>WFKH01010211.1:11810869-11824192 GCA_016163765.1 Magallana hongkongensis | reverse complement strand
AGATAGAGACTTAAAACTTTTACCAATGTCTTCAGTAAACTTAGAGGGTTCTTCAATCTATTCATACCGAAAGGATCGGAGGCCCCCTTATGGTAGTTATTGCCCCTGAAAGTATTTCAAATTCTATAAAATCACTTCCAACTTTTTTATTATTTATCGTAAAGACGTCGGACTACTTGGAACGGAAGCGTCTACCTTGGCCGAACAAAATGACATAAAGGTCAAAGGTCAAGGTCATTCGGAAATCTGTTAATTAATGAGTTTTTAAATCTTTTTGTTTAGGGTGGTAGAGAAAAACTTGTTGATGGATGTAGTAGAGCATCTAAAGACATTTAAAAATATAGCCCCGTGGCTTATACCTTTGAATAATTACAGAGTTATTGCCCCTATAGTACGAAATGCTTGTTATCGCTACTCCTCTGAAACCATAAGGGATAGAGACTTAGAACTTTTACCAATGTCTTCAGTACACTTAGAGGGTTCTTCAATCTATTCATACCAAAAGAATCGGAGGCCCCCTTAAAGTAGTTATTGCCCCTGAAAGTATTTCAAATTCTAAAAAATCACTTCAAACTTTTTTATTTTTTATCGTAAAGACGTCGGACCACTTGGGATGGAAGCGTCTACCTTGGCTGAACAAAATGACATAAAGGTCAAAGGTCAAGGTCATTTGGAAATCCGTTAATTAATGAGTTTTTAGATCTCTTTTGTTTAGGGAGGTAGAGAAAAACTTTTTTATGGATGTAGTAGGCCTTCTTAAGACATTTCAAAATATAACCTTTCAGCCCCTATTTTGAAATAATAATAGAGTTATTGCCCCTATAGTACAAAATGCTTGTTATCACTACTTCTCAAAGCCCGTTAGAGATAGAGACTTAAAACTTTTACTAATGTATTCAGTACATTAAGAGGCTTCTTCAATCTATCATACCGAAAGGGTCCGAGGTCCATTTCTTGCAGTAATTGCCCCTTAAAGTTTCCAACATTCAATAAAATACTTACAACTTTTGAACCAATAATCGTAGATACATCGGACCACTTGAGACTGATGTGTCTACTTTGTCCGATCAAAATGATGTAAATGTAAAAGGTCAAGGTCAAACAAACAAAAAATGCATATTTACGGTTTTGACTTTTTTTTTTAATAAAGTAACGCAGAAAAAGTTTTTTATTTATTATTTTGAAACAAAACATAAAAATGAATGAGGTGGAAAGACCTCTAATTGTTCGAGAACAATTAGTCTACTAGTTATTATTATTTTTTTTCTCCTCTTTTTTTCCAGGGACAGCTTTTTTATTTCAAGAGATATTGAAACAATTTTTTCTTTATGTTATTGAGCATTAAAAGTTATGGTACCAAATGACCCTTTGCTTCATAACTCCCAGAACTTACAAAGTTATTGCCCTTGTGTACGAAATGCTTGTTATCGCTACTCCTCTTAAACCATAAGAGATAGAGACTTAGAACTTTCACCAATGTCTTCAGTACCCTTAGAAGGTTCTTCAATCTATCATACCAAAAGGATCGGAGGCCCCCTTATAGTAGTTATTGCCCCTGAAAGTATTTCAAATTCTATAAAATCACTTCAAACTTTTTTATTCTTTATCGTAACGACATCGGACTACTTGGGATGGAAGGGTCTACCTTGGCCGAACAAAACGATATAAAGGTCAAAGGTCAAGGTCATTTGGAAATCCGTTAATTAATGAGTTTTTAGATCTTTTTTGTTGGAGGTGGTAGAGAAAAACTTGTTGATGGATGTAGTAGAGGATCTAAAGACATTTAAAAATATAGCCCCTTGGCTTATACATTTGAATAATTACAGAGTTATTGCCCCTATAGTACGTAATGCTTGTTATCGCTAATCCTCTGAAACCATAAGAGATAGAGAGTTGGAACTTTCACCAATGTCTTCAGTACACTTAGAGGGTTCTTCAATCTATTCATACCAAAAGGATCGGAGGCCCCCTTATAGTAGTTATTGCCCCTGAAAGTATTTCAAATTTTATAAAATCACTTCCAACTTTTTTATTTTTTATCGCAAAGACGTCGGACCACTTGGGATGGAAACGTCTACCTTAGCCGAACAAAATGACATAAAGGTCAAAGGTCAAGGTCATTTGGAAATCTGTTAATTAATGAGATTTTAGATCTCTTTTGTTTAGGGAGGTAGAGAAAAACTTTTTAATGAATGTAGTAGGCCTTCTTGAGACATTTCAAAATGTGACCTTTCAGCCCCTACTTTGAAACAATAATAGAGTTATTGCCCCTTTAGTACAAAATGCTTGTTTTCGCTACTTCTCAAATCCCGTTAGAGATAGAGACTTAAAACTTTTACTAATGTATTCAGTACATTAAGAGGCTTCTTCAATCTATCATACCGAAAGGGTCCGAGGTCCCTTTCTTGCAGTTATTGCCCCTTAAAGTTTCCAATATTCAATAAAACACTAACAACTTTTGAACCAATAATCGTAGATACATCGGACCACTTGAGACTGATGCGTCTACTTTGTCCGATCAAAATGATATAAAGGTCAAAGGTCAAGGTCAAACAAATAAAAAATGCATATTTACGGTTTGACTTTTTTTTTTATAAAGTAACGAGGAAAAAGTTTTTTATTTCTTATTTTCAAACAATACATAAAAATTAATGAGGTGGAAAGACCTCTAATTGTTCGAGAACAATTAGTCTACTAGTTATTATTATTATTATTTTTTTTTTTCTTCTCTTTTTTTCCAGGGACAGCTTTTTTATTTCAAGAGATATTAAAACAGTTTTTTTTTTATGTTATTGACCATAAAAAGTTATGGTACCAAATGACCCTTTGCTTAATAACTCCCAGAACTTAAAAAGTTATTGCCCTTGTGTACGAAATGTTTGTTATCGCTACTCCTCTGAAACCATAAGAGATAGAGACTTGGAACGTTTACCAATGTCTTCAGTACACTTAGAGGATTCTTCAATCTATTCATATTGAAAGGATCTGAAGCCCCCTTCTAGTAGTTATTGCCCCTGAAAGTATTTAGATTTCCATAAAATCACTTCCAACTTTTTTATTATTAATCGTAGAGACTTCGGACCACTTGGGATGGAAGCATCTACCTTAGCCGAACAAAATAACATAAAGGTCAAAGGTCAAGGTCATTTGGAAATCTCTTAATTAATGAGTTTTTAGATCTCCTTTGTTTAGGGTGGTAGAGAAAAACTTTTTCATGGATGTAGTAGGACATCTTATGGCATTTTAAAATATAGCCCCTTGGTTTATACCTTTGAATAATTACAGAGTTATTGCCCCTATTGTACGAAATGCTTGTTATCGCTACTCCTCTTAAACCATAAGAGATAGAGACTTAGAACTTTTACCAATGCCTTCAGTACACTTAGAGGGTTCTTCAATCTATTCATACCGAAAGGATCTGAGGACTCCTTCTAGTAGTTATTGCCCCTGAAAGTATTTAAATTTATATAATATCACTTCCAACTTTTTTATTATTAATCGTAGAGACATCGAACCACTTGGGATGGAAGCATCTACCTTGGCCTAACAAAATGACATAAAGGTCAAAGGTCAAGGTCATTTGGAAATCTGTTAATTAATGAGTTTTTAGATCTTTTTTGTTTAGGGTGGTAGAGAAAAACTTTTTCATGGATATAGTAGGGCTTCTTGAGACATTTCAAAACATAACCCTTCAGCCTCTACATTGAAACAATTATAGAGTTATTGCCCCTATTGTATAAAATGCTTGTTATCGCTACTTCTCATGAACCATAAGAGGTAGAGACTTGAATCTTTAACTAATGTATTCAGTACATTTAGGCGCTCCTTTAATCTTTTCATACCGAAAGGGCTCGAGTCCACCTTCTAGCAGTTATCGCCCCTGAAAGTTTCTTTATTTTGTTAAAAACATTAACAACTTTTGAACCTTACATCGTAGGGCCATCCGACCACTTCAAATTGAAATGTTGACCTTTACCAGTCAATATGGACTTAAAAGGTCAAAGGTCAAGGTAAAAAAAAAATACATAATTAAGTTTTTCACTTTTTTTTTATTATTTAATGAAGAGAAAATGTTTTATTAATTATACTGAAACAAAACATAAAAAAATAATGAGGTGGAAAGACCTCTAATTGTTCGAGAACAATTAGTCTACTAGTTATTATTATTTTTTTTCTTCTCTTTTTTTCCAGGGACTGCTTTTTTATTTCAAGAGATATTGAAACAATTTTTTCTTTATGTTATTGAGCATTAAAAGTTATGGTACCAAATGACCCTATGCTTAATAACTCCCAGAACTTACACAGTTATTGCCCTTGTGTACGAAAAGCTTGTTATCACTACTCCTCTGAAACCATAAGAGATAGAGACTGAGAACTTTTACCAATGTCTTCAGTACACTTAGAGGGTTCTTCAATCTATTCATACCGAAAGCATCGGAGGCCCCCTTATAGTAGTCATTGCCCCTGAAAGTATTTCAAATTCTATAAAATCACTTCAAACTTTTTTATTATTTATCGTAAAGACGTCGGACTACTTGGAATGGAAGCGTCTACCTTGGCCGAACAAAATGACATAAAGGTCAAAGGTCAAGGTCATTAGGAAATCCGTTAAATAATGAGTTTTTATATCTTTTTTGTTTAGGGTGGTAGCGAAAAACTTGTTGATGGATATAGTAGAGCATCTAAAGACATTTAAAAATTTAGCCCCTTGGCTTATACCTTTGAATAATTACAGAGTTATTGCCCCTATAGTACAAAATGCTTGTTATCGCTACTCCTCTTAAACCATAAGAGATAGAGACTTAGAACTTTTACCAATTTCTTCAGTACACTTAGAGGGTTCTTCAATCTATTCATACCAAAAGGATCGGAGGCCCCCTTATAGTAGTTATTGCCCCTTAAAGTATTTCAAATTTCATAAAATCAATTCCAACTTTTTTATTTTTTATCGTAAAGACGTCGGACCACTTGGGATGGAAGCGTCTACCTTGGCCAAACAAAATGACATAAAGGTCAAAGGTCAAGGGCATTTGGAAATCTGTTATTTAATGAGTTTTTAGATCTCTTTTGTTTAGGGAGGTAGAGAAAAACTTTTTAATGGATGTAGTAGGCCTTCTTGAGACATTTAAAAATATAACCTTTCAGCCCCTACTTTGAAACAATAATAGAGTTGTTGCCACTATAGTAAAAAATGCTTGTTATCGCTACTTCTCAAAGCCCGTTAGAGATAGAGACTTAAAACTTTTACTAATGTATTCAGTACATTAAGAGGCTTCTTCAATCTATCATACCGAAAGGGTCCGAGGTCCCTTTCTTGCAGTTATTGCCCCTTAAAGTTTCCAACATTCAATAAAACACTAATAACTTTTGAACCAATAATCGTAGATACATCGGACCACTTGAGACTGATGTGTCTACTTTGTCCGATCAAAATGATAAAAAGGTCAAAGGTCAAGGTCAAACAAACAAAAAATGCATATTTACGGTTTTGACTATTCTTTTTAATAAGGTAACGCAGAAAGTGTTTTTTATTTATTATTTTGAAACAAAACATAAAAATTAATTAGGTGGAAAGACCTCTAATTGTTCGAGAACAATTAGTCTACTAGTTCTTCTTCTTCTTCTTTTTTTCTATTTAGCTCGGGGTGACTTTTTTGTTATTAGAGTTATCCAAACAGTTTAAACTTAATGTAATTGTTCCTTAAAAGTTATGGTACCAATTGACCCTGTGTCAAAAAACTCCCAGAACTTACAGAGTTATTGCCCTTTGAGAAGGAAATGCTTGTTATCGCTACTCCTCTGAAACCATAAGAGATAGAGATTTGGAATTTTTACCACTGTCTTCATTACAGTTAGAGGGTTCTTTAATCTTTTCATACCAAAAGGATCTGAGGCCCCCTTGTAGTAGTTATTGCCCCTTAAAGTATTTAAATTTCCATAAAATCACTTCCAATTTTTTTATTATTTATCATAGAGACTTCGGACCACTTGGGATGGAAGCGTCTACCTTGGCCGAACAAAATGACATAAAGGTCAAAGGTCAAGGTCATTTGAGAAGCTGTTAATTAATGAGTTTTTATATCTCTTTTGTTTAGGGTGGTAGAGAAAAACTTTTTCATGGATGTAGTAGGACATCTTAAGACATTTTAAAATATAGCCCCATGGCTCATACCTTTGAATAATTACAGAGTTATTGCCCCTATTGTACGAAATGCTTGTTATCGCTACTCCTCTGAAAGAATAAGAGATAGAGACTTGGAAATTTTACCAATGCCTTCAGTACACATAGAGGGTTCTTCAATCTATTCATACCGAAAGGATCTGAGGTCCCCTTCTAGCAGTTATTGCCCCTTAAAGTATTGAAATTCCGATAAAATCGCTTCCAACTCTTTTTCTATCTGTCATAGAGACTTCAAACCACTTTGGATGGGAGCGTCTACCTTGGCCGAATAAAAAGATATAAAGGTCAAAGGTCAAGTTCATTTGGAAATCTGTTAATGAATTTTCATATCTTTTGAAATACAGAATTATAGTAGCTTGTTTGATTGCGCAATAATGTATTCAATTAGGTCAGCCAGGTATCACATCAAGTCCTGTGGTTACTCAAGTGGAAATTGTTTTTACAGTAAACCCATTCATATTGCACAACGATAGCTAGCCTTTAGAATACGCTCTTCTATTGTTAGGTTCTCTCTTTATATGCTTGACAATGTGTAAAGAATATTCACTTGGCGAGCACATCAGTTTTTTTCAGAGTAAGTGGGAAAAAATTCTAGTACAATATATATCACAATTATAATATTTTTTTGTATATCTTACCGGGCAATCTAGCAATTTATTGAAAATACTAAGGTGGAAAGACCTCTAATTGTTCGAGAACAATTAGTCTACTAGTTTTATTTGTTTTCCTTTGATACATAATTGTATATATACATAGTAATATAGTAAAGAGTGTTTCGGCGGGTTTTTTTAGGAACGGGTATTTGCCCGAAGGCCCGCCTCATCAGGGGTCCACCTTAGCAATGTATTCTTGTGGTAAACGTGACCTAATGATCATATCGCCTATGCTTTTGTCCTTGCTATAGGCTATAATTGGTTCCGATGTAAATATTTCTTTGCATCTCGTGTCTGTTTTCATTTCGTTCCAATATTCTAAGATGCGTTTTTTTAATCCTTTGATTCTCGGATTATACCAACCTTTTACCAGTGAGGTCTACAATATATTTCGGCGGATTTTGTTTTATTTATAATATGGATTTTATGTATTGTACAAGTCATATTATGATATATGAACAGGCTATTGTTTGTACATTACAACTATTCGGACTTCTATGACCCATTGACTTTTTCAAAAAATTATTTCTTTGTTATTTTATATGAATACTGTTCCTCACATTATAATCTTAAATTTAATTTACATCTTGTGCTTTTTACTTACACATTTGACCAGCGACTTGGTCACTCATTGGTTGATTTTAGTAGCTTCAACTTGATTGAAAGGAGGCGTGGCTCCTCGCCGGAGCATGTTTTTTCTGACATTGCTTCAAGTGAGATCTGTGCGATTAAGCACCACTCTATGCCATTTGTTTGTTTGCTTTGCATTCTCAAATACCATATGCATTTTGCCCTTTATTAATACGCTCAGACGTATTATAGACGTGGCGCTGTTGATTTTCAATTGGCATTAATTAACCTATTAGTGTTGATTACTTACATGCCACATACCCTCTATAAATACGCTCAGACGTATTATAGGCGTGGTAATATTACTTAACCAATTGGTACCTTTTAGCCTGCTTACCTCTATTATTACGCTCAGACGTTTAATAGACGTGGTCTTTTATTTATAATTATCGACAAATTAATGTTATCATCTAAGGTAATTAACTTAATCCTAAACCGTTACTCCCGCTCCTTACGATGGCACGACGCTTTAAACGACAGGATAAACAAAGGAAAAGTGCGTTAATAGCATCTAATGCATGTGCTCATAAACAACGCATCCACAAAGGAAGCGTAATGACTGCAAAAAAGTATGTTCTCAATTTATCTTCATATTCTCTCAAAGATAATGAATACATACTACTAGCCAAAGGACTTAAGTTCATCCCGTCACCACAAAAAAGCGATATCAAAAGGCCTCTCCTTAAGGACTGTGATGAGTTTGCGAGAAAACTTAGATGCAAATTCCTTTTTGATACCGGAGAAAATAGTAAACTTCATCCCTTTAAAACATCGACTGGTTACAAACCCGATCCGGTCTGTGGCGCACTTGAAAATTACATTGATAAAACTAAACTAGAAATATCATCTTTTTCGATAAAACAATATCAGGATAATCTAACTAGTCAGGAAAGAGCAGCATTGACATCATTAAAAAACAACCGTCTTATCGTTATTAAAAAAGCTGACAAAAGCAACAGTGTAGTCATCATGGATAGAGAAAAATATATCTCTGAAGCACTACGTCAACTTAAATCAAAGCACTATATTGAGGTTGACAAACCCGATTTGTCACGTTTACATAATATCATACAAGAAAAAGTATGGGATATGCATATTAGAGGAACACTGGACAAAGAAACATATCGCTATCTAAATGATAACGAGTCGTCCCTTAAATGCGGACATTTGTATCTGCTCCCTAAAATCCACAAGATCAAAGATAATATCTTGACTGCCCTCACGAGTGGCACTTGCAGCCTCAGACGGTTACCACCTGGGCGACCAATTATTTCGCAATGCGATACACCAACACATAGAATTGGTGCTTACTATGATTACTTTCTAATCCCAATAGTTAAAAAACAATCGACCTACATTAAGGATACAACTGACTTTATCAATAAAATCGAAACTTTACGCTTACCTACGCAGATTTTACTGATCACTTATGATGTAACAAGTATGTATACTAACATGGAGTTCGATGAATTATTAAGCGCAGTTGAAGAAGCCTACAAAAATAACCAAAGGGACGTATCAGATTTACCTTATCCCAAAGTCTCAGATCTCCTCTTTCTCGTAAAATGCATACTCGAAAATAATTATTTTGAATTTAATGGAAAATATTACAAACAAATCATCGGATGTGCAATGGGTTCAACAGTTTCACCGGAGGTATCTGATATTAGAATGTTCCAGATAACCCAATCAATCATGGCCCAGTTTCAATATGCTTATAAAGTCTTGTTGCACGGCAGATTTAGAGATGATGGTTTCATCATTTTTAATGGGTCTAAGACTGAGATTCTTGAGTTCTTTGAACTTGGCAATCGATGCCACCCGCATTTAAAATTCACTTTTGAAATCTCTGTTGATTCAGTGAACTTTTTAGACACAACAGTGTATAAAGGAAAACAATTCCAAGAACTCAACAAACTAGATATCAAATCATACATAAAACCAACAAACAATTTTCAGTATCTACACAGAGAAAGCTCTCACAACCCAGCGGTATTCAAAGGTTTTATTAAGGGTGAATGTATAAGACATTTGAGAAATACCAATGACACTACAGCTCTCAATGTAATTCTACAACTTGTGAAAGAGAGGCTACTCTGATACAGAAATAGACTCTATTATCACAAGCATTACTGGAACAGACAGAAATGAGATCCTGAATAAAAATAACAGCAAATCGAAACTCCAAAATATATTAGTTATGGTCACAAAATATAATCCAAGAATCAAAGGATTAAAAAAACCCATCTTAAAATATTGGAACGAAATGAAAACAGACACGAGATGCAAAGAAATCTATACATCGGAACCATTTATAGCCTATAGCAAGGACAAAAGCATAGGCGATATGATCATTAGGTCACGTTTACCACAAGAATACATTGCTAAGGTGGACCCCTGAAAAGGCGGGCCTTCGGGCAAATACCTGTTCCTAAAAAAACCCGCCGAAACACTCTTTACTATATTACTATGTATATATACAATTATGTATCAAAGGAAAACAAATAAAAAAATGTCGTGAAGTTTGGTTTAGAGTGTCGGGTCCTAGTAAATTTCATGGACGAGTTTGGCTGATTGATGTCCTTTTTTTCACACCACAGCATGTGTTAAGTGCTTTACAAATGGCTGATGGTAACGATTTTAGGACATCAGATGCAACTTTGCAACAACCATTAAATTAAAGGTTCTTTGATACCTGGTTGAATGGTTAAACTTTTCGGAGTAGTGTGACTCAGGCCTAATCTATTCAAAGAGTGTAATGCCTTACCAAAATATTGGTTCTCACTTATCTGTTTGCAACGAAACAATCCTTGCTTACTATCTTACAATTTCGTGTTGTGAAGCTCTGCTATTTTAATCTTATCTCATATAGATATATATAAGAACATATATTATCTTAGTATCGTCCATCCTCAACATTTAAGTATATAAGCACCATGAATAAGACAGTAACACTTTTTATACACAAATATTATTGCACGTTAGTTTGATTGAAATCTAAAGATTCATCTTTGTAACGATCTGTGCTGTATTTCCATCTTTCCAGAGTATACCAGTTTAGCATTCTTTTCCCTACTACTAAAGTTTAAGAAATATTCCTTTCATTTAAATTCAGTAATCGGTATGGTAACTGAAGAAAATTTGTTCTTACATAAAAATATCATAATTGTAATCCTACTATAAGTGGTGATTGTAAACCTACAATGAACCTATAGCGCTTAATAAAGTCATAATAACGACGTATTCGAGTCAACGTCTCCAAGTTTTTAGGTATTGACATTTCGAGTCAAATATTAGAAATTAGACGCTTTTCATAATAATCAGTTAAAATATTCTGCCTTATAAATGCTTAAGTTATTAAAATGTTTAATTTGCTAGTTAGAGATCCTTATTAGTAACATACTTTAGTTGCGTTATCTATTAATCAAGAGGCAGACAATAGCAGTCCAGTCAAAACAACTGTAAACGTTTTTGAGTACATTAGATATCTGATATTTATAAGCCTTTGCATTATTCTAAACAGAGATAAAACACAAAATCTCATCAATTACATACACAATGTCAGACGGGGAACGGAAAAATCTTATTGATGGGCCACCAATAAAACTAATAGTTTACAGTTTATAGCCGATAATACCTACTTTACTTATTGTTACATTCACAGGATGAATAACCATCTTTAAGTTCTCCTTAAAGGTAGCTTAAAGGTGCTTAAAGGTAGCTTAAAGACGATCTTTAAGCCACCTTTAAGCTATATGTGCTGCTTAAAGGTGGCTTAAAGGGGGCTTAAAGAAAGCGTAAAGATGGCTTAAAGGTGTTTAAAGGCAGCTTAAAGACTATTTTTAAGCCACCTTTAAGCCAATTAAAAAAAATCATAACAGTCTTTATTTAATATTGTGCCTAATTTACCAACAAATTGTAGTAACTTTATAACAATTAAATCAATTGTGATCAATAGACAAATATATGAAACCTATATGCGAAGAATTTATTTTTAAAAAGCATATCCGAGCGTCTGGACAAAAACACACCTGTTGTGTATATCCTGTATATTCTGGTAAGTTCCATGGTTTTTTTTTTTAGGTTTAACAAACAATAGATTTTATTTAGATATACACAAAGAAATGAAAGCGTGTCTAGACACACAACGGATCGATATTAACAAAAATATTGATTCCACATTAACATGTACAGCAGTTAAGTAAATAATGTATATTCTGTCGCTAATTTCAATGATCCCTAGACATAAATAAGTATTAAAAACGTTTTCTGCTAAAAAAAAAAAATTAAATCAAAAAAAAAAAAAATTAAAACGCCCAAGAGGAGTATCGATCCCGTGACCCTTGGTTTGCTAGCATCAGCTCGTTTCCATTACGCTACGGCAACTCATAAATGACACGGTTTTCATATCCTATAAAACATTATAATGTGTGTATTTTTTACTTTAAAAGATTTTGACTTATTCCATTCAGTTTGTAACATTCAATTATATCTAATAACATGTTAAATATACGTTCACAGAATTCATAACTATGAAACGCAAGGAAGAAGATGAAACTATATGTTTAAATGCATTAAAATTATTAGGGTAATAGTTCTACGCAATTTACCGGTTTTCATTATCACGGCACCGTTTCGGCATGTAATAATTTAAATAATACTGATTATTATACATTTAGAACAGATCTAGAATAACAAATTAAATGATATATGTTTAAATATTTAATTGTTTACATTTTTTAAACTATCAATTCTATAACAAACAATATCACCAATTACCAGTGACGTATTAACATTTTGTACTGCCGATGATGTGGCAATTGCAAATGATGTATACATACATGTATTTGTACATATGATGTACCGTCCTGGTATATGACATATTATATCACTCCTTATAACTATATTTAAATAATGAACTCAAATTCATTATCACCAGTACTGTAATTAATTAACCTCAAGATTTTACTCTTACATGCATGTATCTTTGATATGTAGACGTAATATTTTTAAAACCCAGGGTGAGGAAATGATATTTTGAGAATGAATTACAAATGCAAATAAAATTTTCATTCGATGTACTTATCGTATACACATACATACTAAGATTTCAACACCTCTAGGAACCCTGGTCTGCACCTGAGCACAAGACACACCTGTTGTGTATATCTTGTATATTCTGTGTTAATTCCAGGGGTTTTCTCAAGTTGAACAAACAATAAACTTTAATTAGATATACACATACGAATAAAACCATGTCTAGACAACCAAAGCAGCAATATCCTTCCCGATATAAAAAAGGCAGTTGAGAGTTTTCATCTTTAACATGTATCTAGCAGATCTAGAATTAGACCTACAATAGTTAAAATTTATAAAGAAAAATACATATCTTAAACTGATTATTGAGCTAAATCATGGGGTTTTTTTTCATTTATTTTTTTATATTGTTTAACAACAGGATAATCTTTAAAAAGAAAAGAAAACAAAGAAACCCGTTATCGTACTTAGTGTGAACGCGTGTTCTTTTACGAAAACAAATTCTAAATAAAAACGAATTTATGTAGATTTGTATTATTGAACTTTGAATCCGGTTCAATGAAAATAATTAATTTAACATCATGTGCAAACAGTCAAACAATTGATGGTTTTCGACTAAGTATTATTTAGTCAAATATTAAATAACATTATTAATGAGAGAGAGAGAGAGAGAGAGAGAGAGAGAGAGAGAGAGAGAGAGAGAGATTTATTTCACCAATTAGTTTATAATAGGAAACAAACATATTTTAATGTAATTTCATGCGCGGATTTAGAGACAAGAACTGCGCTCACTGCTACAATAATTTTGAAACAAAAACATAA
>WFKH01010211.1:11787897-11810769 GCA_016163765.1 Magallana hongkongensis | reverse complement strand
TAATGTAATTTCATGCGCGGATTTAGAGACAAGAACTGCGCTCACTGCTACAATAATTTTGAAACAAAAACATAAAATCTTATAACGGCGATCTGTGTTCATTGGTGTGGTGTTGATATAATAGCGATCTGTGTTCAATAGAGCGACTACATGCGTGTGGTGTTTACACAAGCAAAACTTGGATGCAGATACCTGTTTCTGCATGGTGTGTGTGTTGACAATTAAAACCCCCTGGAACACCCAACACCCCCCCACCCTCCTTAATTGAAAACTTTATCATCATTTGAATTACCCCCTCCCTCCCCTACAAAGAAGTTTTTGCATTTCATTTATGTATCTAATATGAAACTGTTCCGCTTGATCAAAGTTGACTTAAAGGGAACTTAAAGATGGTGTAAAGACAACTTAAAGGGAGCGTAAATGCCACTTAAAGATGCTTAAAGGTGGCTTAAAGATAGCTTAAAGGTGGCTTAAAGAAGTTTGGACATTAAGGACCTATAAGCACTAGCTTAAAGGTGACTTAAAGGTGGCTTAAAGATCGATATCCTTTAAGCCGCCTTTAAGGACTTGCTTAAAGATGGTTTTTCGCCCTGTGAGTCTTGTTTGAATGTATAATACAAGTCAGAAAACTTTGCTGCTTTACTTTGCGTTACTTGAGGAATAAAATGTAATCAGTAACTTATTGTTCTGTCCCTGTTTGTTTTTTTTTTTATTATTTTTTTAATTATTTATTTTTTACATATTAACAAATGCCAAAAATAGTTCAATCACATTCGAGAAAAAAAGGGTCACCATTCTTATGAACGTACTACATGGTTTTGTCTATTCTGGTTTCCATTAACAAACAACTCTTGATCAAGTCACAATATCAACGATTAATTCTGGACAACGAATTTCTTGCTTAACTCACTACAGGTATGTCATTTTTAATAAAATTTCAAATCTCTACTAATATTAAATTAAACACAATTTTAATGATTAAATGGAGACCCGAAAAAGCTACGTATATACCTCAGTTGCGTTATGTAATTCTGCACAAAGGCATACACAAACACGACGTTAGACCGAGGGAAGAAACATTTCTTTGTTCGACAACCTATGATGACTATGACTTATAATAGCTGTCAAATTGTGAAGTAGTAAATAGAAAGACGTGGCAATTGTACATGAAATCAACGTTTGAAAAACAAGTACCATACCAGCAAATGCTCATATAAAAGGAAATTGTGGCAATGTTGAATGATTAAATGCACATCGTTGTCAATGATGCAAAAACAGTCACACAGCTTTTGCGCGTGGTAACCATATGTTTCCGACTCAGTCATTATCAAACTACAATAGGACAACCAATCCATCAAGGTTGCAACAAATTTACACAAAGATGAAATAGCGCAAAATCAATAAAACAGCCCATAACACACCCTTAAAACAATACACACGGCCTTTGCATGGTGGGTTATTCCCCCTCTTATACCATAGTCATACCCCTGGTATCTGATAAAATATCTACGTTGACCAAAAACACCTTTGAACTTTAAAGACTTTTGTTAAGAGGGTATAAAGATATTTTCAAAGACTATTTCAAATAAATGTATGTATCATTTTGCGAAAGAGGGAATCCATTCAGGGTGAATCCTTTGGCCTTGTTGTGACAGGTTTGGTATTATTTCTTTGGCAATCAATTACGTATAGAGGACATACCGGCACATTGATTTGTGAAATAATTCTTGCATTTTCTATGTTGTCAGTTTCATTAATGACTTTATTTCAGTCACATTCTTTATAAAACTGATTAGGAGCTCAAAGTTTAAATGTGCATTTTGTAGTCCCAAACCTTTCCTTTGTACGAATCATTTATATTAGAATCTTGATGGATGTAAACATACGTACCCTTCTTATCACTAAGTGTATGACTGACATTGTCTCAATCATGGCTTTGAATTTTGTTGCTTACAAGGATATGATCTATTAAGGTACATGTATGCTCAGTGATCCTTGAAGGTGTATGTATTGTATTTGTGAAGTTGTTTGTGTTCATTATTATTGGAATCTCATGAAAAGAAATAAGGTTGAGAAAATTGACATTCAGGTTGCCAAAAACTATAGTCTTAGAATATGTATCTTTGTATATATCCTCTTAGCGAAGCGAAGCTGAATGGTAACAGTATATATATAAGAAAATCCGTGAAAAATGAAAGTTAAATCATGGGTACTAAGGGCTAAACAATTTTCCTGCAGCCCTGGGCGCTGCCATATTGGCAGCCATTTTGTTCGACAAATTTAACTCGATCATTAAATGACTGACGCTTGTCGATGTTTATTTTCCCTAAACTTGATTAAAAACTTTCCAAAGGTTTCAATCGAAAGTAATTGAAATGAAAATAATCGACTATGCAAACCAGATAAGTTTTAACAGTGCTTTAATCAAGAAATACAACTAGTTTTACGTATGTCATCACATTATTCGATGGAAAATACAAACATTAACATCAAGAAACCGATCTTTAAGATACTCAATGAAGTAGCAAAAATTTAAGTTCATCAACATATGAAATGATAAGCATTGAAAGAAAAAAATAAAATAAAATTTCACGGAATCATTCCTTTCTTCGGCTATTTCCGAAGACAAAACTTGTTTTACGCATGAAACATGACGTCACAATATAGACTGAACATGCGGAGTATAGTTTAACTTCGGCTTATGATTTGAGTAGGCAGGCGGATCCTACTGTGTGTGTTGGTGTGTGTGTGTGTGTGTGTGTGTGTGTTTCAAATAAATTTTATACTCTCCTTTACAAAAATCAAACCGCACAAACTAAAACAATCTGCGCTCGGCCTAACGGTCACACCGTTTACATATTATATCATGATACATTTAGGATCATAAATCCATATTTTGTATGAATAAAAATATACATGTAGCAAGTAAGAATTGTCTCACGGCCTAACAAATCCACCTTTAGCTCTAGACGCCGCTGATACATGCAGCAACTATTATCTGGTAATCTGGTGTGAATTAAATGTTTCAGAGCAGCATGGCTAGAGACTGAGAAATGTGCAAGGCTACTAGCAGGCATTGTTAAGTCCATTAATTGATTGATTGACAAACATGTATTTTATCAGAAAGAAGCGTGTTGGCATTATTTAACATGTAATACCACTTTTGTAATCTTTGTTCAGTAGAACGTAATGACGATACATTAATAAGGTAGGAATTAAAACTGAACAACTAGACTTACAGTGTTTGAAGCTGAGATAACTCCTGAAAGGTGTTGTTGTTGATCATACTTATCTGATTTCCACCAAGGTTCCTACATGAGTACAAGGTATAATGATTTATCAGTAAAACACAATTTTAGGTAATAAAGTATGATTAGAAACAAGTTTCAAAAACAAAGAATTAACGTTCATTTTTATGAAAAATTACATGCAATATGTTTAATTTTTTGCATTCATTGCTTTAATTTTTTGATCGGTGGTTTTCAAAACAAACTATAAAAGGAACAGCCAGCCTCGGTTTAATATCTTCTTTTTTTTTTTTAATTTTTCCTGAACTTAATAATCATTTTATTTATTCAAAAATAAATGTAGTTCCTTCAATAGGTGTTTTTTTTTTAATGTTCGTTGTGAGACAAACAGAAATAAAAACAATTCGATAGCTTTAATAACTTATTAATTCTGATAAAAATCGAAGTGCTACAAAGATTTGTGCATGCTTTCAATTAACACAAATTATGAGCGTAGCTAAGGTTCATTTTTCACAAACAGCAACATTTTGGACAAAGACAGTGCATCTTTCCCCCCTTATCCCCCCAAAAAAAACAACAACAAAAAACCAAACAAAGAAACAAAACAAAACAAAAACCTGAAATCAAGAGCGTTATATCAGAAACGATCTTTTCAATAAGATGTTGTATTAAAACTCCACCGGCATTGGAATTAATCTATACCCCTATTAGACAAAAATACATATTTTCATTCTTCCGCTTCAAAAGATGTTCCCTGATCACACAGGGAAATGCAACATTTAGTATCAGAGGCATCTCTTTGTTTGCAATATGCACCTTGAAGTACATCATATTTTGAAACTTTTAGTTATTCAATATTTGTGTTTACACTATAATGTAAAAAGTGAATGTTAATGTGAATGTTAATTTTCTCATTGATTGCTACATTTTACGGATACAAGCGTAAGATGAATATGGTTCATATATTATCATAAATTCATCAATTATTATTTTTTATGTTATTCTATAAAAGTGAAAAATAATATTCCTTATTTATTATATGTCATAGATTTAATTTGCAAAAAGCAAAAAGATTTGTCAATTTAACAAATTTCATGTGATTTCTATAATATATTTAAATATAAAAACGAATCTATAAGACATAGTGCTTTGTAAAATTGTTTGAATTTCAAAATTATGCTTGTATACAGGTGTATCCCAGTGAAAACATGAACTATTCGGATGAGATTGGTTTTTAAAGCCAACAACTTTTATTTTTTAAGAGTTTGTTCAATTTATTTGAGATTAAGAATGAGAATATGACATATAGGGGTATTTTGTTTTCAACTCGGTTGTTTTTTTCTTTCATTTTTTATATTTTTTCTTAAATCTGAAATTCAAAATTTAATTGCGCAGGTGTAATGAATTCTTTTTTATCTCTGGTTTCATCGTACATACCAATAGTATTAAAGTTTTTCGTTGATATTATATACCAATAAATTGAAATATTTAAGTTAGAGCAGTATTACAGAACACTGCAACAGAAGCCAATGTTACAAGCACCTTATGATGTGAATTTTAGTTATGTTTTAATATTTCTGTATTACGGTTTTGCTATGTCGTAGTTTGTTTGTATTTTAAAACTAAAGTGAATTATTGCAGTTAAGTTTGCTTATTTCATAATGTGACTTAAAAGTTTAAAGGATGACTTTTTTTACCAGTACGCATTGTACTTGATTTTTTTTTCATAAAAATTATGGACCGTTTGACACACTAAGCAATATAGGACATATTTGTCGGGTCAAATTTCATGAATAATGTAAAAACATGAATGCAACTTTTTACATGAAGGAATGTGTAGATGAATTCAGTCTTCATTGTTCTCCCTAGGGATTCTACTCAGAACAAGCTCCACCCAAAATAGTTCATGCTACATAATACTGACTGTTGTTATTAAGATCGGATACTTCTACAAGGGTGAGATTCTATGAGCTATTATTCCTAAACAAAATTCAATAATTTATGATATAGCTTAAACATTGTAGACGTCTCAGCTTTTTTGGACTGCCATCACGACGAAATGTCATTGATATCAAAAAATACCGTTCACGTGTAACTGCTACGTTTATGTTATAAAAAAGTCTAGAGTTTTTTTTTTTTTTTTTTTTACAATTTTTTCAAAAGTAAAGTGACAAGTTTTTACTCACAATTCTCTTAGCTGTGAAAGCCCTTGAAATGCATTATTGTTATTTTGACTAATCTGGTTGGAAGATAGGGACCTATCAGAGAATTCAATGTATCAACGTTCGGGATAATTACATTGTTAAATTGAATGACTGGTAATGGAAAAACCAAAGAAACCAAAACGTTCATGCAAATGAATGTTATATCCATGTAAAAAATCAAACATGTATTCGAGATTCAAGTTTTTATTTCTGTTTCCAAGTATATATTATATGTATTTTGTACAATTCTCATGCACAAAATAACTGTACAAAAATTTATGAATCGTTAATCATAATCGGCTACTTAAACTGTAAGCTAAACATTTTCTACAATTATGGTCAAGAACTAGTAAATGAAAGGTGCATACAGGTTTATGAAATTCAAGATATAAATTCTTTTAATGATGCTTCATAACAATATCTTTGTTTCATAGGGTGTACTGGGGCTTAACTTTTTGGTAAACACAACGAAAAATCATGTTTTAAACAACTATTTTCAATGAAATATGAAGGATAAAAGTAACAAATCTCGGAGTGTTGTCCATTTTTGACGAATAAAATATATCTAGATTGCCTACAGTCTCTCAAAAAAACGGCATTAAACAAACTCTTGACCTCCTCTTTAAAATGTCAAATTGAATATAGGTACCGGGATTACTTTTCCCGTGATTAAATATAGAATCTCAAAATATTGTTTTATTTTCTACACAATTCCTTTAAAGCCGTAAAATACGGGAAAAGATTCATCAAATCAATTATGACGTCATAATGGTTCTAGCACCAAAAAGACACTCTGGAATCATTTACTAGATCTTGACCTTAAGTTTGTAAATCATATGCATTCAGTATATCAAATCCTTAAAGCAAATAAGTTCTGCAATGCTTTACGAATATATTGGTTCTCACTTATCTGCTTGCAACGAAACAATCCTTGCTTACTATCTTACAATTTCGTGTTGTAAAGCTCTGCTATTTTAATCTTATCTCATATAGATAAGAACATATATTATTTTTTCTTATTGTCCATCCTCAACATTAAAGTAAATACACACCATGAATAAGATAGTAACACTTTTTATATACAAATTTTATAGCATGTTGGCTTGAGTAAAATATAAAGATGCATCTTCGTGACGATCTGTGCTGTATTTCCATCTTTCCAAAAAATACCAGTTAAGCATTCTTTACCCTGCTACTAACGTTTAAGAAATATTCATTTCATTTAAATTCTGCGATCGGTATGATCACTGAAGAGAATTTGTTCTTACATAAAGATATCATTTATAATTGTATGACTACTATGAGGGGTCAATGAACTTACAGCGCTTAATAAAGTCATAATAACGAAGAATTCAACGTCTCCCAACCTTTAGGTATTGACATTTCGAGTCAAATATTAGAAAGTAGACGTTTTTAATAATAATCATATTAAAATATTCTGCCATACGAATGCTTAAATTATTACAATTTTCAATTTGCTAGTTTGAGATCCAGATTAGTAACACACTATAGTTGCGTTATCTATTAATCAAGAGGCAGATAATAACAGTCCAGTCAAAACAACTGTAAAAGTTTTTGAGTACATTAGCTATCTATGATATTTATTAGCATTTGCATTACTGTAAACAGACATAAAACACAATATCTCGTAAGTAACATACACGATGTCAGAATGGGAACTTAAAAATCTTATTAATGGGGCACCAGTAAAACTAATAATTTACATTTTTAAGCCTATAATATTTACTTTACTTATTGTTACAGTCTTGTTTGAATGTATAACACAAGTTAGACAACCTTGCTTCTTTGCTTTGCTTGAAGAATTAAATGTAATCAGAAACTAATTGTACTGTCCCTACTTGTTTTATTTATTATTTTGTTACTTTTTTATTTTTTACATATTAAAAAATGCCCCAAAAAAGTTGAATCACATTCGACGAGAAAGAAAGGGTAACTATTTTTATGAACGTAAGTCATTGTTTGGTCTATTCTGCGTTCCTTAAACAAACAACTCTTGATTTAGTCACATTATCAACGATTGGTTCTGGACAACGACTCTCATTTTTCACTCACCACAGATATGTCAATTTTCATAAAATTTCTACTCGAAGATGTTCTACTGATGTTAAATTAAACACAATTGTAATGGTTAAAGGATAAACAACAAAGCTACGTACATACATATACCTCAGTTGCAAATTTTGCACAAGGGCAGACACAAAAACGACATTAGACTGAGGAAAGAAACATTTCTTTGTTGGACAACCTATGATGGCAATTTATGACTTATAAGGGCTGTCAAATTGTGATATCGTAAATAGAAATACGTGGCAATTGTACATGAAATCAACTTTTGACGAACAAGTACCATACCAGCAATGCTTACTTGAAAGGAAATTGTGGCAATGTTGAATGTTTAAATGCATATCGTTGTCGATGATGCAAAAACAGTCACACAGCTTTTGCGCGTAGTACCCATAGCTTTTCGACTCAGTCATTATAAAACTACAATGGGACAACCAACCCATCAAGGTTGCAACATATTTCAAAAAAGATGAAGTAGCGCAAAATCAAACAGCCCACAAGAGGTATCAATAGCAAATGTGTAACAGCTATATTACAATCTATTGCATGATCTTTATTTCCTGATTGAATGATAAAATAAATCAGAGAAGCATGTTTCGGGCCATATTTATATCTTATCTGCTGACATGTATGAGTCCACTAACACAAAATCAATTTATATTTCTCATTCAAAAAAAAAAAAAATAAATAAAAAAAAAATTGATCAACTTTGCAATAACAATTGCAACTCAGTGAAAGTTTATTGGCAGTGGATTAGAACCGTGGATTAGAACCATGCAATAATCATTTCTATCTTGGAAAGAAAAATAGGCGGAATATTTGTTCCTACGCGGGTATGATAAAACAACTCTCTGCGATCGATTAAGTACAAATTCCTCTGATCAATAAGATGTCACAATAAGCAGCATGATGTCATATTTTACTCGAGAAACCTGTCAATTTTAACTTTATCTCTTATCGAAATTATAAAACAACAGGTTTAAAATGTCATTAGATACTCTAGATCTTCTAAATGAATATATCCTCAATTTCTCTATATTACGTATCATATTCATTGATGACGTCACAACCATGTTTAATAGATAAGATCAATGTCGGGCGACAAATCATCGAAATTCAGTGTAAACAGTGCCGAAATAAGACTTATTTAATACAGAAAGCCCTGATTTAGATGAGTGTCCGCTAGGATATAATCAGTATAATACAGGCATGGGTATTTTGTTTTATCGGCAAGTGTTATAAGGTAAGCAGATAGACATTTATTGGCTTGACCGGCCTTTCCACTTTCAGTGTATACAAAAAAACCAAAAGTGAAACACTAGCCCGAACATTATGAACGATGAATTTGGCAAATGTCAAAAGCATATGACCTTAAATACTTGAAAAGTGCTGCTAGAATCCTTTGCTTCTTTGTTCTAAATGAAAATAACTTAGTATTTTCAATGAAATTGAAGAAGATGAGAGGGTTTGCGATAAATAATGACAATATTTATTTTATGCGATTAAAATCGGATTCTAGCAGTAATACTAATAAACATAAACTAATTGCCGATCGAATTATTGTATCATACCTACTAATGAACTTCGTGGTAGTGTTACACTTTTTGATTTTTTAATAAGGTTTATAGAAAACTTTATTTATACACAAATGTAATCTAAATCTACTTAAAACAAAAATGTGACAGTGGACCTCAGCAAATGTATAATATGTAAACTCAATTCATTTTATTTGACTTTTATAAAACTAGAAATATTAGAAATAGTTTTTATAAATGATTACGGTCACTGGAAGACTATGATCAGGCAATTTCGGTAATTAGTAGACTGAGCCACTTATTGGCGTTATGCGCACGTGTTTAATATGCAATATCTTAAGAACTGTTCTTGGCATGGCTGAATACTTAAGAGAGAGAGAGAGAGAGAGAGAGAGAGAGAGAGAGAGAGAGAGAGAATAAATGTCTAAAATACGTTTTAAAACAAATTGTATTCATTATGATAAAGGGAAGGAAAGAATGGATGAGGTAGTTGTTGAACATAAGAAGTCACTGGTTGAAAATTGGTATTCATAGCTTTCTATATACGCAACTATTTAAATTTGATAAATCATTGTAGTTTATTTGGATTAAAAATCAAATTTCACATTTCTTATAAAAATAATCAAGCTTACAATAAATTACATATTATTTTCTTAATAATTGACATATAAAATCATTATTGTAATACTAATGACAATTTTCCTACAAGTTTAATTATTTTAAATTCTTATATATACGAAATTTAAACATCGTCTTCTTTATGAAGTAATGTATACACTTATAACCCAATACGAACCTTTGCTTGATTTCTGAGACTATTTTCAAAGTCCATTTCAAATAAATAAATGTATAGTTTTGCGTAATAGAGAATCCATCCTGAGTTTATCCTTTGGCCTTATGGTGACAGGTTTTGTTTTTTGGCAATCAATTACGTACAAAAGACATACCGGTACATTGAGTTGTGAAATAATTCTTACATTATCTATGTTGTCTGTTTCATTAATGACTTTATTTCAGTCACATGTTTTAATAAGACTGTTTGGTAGTTCAAAGTTTAAATTTGCACTTCTGTAGTCCCAAACGTTTCCTTTGTGCTAATCATTTATATTAGAATCTTGATGAATGGATATATATGTAGCCTTGTGATCACTGAGCGTATGACAGATATTGTCTAAATCATGGCTTTAAATGTTTTTGCTAACAAGAATATGATCTATAAAGGTACACGTATGCTTAGTGATCATTGTAGATGTATGTATTGCATTTATTAAGTTGTTTGTGTTCAAAATTGTTTGGATCTCATCTGTAGAAATAAAGGTGATACATTTGACATTAAGACTGCCAAGAACTACTATATATTTTCGTTGGGTTAAAATTACGTTGTTTTTAAACCAAATAAAATTTTGTTGGGATTTAATTTCGTCCTATTAGTAATCTCTAAAAATATTACGTATCAAATACTTGGGTTAAACATTCGTCATGGATTTAATTTCGTTGATTAATATTGCCAACGAAAATAACAAAATTAAATCCCCATCGAACATTCCTGCTTTTACAATATCTTTTATATCTCGTTTTAATAGATTATGGATGTTTTTGCAGAAAAGTACTGCTAGATGGTGGTGGACGGTAAACCCAGCAGATAAGTAATTTTAATAGCTTATTTCAAGCTATAATATTTATGTGTTGTTTGGCTTTACATTTTTGTCATTACAGCTCCCCGTGCGAGTTGTGATCATTCCTAAAGTTAGTTTCATACCCTTCTTTATTCAGACTGGAATTGCTAATATTTGCATCTAAAAAGTCTAGGTAAAACGTAACACATCTAAGACTTGAACAAGATGCAATAAGGAATAAAACTTATTTCTTATGCTTCTTATCACTACTGAATTCAAAATCCACTGATATTCCAGAAAAATGACTGTCATTGCCTGACATCTACTGTATAATCAATGTATGGGGTACTGACCCGCACTGTACCCCACTGTACACCATTGTACAGGGTACTGACAAACACTGTAAGCTACTTTTACCCACTGTACCTATTTCATTATAATTATTATTTATTATGTATATAAAATTAACTGAAAGTTACATCTTTCAAAAATGCAAATTGAAACCAAAATCTCGCATTGCTTACAAGAAAGAGAAAGGGCTTATATTTCCTTATATTTTCATTAATTTACATGCGCAGCTTTGATTTTGAAACTTTTTCCAGCTTTTTAAAAAAAATAATGTTTTCTGCGGGGTGGTGGTGGGGGTGTTCAGACCTATTTTCAATATTCTTAAAATGTGCTTTTAAGGAATTTGAATTTTCCCCCCGACCGCCCCCCCCCCCCCTAAGATCTGCATAATGTATTTAGTCCAACTAGCATATACATGTAACAGCTTAATATCTTATTAAAAGGTAAAAAAAAATATATTAATTTCAAAATTTATGTTATAGTGACTATATTTAGTCTTGTACAATAAATGTAAATTAATTATATCAATATACAAATATATGTGATGGAACCTTTTTTGGAAACGAAGAAAAAGAATCATATGTGAATATAATGCTTTTTCAAATTAGAGATAACATTGAAGATAACCGGTCCGGGAATCAAAATGTATTTAGAGTTCTACTTCACAGGAACATCAACGAGGCAGTATCTGTGTATAGTATATATACTTTCAGTAGATCAAAAAGTGTGAATGTCGCAATTATCAACATTGTAAATTGTCAGTCTGACACCTTGTGTAAGACATTACGTAATGTCCTTTTAGGGGTATTTTTGATCATTTAAGATTCATTTGTGATTAAAATAAAGTTAGATATAAAATTTCTATAATTTTAAAAAAAGATTCTACCCCCTTCTATTTTTACCATTCGAGGAAATCTTTCACTCGTTCTTATTTTATCATATACATGTATTTCTCTTGCACGGTTAAGTACATGCACATATATGTTGTCATGATCTAAAAGTGCATGAATTCGCTATGTTTTCAATCAGAATCTCTCTCTCTCTCTCTCTCTCTCTCTCTCTCTCTCTCTCTCTCTCTTATTATCATGGATATAAGCCTCCCCCCTAATAAAAATCTTTATTGCATCCTAATTAAATTTAAGCATCTTTTTCGACTATGAGTGACACCTCCATGTATAGGCAAAGATGTTCATAATCTCTCTCCGTAATAAGATAATTTATAAAATTATTGACCCAAGAAATGATAACAAGAATCTCTTGTTTTTTTTTCATTTACTGATATCAAAATATAGTGTCAGAGCAAACAAGATCATTACAATCTGAATAAAATCTCTCTCTCTCTCTCTCTCTCTCTCTCTCTCTCTCTCTCTCTCTCTCTCTCTCTCTCAAACGTACAACTCTTTTAGTATTTTAATTAGAACTACATGTACTATCAATAATACGCAGTAATGTGGCCAGTGGCTAAAAACCATGCATTTATTCCTTTTTCGGGATAATTTCTATGGATTCAAATTATTTTTATTGTTTGATGATCGTCTTTTTTGCTGATTGGAAGTCTACGCCAAAAAGTGACATATGTATGATAAACGGTGTTCTGTCTCCTTCCTTGAGGATGTCTACATAAAAAAATCCTTTGTCTGTTTTGAATAAAAAAAAAAACATCGGATATTACAGACAAGGCTCAGACTATGCACATGGCCGGGTGACCGCGACAAGGTGTTAACCTGGCCACCTGTGTACATATGCGTTGAAACCTCGGAATAAACAGGCGTATGAACAGCGGGGAAATACACTGTTAAACAAAAAGTCTGATTTCTCATTTTTTATTAAAATGAATTTGTACGGCAGAGTGCATAAAAATCAATTAATAATAATCAACCGGGATTTTGTGAGGATTCGGAAAGGGAGATTTATATACCGCTAAGCATACTACATTTGTATGACCTATGCTTTTTATTTTCCTTCTCGGTAGAATTTTTTACCACATAGTGTAAGTCGGCAAAGATAAAACTTCAGACAAAAAGAAAAACATAATCTATAAATACATGTATAACAAGCAGGTAAAAAGATAATCAATTATCTCTCTCTCTCTCTCTCTCTCTCTCTCTCTCTCTCTCTCTCTCTCTTTGTGATTATCTAGTCCTAAATTTTGATGTCCGAGTCAGAAAGGTATTAGCACGATAAAATCCCAACACAACCAAAACGTTTTTCTTTTAAAGATAATTTATAAAATCATGGGCCCGATAAAAAGAATTTTGTTGTTAAATGATCTGTTTAATGATGGTTCTTCATTTACCGATATCAAAAACTTGTGTTATAGCAAACAAGATCATTACAATCTGAATAACCTCTCTCTCTCTCTATCTCTCTCTCTCTCTCTTTCTCTCTCTCATTAGTTTATAGCGCTTGTATTTTATAGATCTTAACATTTCTAAAAGAAGAGTTGAAATAGATCCATAAGTTAAAGATATTTCAGGAAAACGGCTACGCCTAATATTACATTCCTGGATTTCACACCTTATATTTCTTGCTAAAATTAATTATATACCATTTAATATGTCACTAATGATTTTTTTTCGTTCAAAACTCATAATATCAATGTATTCTGCAGTAGGTGTTATCATGTAAATTTAAACCTGACATTTTAAAAGATGTAATTAAATATTTAAATCAATAGAAATCAATTTGTAAACAAGAAATCTGCATGCTATCTACACAATATACTCGTGTAATCAAGCCTGCAGTCATGACAGGATAGGTGTACACAAAGAACAAGCATGAATATATTTTGTTGACTCTGTGTTAATTGGCTTTGTTTTTTAGTGGCTGAAGCACAATTAACGAGATAGAGGTGATTAACAGACTGGTCATATTAAACAAGGGGTTGCCATAATCTTAAAGAAATAATTCAATAACTTATATTATAATATTTTTGTAACATTGCCGGTTAGAGGGGTGTATTATCCTAATTGGCTTATATTGCAATGACCAGCAGTTTATAAAATAAAAATAAATAAAATATGAAATAATTTAACGGCCTGTTAATTTTTGTTCTGTATAAATGCTGCATAGATCTGACTATGGAGGAAAATACTTATAAGTATCGTACTGAAAATATTGAGAAAGAAATTTATGGTACAGTCGCGTACAGTGGGTTACAGTGCTGCTCAGTGCCCTGTACAGTGGGAGTGGGGTACAGTGGAGTACAGTGCTGCTCAGTGCCCTGTACAGTGGCGAACAGTGGGGTACAGTAGAAGTCAGTAGGACTGTACAGTGGCGTAAAGTGGAGTACAATGCTGTATAGTAGAAATGTACAGTAGGCAGGCATGGGGTAATCATAATCGAGTAATCGTAATCGATTGTAATGATTACTCTTTTTCATGTAATCGACAGTAATCTGTAATCGAAGAGATTTTCGATTACTTGTAATCGTAATTTAATCGATTTCAGCCAAAAAGTTTAGTGTAATTATAATTACTTTTTCGATTACTTTCTATTACTCTTTACATAAACATATTGTGATGCACATATTGTATGAAAAAATACTCTTCAAGTGTTGTTTATAATACACTTCATAGAATAAAATTGTTTAAATTTTTTATGGTTTTCCACTTTCACTTAAAATATAAATATTGGTTCACATGTCATTGAATATATAATCAGATGATCAGTTCACTCTGTGTTTCACACTTCCCTACAGAATTTATTAATTATTTAACCTAATGTGGCTTAGAAATATTACTAAGCTACTGACCAATATTAAAGAGAGAGAGAGTTATATTTTGTGTCTATTTTGCCAGAGAAAGAAACAAAAGGGTGTGTAAGTGTCACTAAGTGTGTTTGTCCTAAACTAGGTAAGGAATCCACAGGGCAGTTAATGAGGTGTGACCACCCTAGTCATGTTTAGATAACAATTTAAATAGCTCCAACACGGATCTAATAAATCAGAACAATTACAAGCTCCAAACACAATTCATTCAAATCATGAAGCAAGGTTCCCTCAAAGTTCTTTGCATATTGCCGATGATATTTCTAAATTTATAAAATTTTATTAATCAAATTCCAATTCTCGAGAGATTATCAAAAACAACAGAATAATTATGATGGCTAAAGGTGCAAGGTCAAGATTTCATATAAACTCGTTAACTTCCAAGAAAACAACCTTGTTTACATAATTTAAATGACAGAGCTCTCTATATAATTGCTTATAATTTGACATTTGAATAAGCAGTAGAAATTATAAAATGTTATCTTACAGTACCGTCAACGCAGATCCCGTATTTAACCGCGCTCCCCCCGCGGTTAGTTAATCCTTTCCGCGTTACACCATCGCGGTTTATTCATCGCGGTCCTCGCTGCAGCCATGTTTAAACCGCGGCGGTGTGACCTACCGTTAAGATGATCGGAGATTTTTACCTGTACGCTATTAGACAATAAGACGGTCACACACTGAGAGTCATCCTATACAGGCCATGTCTGATGTATTGTGTTCATTTCACATAAAGTTAAGGATTACGTATTTAATGCACGCTTTTTAAAGTCGTTATCAATTATTTTAGGGAAATTTTAATTGAAGAATCATCTACTCCCGTGATAATTTTCACGTAACTGTGGATATAGCTTATTTTCAAAAATATTTAATCATTTTTATAATGTAATCTACATGAAGGAGAGGGTAAGAACTATAACATATTTTATTTCCTCGATTTTTTAATGAGTTTAAACACTTCCAACTACAAAATTGTTTTTAATCCATATCAATTTGTAGCTCGTTTTACGGCACAGTCTATCGATGCTCATGACAATTAACCTAGTCCGTGACAGGCACATGCTACACGAAGAACGTTTACGTACGGTCAACGGCATAATATTAAAATTTTACTTTACCCTTAAAATACTAAATTATATTATATTGATTTGAATTTTTATGTGTTCAATATAAAGCTACAACACAAATGAAGTATTAACTGCTAATAACGTTTTTCGTCCCCCCCCCTCCCCCCTCTTCAACGTTTTATAACGTATTAGACTTTGGTCCCAATTGTTTTACACAAAGGTGTGAAATAATCGCCCAGGCAGGAAATCACTCTACGCTTGAACGCACAGATTACACGGGGTATGAGGCAAGTGGATAATCCGTGTGATGATTGACCATCAGGAATTTACCTGTTTTTTCAAACAATTTTACTGACAGTAACAATAAATGATTATTTATTTTACTGTGTTCTTAAACGTGTTCAAGATGCACCCCCCCCCCTTGAAAAAAACAATAAAAGCTTCAATATAAACAAAACGAGAGAGAGAGAGAGAGAGAGAGAGAGAGTGTGTGTGTGTGTGTATCTGTCGATGCTCAAGACAATTAACCTAGTCCGTGACAAGCACATGCTACACGGTAAACGTTTACCATACGATCAACGGCATACTATGAAAATTTTTACTTTACCCTTTAAATGCAAAAATATATTGATATCATTTGATGTGTATTGAATATGAAGCTACTGAACATACATGTATGTGGTATCAGTTGCGAAAAATGTTTTTCGTAACCCCCCCCCCCCCATTCAACGGTCTATTACTGTCAAAGTAGACTGTATTTGACTTTAGCCCCAGTTGTTTCACAGAAAGGTGTGAAACCATCGCAGAAACAGGAAATCACTCTACGCTTGAAAGCACAGAATACACGGCTATGAGACAGGTGGATAATCCACGTAAAAAGTGACCATCAGGAATTCTACCCGTATATCAAACAATTTAACTTACTGTAACAATAAATAAGTTCATTTTACTACCTTCTTAAACCGAAAACATGCTTAAGATGTTTTTTCCCCCGCCAAAAACCCCATAAAATAATCAATATAAACTAACGAGAGAGAGAGAGAGAGAGAGAGAGAGAGAGTTTTAGTTTTCTCTTTAAACAAAGTAGTATACGAATAAAACTTTACAAACACAGTGTCTAGCACTAAATTAAACGTTAAATACTTTATTGTTCGACATATTTCTTTTTTCTTTACTTGAAATGAAAACTAATAGAACCTTTAGCATGGAAGAAGCACGTGGTGCGGCTCGCGGGCTGATTTGATTGACAGGTGTAGCACGTGGACTTAGACTGAAACTGCATGTTGAATTCAATCACAATGTACCCGTCCATATTCTTTTATGAATACTAAACTTATGAATATTTAATATTAATATATTTCAAATGAATGTACGAAAAATTAATTCTAAAACGCATTTACTCTCTCTCTCTCTTTCTCTCTCTCTCTCAGATCGTAGAGAATATTTGGATCGACGACACTCATAATAATCAAGAAGCCTCTTCTGTACGATAGAAAATGCGCGATGTTGTACGGACGAAGCCGTACGCAATTTAGAGTTTTTCTTTTGTCTTGAATAGGTGTGAAAACCCCCGAGGGCATGTCGTTTTCTACCTGGGTTTGTTAATCACTATACACAGGAAATGATCGCGAATTATAATTAATATACACAAGAAAGGAAATGTTTACATTGATAGTTTGCATTTGATTTTTTTAAAAGTAATTCGATATGTACGCATTTAATAACTTGTACAGTTTCCCATGTTGTTTTGTGGTGCAAATAATTACCTCCTTCCATTTCTTGTAAAGAATAACACCTTAATGTATCGAGTTAAAGACAGCAGTAATGTAACAAGCATATAAGGTTAAACAAAACTAATTATTTTTAACACATTAATATATAACCTGAAAAATATCATCGCGACCTTACATTGCCGTAAACCGCTTTGCGAATATTTTTATATGATAAGTGGTTAACGCGCTGTTTTCTAGACCGTGTATTATATTACTTGTACAGAAAACCTTCCCCATGAACAAGTTGATTATGAACTTAAAATACATAAAAAAAAAATACAAATATAATCAGTGCATGTAAATGAGTATTTTCTGTTTTTTAATAATACGATTGAAACTGGTGGAAAGTTTGTTGAAACTCGATCGCGCGGACATTTAGATCAGCAAAAGCATTTCATTAACTTAATTTACCCGGTGTGCAGTTTACGTAGATTAAACAGAAAAGTTTCAATACTTCCTCACAATATAATATATGAAACTCAATAAAAAAAGAAACTATAATCCGACTGCCAAGCATACATGACGATGTACTTATCAAACTTTGAATCGGCCACGTCAAATTGAATGGATTGTAAAATACATCGTCAAGTAACTAATAAATGAAACAGTATTGATGAATGATTTTAATCAAACAATTGCTATGAATTCAACATTTTAAAAATAAATCGTATGTTATTTTAGATAGTTCCATTAAATAAAAATGATATAAACATATAGTTACGAGTAACTCAAAATTAATTGACAGTGTCAATTAATTTTTGGTCGAGGGAGATAACTCGCGTTTCAGTCCGATACTTTTGTTCACCTGAAATTTATCGTCAAGACCGCGGCGGTGTTGACTTGCTGGACGACCCAACCGCGGGGGTACGCGGTTTTACCTGAGACACCTGTCTTAAACCGCGTTGCAATTTGGACCGCGGGGGTGCGCGGAAAATACGGGATCCGCGTTGACGGTACTGTATTAAGATTGAAATATGAAGTCTCAAATTTTCATATTATTCATAATGAAAATACCCCTTAAACTTTAAAATCTAATTAACTTGAAGAGTTTAATTTATGATATGTTCAGAAGAGGTACCATGCACATTTTAATGATTTTTTTTCAAAGTAATCGATTTTTAATCGATTACATGTTATAAAATGAGTGTATTCGATTAATAATCGATTGCACAAAATTCCCCTATGTAATCGATTATTAATCGATTACATTTTTAAGTAATCGTGCCCATGCCTGACAGTTGGGTACAGTAGGGTACAGTGAAAGTCAGTGAAATGTACAGTGAGGTACAGTAAATGTAAAGTAGATGTCAGACAATGTCAGTCAATTTTCGGGAATATCAATGGATTTCATTTTGAATTCAGTAGTGAATACTGATATGCAAAATATCAAAAGAATCATCAGCATATAAACCTTGGTAAGTGTTTATATCATCGGATTACAAGAGAATAGAGAACATAATATCGTGTCAAAATATATCAAAGAAATAAACCAGATTAGAAGAAAAATAAGTTGTTCTTTTTGCCTGGGATGTCATTTATACACTAAAAAATCATTTACTTTAATGTCAAAACAGTTGAAAATAACCGAAATTACATTCATTATGCATAATGGTGAAATCTTTATTTCTTATTTTGTACCAAGCCTGATCTTCTCTTCTTCTCTTTAACAAGTGGATGTATTTATAATAATTTTGTTTAAGATAGAGGTAAACGTAAAAGAAAAAGAGAAGACTTTTTTTGGTTTGGATTTGCAACGTTTAAAGCTGTGTTATACCCAGGAAGACATTCTTGCCTATTCTGATTATCTGGTTTACGGCAAGGTTCCCTAATGAATATATTTTAAACAAGCTTTAATGATAAATGACAAAGTTTAAAAAAAACATAGCAATTAAAGGAAATAATATTTGATTGGAAGTTATTTATTTGTGTTTATCAGTTTTGGTTGCAATTTAGACATTCAAAAGCAACGCTACAGTAAACACATGTTATACTTCTGTATTAATATTCATATTGCAGCCTTTAGGTTGCAAAACAGTTTTCGATAAACAATATCTTCATCACATATGTACATAATGCTTGATACTTCATATTACATGTGAATATATCATTTCATATGGATTTCTGTTTTCATCATCATAAACGAATTAAGTCTGACGGTGGAAACAAATGTAACAAACACAGAAAACTTAATATCCTGGATGATTTTTTTTAACTCAAACTTCGTTTTTATAGTCATTGCTTTAATGTATAATTAAAACTTCTGGTAACAAGCATTAATTTGTAGCTCACCTGAACTCTTGACGAGCAAAAAAACCTTATTCGCCAATCTTTTAGAATCCTAATCATTGTATTTGTGTGTTGGGGGGGGGGGGGGGGGTAGTTGTGTAGTAAAGGTACCTAGGTTTTCTCTTTTATCCTTAATTTTGCGTTTTCTTTTAATTCATTACATGTTCTCTTAAGAGTGGGGGTGCCTTCTTCAAATTTCAATTTTCTATATGTTCACCTTAGAAAAACGCCTGTTGCGATAAGAAGTAGCCCCCACCCCCTCTTCTCCCCGATGCTACGTCCTTGTATATGATGTATATGATCGTCAAGCAGTCTTAAAATTGAGTCAAAATTTGTACGCTGTTGTGATTAAAAACAGTGGAAAATGAAATGCTACTAACATGTTTTTTTTATATTACGCAGATAATTACACATTTTAGTTAACAGGAATGATCTACTCTCTCTCTCTCTCTTTCTCTCTCATTCTCTCACATAAAATCTTTTGATTAATAATGCAAACATTTAAAACAATGCCAAGAATCTAGCAGTAAAATAAGTGAGTTTTATTCGTGATTTTTGGTAGGAGAAAGTTGTGGTTCATGGGTTCGACGCAATTGAATTAAATACAAATGTACAATGCTTCATAACACTTACTGTCCATATTAACCAAAGCGGGGGTGTTAAGGAAGCATATGGAATCTGAATTACATGTAATTTCGAGAAATCACAAATCTTAGTTATTATGTACATATTCGAATATATAAGCAACGAAACGTAGACCAAAAACAAATAAAAAATACTGGAGATAATTTTATCACAAATTAGATATCACGTAGATTTACATATTGATGACGTCATGACAGAAAGTTGAATGTCGTGTAAATTTGATCGGAAAGCATTGTAAACAGATTCAAAAGATAAGTAATTTAAGAACTCTAATAAAGTATTTTGGTGTGATTTATTGAGAATGGAACAAAAGAATACTTGGAGAGATGTTAGTTTTATCAATTATTCGCTTAAACGTATGTAAATTTGTTTTTATTTCTCGGCCAGGCTTTCCCCTGTCGTTGTTTAAGTTTTTCAATCTGATTCAAAACAGTCAATGACATTTAATCTCACGATTTTGAATATAACAGTCTAAATAAGATGCTAAATTGCCCATATGCTTCCTTAACACCCCTGCTAAATATTGAAACTTTTATTTTGTAAGATTTGCAAGTAAAGGTGTTATTTTATTGAAGGATTAGTTTTGTTGACGAAGAAATCATTGTTCGCATGAAATGTAGTTACATGTATATTACCTCACATGTGCATGCTTTAAAATGTCTTAATGATAAATTATACTTTCAAGTATGACATCGTTTGTAAAAGATGATAAAGAATAAATGATCCTTCTAAGGGACTCCCATTTTGACTTGCCAACAATACCTTGCAATGTCAGTAATTGAAAAAAAAAACATAAATGAAATTATTTGAATAAGCGATTTCAAAACAGAGCAATTACTATTATGTTATTTAAATCTGAAAACACATAAATGAAAATGTTCTACATATATAAAAGGCGTCTCCGAAACATTAAATGATAAATCAAAATTTGTTTAGATATATGCTGAAAATTAAATCAATAAATAAAATGCGTTGGCCGCGGTAGAAGCAGGGGGGAGGGGCACTTCTAATCATGTTATTTGTCTTTTTAGAGGTCCGTGTTGCTCTGCTTTAAATTCGTATTTCGCTTTATGGATTTTTGAGATGGTTGACAGTTTGTTATTGTCATTTTTAATTGCAACATCAGATAAAAAGCTATATTTTCTATTGTCATATTTATTTCTAGAAATCATTTTACCCACCAATTAATGAAGATAATGTTTAAAATCAAAAGCGTCTAAATTTAATATTTAACTACAAGTACCCGGATTCTAGAAAATAAACAATGACCACGAGGCTGGAATTTTACTGCTAAACTGAAGGGTCAAACAAAACCACGTGGTCTAAATTTAAATGACAATAACATTTGCAGGGGTGACTCAGTTCATATAGAAAGGTTAATAACGGGACTATAAACGGATGACCAGTGATGTAACCGGACATGTGTGATGACAAGCGACTCAACACGGGTTTTGAATAGTATAAATATAAACAGTAACATAACAAAGATTTTAAGTGACAATATGAAATTAAAGGCATGTTTTCCATAACGGCGAGTGATTGAAGATAAAAAGAAAATATATACATGATACATTGTTAAATACGTAGGATAATCACCGTACAAACTCTAGAATCAGATTTCACAGTTCAACTACATATGACATACACACATTTATAAAGGGGAACCATTTTTACATTATACCGTTTTGTTCTTGTATCCTTTTACGTACTCAGCAATTTATATATAGAAATGTTATTCTTAACTTCTGACCCTCTTTCTTCTTCGTGAATTTTATAAAAGGAAATTGACGTATGGAAAATTTGTTATTACTGTTTTTAAATACATTTATTCACTTTTTGAGTCAAAAGATGTATTTACTTTTTATAGGAATCAGTATGTATGCAAAGTCGCGAGTAGTTTTAGCCCTCTTAATCCCTAACGATAATAATACAGATCCGACTAGTTTTATTTAGCGCCGAAATTAAAGCGACTCATTAGTAGCGGTTAACCAATCTAACTGTAATTGTTTTTAAGATTTGAACAGTCAAGAAAGCGTAAAACAAATACTTTTACAAGCCTTTCACTGGGCCGAACGAACCGTATACGGGTTGAATGTGCATGTACAAAATGCCAAAACAGTCTACGTTTATGAAGAATACTATTGTCTTTAAGAACAATATATACTGCTTGCTAAGAATATTTCTTCTGTGGTTCATGTAGCAAACTTGTTTTACTGTGGCAGATCTTCGAGTGTTTGAATGCAACCTCAAGCATGAACAAATTAAGTGACTTCACTAAAATGAACATCAACTAAAGC
>WFKH01010211.1:11760329-11785350 GCA_016163765.1 Magallana hongkongensis | reverse complement strand
CGTTTTCTGTTTTAATTGTGTGGTGTTTTTTTTTGGCCAAAGCGTTAGCCGATGAAATTCAATATACGATCACGTTTGGATCACGTTTGTTTTTATCCTAGATGGAGCAGGACGATTTCATGTGCTCTAAGATATTGATTGTTTGTAAAGGTTAACCCTCCTTAATCCCCCTCATACTGTTACAACTATTTCTGACACTTTCCAAAGTCAAAATACATGTATATTGTGCTATTTTCTGAGATGCCACTGTAATGTATATTGTCTGAACAGAATTGTAATGATATTTCAGACTTTGACACACGCTTCTACAACTTCAATAAAAGAAAATCAGCTTAATGTGAATGAACTTTGCAGTATAGTGCAACCACCGTGCTGTCCAGAAAGCGTTTGATAAAAAATACTACAAACATCGATGGACCAAGAGCACCATTGAGTACATTGAAGAAAAAATGCAAGTTCCATATACAATGTATCAATAATATTTTTATAATTTGCTTAAATTTTATGAATTAAAAAAATGTGAATACTCTTTTTATTGTAATAATTATATTAATTTTCAACACTTTTTTACATTGCCTTCATGGTTGATACCGTTTTTTACATGTAAACTAGCCATTGATTTTTAAAAGTTTAATATAATTAATGTAGGGTTTCGGTCATACGATTATTGTTGGTTTTTTTTTGTCTGTCCCAAAAATTGCATTTTTTGTCAGAAAAAAGGTAACGCTATAATTGAGATAATAATTTATCTAATTATAATTTTCACAATTTTCATTAATTATTTGGAACTGCATGGTTTTCATTTCAACTGTATTTGACGTTGTTTTCTGTTCGAGCAATTAATTCATTTTGAAGATCTACGTGTAAACTTCTCTTGCAGGATAAACATTTCAATAGAAATTTCCTTATATATACTTGAAGAACCCGCAATCTAAAGTAATAGGGTGGGGCCTATTATTAAAACATATTTTTTGAAAAAGTATACTCCATACCTTAATTACAGAATGAAAAAAATATAGATATCGTTCTCTTTAAATTAATATCTTTTACAAAGGGAGGTTAATCAAAATTACATGTTATTTCTTTTAAACCAATCATTTTACCAAACATCGTGCTATGATTGCATATACTTATTCAATTAAAATCATGTTGATCTTTAATTTAATTGTAAGTGCAAAATTCATGTTAAAGTGAAATATTTTGTTAGAATTTTGTTCAAAATAATATTGCCATAAGAAATTCTTGCTAATTGTTCGGGGTCTCCACTTCATAATATTATGAATTTTTTTTTGAACCAATTTACTCAGGTATTCTGCAAGGAATAAATCGCAATAATCAATAGTTTAAATGAGCGATTTTTTAATTAGTGACATACATTATATGTAAGTGATATAAATTAGACGATACAATCTATCGCAAATTAATTTTGTATGATATCCCACCGAAAATGAAATATAGGGCTAATACATGTATATACAAAAAGTATATACCTCAAACTGCTGTTTCCTATTCCAGAGTTGATTTTGTTACCTTTCGCACAAGCAACATAGAATAAATGTAAAATGCAACTTTCATAACAAATGACTTTAAGGTATCTACAAAGTGTCCCAACTGCGGCTTTTAAACCAATGAAAGGTAAGACAATGATAGTTCTGACTTTGCTATGATTATCATTTCAATTTGGAAATAATCTTATTGTCTAACCATGGCAACTATGAATACTTTCTCAGAATATATTATTCCATGCATATATACTAATGTATCGTACTACATGTATAATATCAAAACAACAGGCATGAACCTTAATGAATGAGACGTTTTGCCAACTATGTATACTGCCTGTTAAAGATTGTCGGAGTTATCGTTTTCATTTAATATATTTTATTGTCAATTTGTTGAAGATGGTGAGGTAGGTCTGATCCACATCCATCCCTCCCCCATTCCCCCGGTGTCTGACTGATCACTTTCAATAGTAACGTTTTAAGGAATACGAATGGTTATTTAAAATCTATCTTACGATCTTTGCCGTACTTTGGCATCTTTTTGATTTACCTCGGAAGCACTGCTTTTTGTCATAATATTTTAAAAAGCTCGTATTACGGGATATTAATCCACATTAGGAAAACTATCAAGAGAGGTTACTTTAAATCATTGTATAAAAGAGAAAATACAGGTGCAGATTTTTTATATCCGGAGCATTTCGTTGCCAATGCCCTTAAGTTATAAAAATATGATTATTGTTAAAAGATATATCAGTCAATTTTAAAGCTTGACACAGGCATAATGTATCAGTTACTTATTGGTAATTAGTAAACTTCACATTCGTTACGTAAATTACTTAATTGGTTTTCATAATCATCAAAATATTGCAATGACTTACAGAATGCACGTATCATTAGGTATCCCCGTCGGAACTTTTTCAAAGCCTTGTCCATAGCAATCTACATATTTACACGTTATCCCATAGCAAGAACAGCGAGCGGGACAACCATCAGTCATGCCATAAGAACATACCGCATACAGAAGAAAAGACCAGAGGATATAAGTTCCATTCATTTTAAGGCTGATGAAATAACTTTTCGTTCCTAAATCGTTATACAAGCATTTCAAGTTCCAAAACGTGTCATCACTGATTTTCTTCATTTGAATCGAGTGAATATTCGCGGTGTTTTTATTTATTTATTTTTTTTTTTAGTAAAGACGAAGTTTGATTTTGAATATAGTGTTCATATCACTCACAAGTAGTACAAAAATAAAATACGATCTCGATAAAATTAACATTTAATGATATGGTAATTTGAACATATAGGCGTTTTCAATGTGGGATTAGCTTTAACAGCCAATATAATTGCTTTGAAAATTACAGGAAGTTTTTAGTAATATAAATATATTTTATTGACATTTTGGGTTTTAATTAGGTTCTGGAACCTAAAATATTTTATTTGATGTATTTATGCAATATTGAATTTTGTTGTATAACAGGGATATTGTTGGCAAATAATAAAATATGTTGTTTCTATAAAATATATATTGTAAACTGTCATGTTTTCCCATTTTAAATAATGACTGTTCATGAAGACTTTAATATATTCTGTATTATATTATGCGAATCGAATAAAAATACATTGATTGGAATTTGTGAACCTCACGCATGCTAAGTGTTTTATTAAAACTATAAAAAAAACCCAAAAAAACCCCAAATAGCCCTGCATACAGATTACAGGCAGGATTTTATCATAAAGCTGTTGTTCTGTTTTGTAGTGAGCAATAGAAATCCAGCCTGCCTTTTTGATTGGATTATTGCCATAATGATGATAGTAGATACGTAGATATGTACGTTAATGACTTTTAAATTGAAACAAACTGAAATTCTCAGCTTTTTATTTACTTCAAACCCTTTGATAAGTCCCCGATAAGTAATATAATATTCCCTTGAGGAGCCCTTTGTTTTAAATCCCCTTGGTTCACTCCGCTTAGTTCCATAACGTTCCTGTCAGGAGCCCCTCGTTTACACCTTAAATAGTAAAGAAAAAGGCATGCATGCTGTAGTAATCGAGAAAACAGCAGCGGATAGACGTGGTCGTCAGGCACTCTATAACTACCAGGGGCATGGCATTACAAATATCAGATATTTAAAAGCCTCTTCTTTTGGATGAAAGTTTTAAAAACCGCGTTTAGTTAGTTTTTATTCTTTTTTCCCAGTGTCTGTTTGGTCTTGCTTTTGTTGTTTTAAAGTCGATCTACAAAACGTCAATAGCTGTCAAGGAAATGAAGGTTTTTAGGTGCTGAGTGTAGTACCGGATATCGTAGTCTGATCGCTGCTTTTTTCCAATTTTTATTGCAATGTTGTAGATATCTAAGGAGTGTGTGAGTGAACTATGGCGGCCATACAGCATATATCTAAAACCAGTTATGTGATTGACAATTGTGCTTTGACTCTCAGCCTTGAACATTGTAACAATACCATACAGATTAGTTGAATCATTTTATATTGTAAAATTTTGTTTTAATATTAAGGAAGGAGTCGTTTCTGGTTTTCAACTTGTCAAAAGTAAAATGTTCATTAAAGCATTGAAAGGAAATTAAAATATCACATTTTTCTTTTTTTTTTTTTACTATCATACAACTTGGCTTAAAAATAATAACCAAAGTTTAGAATCTAACAAGGACTATATTTTGGCGGAAAATATCACATGTTTTTGCAATTCCGAATTGCTTTAGATTTAAGAGTATATTTAGTATTTTTAAAACAATAACATTAATGTTGGTTTTTTTTACTAATGTGAACTAATGATAATATACATGTACTTGAGTTTCAGAATATGTTTTCAAAATATAATTTACCTTTCAAATTATATTTTTATCACCTTTTTAAATCGGTGTACCATTCGGTGCTACTGAAAATATAAAACTGTTCCGTACACCATGTGATGAACAACAAACTGTACTATACTTCGGCGAAGGATCTCACCTGAAAATACTGATAACTTGCAGTGGATTACTCTAGATAGTGCTGCCTAAATAAATACATTATTTCAATTCATGTATTTTGAAATGTTCATTTTTTATAATTTGTAATTTCATTTTATGTAAATATGTTCTTTGATTTTTTTAATTAAATGTTTTGTTTAATGTTCATCTTTGTTATCTTTCATTTATATAAGTTCATCAAGGTGTATAACATACATCCTCACATATATTTTCTTTTTTTCTTCAATAAACATTTGTTGTAACTTTAAAGGCCCTGAAAGCTGCGACAAAGGAACAAAATGACAATGAACCATTTTATATGTCACTTACAAAATTCGAATTTGTTAACCCAGATGAATGTCACTGCAAAGGAAAGCCGTATGTTGATAACCAAGAATGAACCGTCGTTTGACTAGGTTTTTTTTTTTTGGGGGGGGGGGTGATGGGCGGTTTGTTACATTGATATCAAATTGTATTGTCGAAGTACACCATATGTCTTCAGATTTTAATGTATATAATTCTATTAATTTTTTTTTCCAAATTTTAAATTTTATCCTGACAAATCACGTGGGCAGCAATTTTACCAGTTGCGAAAAAAGCTGATGATTTCCTAAAGGATCTAATTAGGTTTTTCCATGGGAATCAAATGTAGATTAAAAAAAAGTTTTGGCGCTAAACCTGTTGACTAATTATAACAGTTTTAATGTATACTACCAAGATATTGGTATTATTTCACACTAACTATAACCAGTTTGTATTATTTGATCGTTTGGATACATTTAAAAAAAAAGAAAATAAATTTTAATTTTATGGTGTGATATTTACATAATTTCAATGGAAATAGTCAGATCAATTTAAATATATATTGTTGTTTAGATAATATTAATTAACGTATTCTTGTATCAGATCATGTCGATTATACGTACATAAAATTATAATTTTCATATAATATAATACAAGTTTTTTTGGTCTCATCTTGATGAGCTCTGTAAGCTTTGATTATTTATGTTTTAATCTTATCATAGATGATAAAGTATTAAAACACTATGCAAGAAATTTCATCAAAAATCTATAGTAGAAACAAATGTCAGATTTTGTTTGTTTGATTGTAAAAGTCATTCAACACCTTTAGAATAATTAAAACATGGGGGTTTTTTTTGTTTTTTTTTTAAAAGCTTACCTTTCAACGAAATATCAATGGCATGATTAATTTCTGTGTATTTTAACGCATGGCTTTGCACAGCGGTCATTTCTGTAAAACTTTTCATTTCATTGAATACATTAAAGACTATATCTCCCTTGTTTTCTTTTCGTTTATTCTTTTTGTGAGGAAAGAGGGTAAAACATATTAGTTTTGTTTCATTACTATATGTTGTATAATTCAAAAGCTAGCTTTAGTCGGTCCCTTAATTAAGTGTCATTATAAATAGTTTTATTGACAGCATTGTCAATCATCAAATGATCACAGATCGGAGGTTTCCAATTAAATTCTATGGACAATGAGGAAATGTTGTGTGCTCTTTGAGTCTTTTGTGGGACACGGAGACTGGTACTGACCAAGATCAGATGTGTCTATTGAATAATGTTCTCTCACAATAAAACAGGTTTGAAAGATAAACACTTATCTCGATTAAACGCATAATTTAAAACAAAAATGGTTATACATACACTCTCTTAGAAGTGGTCAATCATTTGGTAGATATGGATTTGTACGAGGCTGCATCTTAAGCGTGTACAAAAATGCAATGCTACCTTGGCATTGGTATAATTATCCCTCACAGTGTTCTCTATATAACACATGAAGACTATTAAAATAGCTAAGTCAGTGCACCAGCGGTGTCTTTAAGGACGGCGGACCCAATTCATTTCTACAATAGATTTTTTATTCAAATTTTTATATAATGTTTATCAGTTAATGGTGAGTGAAAATCATTAAAAAAATAACATGATCATCGATTTCCTTTTTTTACTAGGGGCATTACAAAATTTAGGTACGAAAATCGGCAGATATAATAGAAAGTAATGGGAATTTTCTGGGGCGTGGTATAAAAACTGATATTTTAAAAATTCTGCAATAGATTTTTTACTCTAATTAAATTGTAATATTAAGAAGTCAATTACACTAGATATGAACAGAAAAAAAAATGTAGGTCATCGACCTAAATTTTTTGAGGGGTTGTGTCAAAGTTCACTGCATGGTTCATTTTTCCTTCAGAAATATCATTGAAAAAAGGACATAATTATTTATTGCCTGACGTTACATAACTGCTGTATTTATAAATATTGTTAAGTTAATGTATAAATTCAATATCTACCAGAATATAAGACTATAAACTGCCTTTCGGCGTTGTATGATTTATAAACCGTGGAAATATAACGGACTTGTCGCAAACAGAGGAAATTCGGGCTAATTTTTTTTTTCTTAATTTTTCTCCAATAAAAATATTTTTGCATCACAAATTATGTTTAGTATAATGAAAATTTTATTATTTTCTCTTATTCTGATGTACGTAATTACGACAGTCATATTTATAGCATATGCGCGGTTTCTGCGCAGAGGTGCGAAATCTTGAATTGGGTCCGTCGTCCTTAAATGTACACAATCGTCATAAGCTTATGATTTGGAGATGGATTTAGAGTTTAAACATTAAAGAACAATTTTTGCAGTTAAACAAATACTGAAATATATACTCAAAACATGAGATCCAGCTCTGCACATCTCATTTTTTCTCTAAACTACTATTTGCAAAGGCTTAGTCACATCCATAAGATGTGTTTGGATTATTTATTTTAAGAGGGGCACAGCTGCAATGTGTATACAGACATCTGAAATAAAGCTTGACAATTCATTGAACCAAAAAAAAATCCACTTGAAAAAAAATGTGTTTTAAACTGTGACTAATGTCCCACATACACATACAATTTTACTGTTTTAAACACTATCGGGGATGACAACAATTTAACCTATGGGCTGATAATATCGCTTTTGTTGCATCAGAGTCAACTGTGCAACAATCATATAATTATATATGTAAAGGATCTTTAATTCTTGTTTGAATGCTTGAATTTATCGAAAAAGCATGGCTCAAATTTGATTTATATGAATATTTTAGACATTGATAATTCCGAGAAATGTTGATATCACATAAGTATAATATTTCAAAAAATAGTAAACAAAGAGTGTCAAAGCTGAAAACAAGCTTGATATTTTAAACATGAATTGTAAAAACTTTTAAGCATTGAATCATTATTTTTGAAAGATGTGGTCTCATATATGCAACGGTGTGTGCATTCAAATTGAATAACGCGCGCTAGCGCGTTGTGAAAATTTGTTTGCACACATCGTTGCAGTTATGAAACCACATCTTTCAAAAAATAATGATTCAGTGCCTATATTTACGTTTTTACCTCATTCCCTTTCCGCAGTTATGACTTATTTTTCAAGATATCTGCGTTATTTTACGAGTAATGCGGCATTAACAGAAGAGCTATTGGAACAGCCTAATATGCTGACAAATATAGTGCACAGCGCTATGAATTCTAAAAACACAATTTGATTTTTTATTCTGTTAACCGATTGATATAACCTTTGGTATGATAATAAATTAATAAATTGGATTCATTCAACTATTAATCAATGAAACGTTTATCAGCGTAGATATAATATCAGGTCTAGATTCAGTTTGCAGTCGCAAGGAGAGTCAACCATGTTCCTCGAGAAATACTGAAGGATATTGTATTCATACCAACCAGATTTGATGATGAATTATGCGTGAATATTACTTAAATCAATCCATGTAATTTAATAAGAGGAAAGAAAGTGTTGATTTTAATAAACACCTGTCATCACACACTTGCAGTTACCTTCCTGGCCATCCGTTTATATTGCCATTAATAATCTTTTTAACGGTGTGTTGGATATATATTTTTATTTCAATAATCCTAATTACTTTATTGGAGCAAGGCTGTTTTGTATTTTAGTTAAATTTTATCTGAAACAAGTATATGTAAGTATGCTATATAATTTGTTAAAAAGAGAAAAGGGTAGGTAAAGGAAGAAATATATTTTTTGCTACTACAATGTTTTAAGCTGTGATAATCCCTGAAGGGCATTCCTGTCGATCCCACTTATCTGGTTGTAACTAAGGTCCCTTAATGAGTGCATTAAACAAACATTCAGGACAATCACAAAGTTAACAAAAAAAGAAGAAAAAAGATAACAAAGAGTATTTGTATTTTACCGCATGCCTTTGTACCGGGGCGATTACTTTAAAACTTATTTATTTCATTAAATACCGTGTCCCTCTTATATTTTTCGTGAGGAGGGGAGGGTTTAATATATATTAGTTTTGTTTTATTACAAAATGTAGTATAATTCACAAAGCTATTTCCAGTTTGTCCCTTAAGTCATCATAATTGGTTTATAGACAGCATTGTCACTCATAAAATAGTCTCAGATCGGAAGTTTTCAATTAATTTTTATGGACAATGAGGAAGCATTTTGTGCTCTTTGAGTTTTTTGTTGGACACGGGGACTGATACTGACCAAGATCAGATGTGTTTTTATTGAAAACTTTTTTTAATAACCAAACTGTTTTAAGCAATAAATACTCATCTTGATTAGACGCATAATTTAAAATCAAAATGGTTATATACCCTCGAGGCAAAGATCAATCATTTGGTATGTATGGATTTTTACGAAACTGCATCTTATGCGGATGCAAAAATGAAACACTACCTTGGCACTGGCATAATTATCCGGTACAGTGTTCTTTATATATAACACATGAAGACAGAACTATAGCTGGGTCAGTGCACCAGCGGTGTCTTTAAATGTACGCATAAGCTTGGAGATGAATTTGGAGTCAAAACTTGAAAAGAACATTTTTTTTTTCATTGAAAACAAATAGTGAAATATATATTAAAAACATGGAATCTTTCTATAAACTACTATTTACAGAGTAGTATTTACATTCACAAAAAGTATTTGGATTAATTAATTTAGGGGGCACAGCTTAAATGTGTATTTAAACACCTGAAACAACTCTTGACAATTCAATGAAAAAAAATAATCCAGTTAGAAAAAAAATTATCTATTGAACTGTGACTAATATCCCACATACACACAAATTTACTATGTAAAGCATATTTAGGATGTCAACCATTCAACCCATGGGCTAATGATAGGGATTTTGTTGCATCAGAGTCAACAAGCATATATATATTTAAAGGATCTTTAATTCTTGTTTGAATGTTTTAATTTATCGAAAAAGCATGGCTCGAACTTGATTTATATGAATATTTCAGGGATTGATAATTCCGAGAAATTTTGATATCACATAGATACAATATTTCATAAGTTAGTAAAAAAGAATGTCAGAGCAGAAATCAAGCTTGATATTTATAATAAATGATTACAATATTTATAGAAAAAAACTGTTTTAGTATTTTAACTATTCAGCATGCAGTAATTTGATGTGACAGATGAATTATCATCTTTAAACAATAAAATCACTTGTGACAATTCCCAGTAATCTGTAAAAGTCTTGCATGATTTATAATTATCAATAGGGATGAATATTGCTCAAAGGTGATTAGCAAATATTTATCACAATATTTCAATATCATTTATCATATCAGAACACGAATTTCAAAACTGAACCTATTCAGTACAACGACAATGACTTCCTAAATTAAGATACATGCAAATGCTTTTTGTAAAATGATTAATGATTGATGTAATGCATTAAATCACACCAAGATAACAACTTGTAAACACTCTATCTCTTTAAGATATAAAATATGATTGTAAAATAGAACACCTAAAGGCATCTCTATTCTCCATTAAACAACTACGATAACGTAATCTTTATGCATGAAAAATATATTCTACTCCACTCTGTGAACATCTTTTTCCTTTGTTGAACAATCGCAAGAAAACCAGCCGTAGTATTGAAAAGATAGCCTATGTAATTTGATACATAAAGATAAAAATATGACTTCAGTTTCTTATCCATTTACAAGTTCAAAAAAATAAAAAATGTGAGATGCAGGAGGCAAAGCAATTATTGATCATTTGTAAAACATTTGCAGGAAATACAACATCATACAGATATAATCTTGAATACTTTTGTACTGATTAGGGAGTTATTTTTAGACTTGGTAGGGGTCTTAGTTTTATGTATATAGCAATTTGTCATTCCTAAGTGTATATTTTAAATATTTTATTTTCAGATTCAATCACTCACTGTTAGGAAAAACATCGCTGTTGATTTTAACTTTTCACTTAAATATTTATTATGGAACGTTTTATATCAACCTTATTCAAAATATTTTACCACTATAAATGACCCGTGTTGATTTTAATACACATCTTTCATCACGCACTTGCCTTATTCCATAATACAGTAAAAATATGGAATGTTATGTCAATAAATATTCATTTCGATAATAATTTTATGTGTTAAGAGTAAATTTTAATCATGACATTCAACTTTATAACAATCTGAATTTGAGATTTCAAACCCTGAGTAAACAACATCCTTAATAGTATTTTGTCAATATAGTTACTTGATGACAATTTATATTGTGAGACAATAAATGAATAAGTGTTTAACAAGAAATATTTTACATTAACAATGTGCTCTTTTCTACGGATGCGACATACAAGCGTTGGACTTTTATTTTGTGTACCTTCATTGGTAATTGGATTAAACGAATAGTGTTTATGCGAATTATATGTGAACATATATACATATAAATATGGCAATAATCATATTTTACTGTGAACACTATTCTAAAGAACTTTGACAAATCTATCCCTTAAAATGCCCAGGTCATAATTTTGTTAATGTATTACAATAATTTGTTTCTTAAAGAGGTTCGCTCCTTAGGTTTTGGGTAGCCATTTTTGGTCACCTCTAGTCTGAAAATTCTGCATCACATATTAATTCTAGTAGTATATTTATATTTTACAATGCCAAATAAACTATATTGAATAAAATTGTTTTTAAAAAATTACATTTTTACAGAGTTTAGTAAGGGACTATATTTTGTGGCGGAAGGTTTTCAAGAAGGAAATGAACAATTTTCATAACTCACTAGTTTTAGAGTACTGTTACTTTAGCTTCCTAATTTTCGGCGCAGACCAAACTTCTAGATAGTTTGTGTATTACGATATATTCATGATATTCTGAAAAACATATTTAAACAATATTTTGATATTTCTATCGATATATTTTGGCATATTTAGCTTATATTTCATAGAAGTTAAGAAAAAATTAACTTCAATTTTGGCCTAAAATTAGCTTATTTCATGCTATATCTCAAATTTTTGAAATGTGACCCCTACTTATTTTACTTTTAAATGAGACATTAAATGTATGTCTATTTGTATGCAAAGTTTTGGAAAGATGACATTACTATAATTTTTTTAATTTGCGTTATGATTTGATTACTCCAAAATTTTGTAACATCTGTTGTTGTGTTCATTGTGTACTGGCCTTTGAAGCCACCAGTAAAGCAAGAATTTTTAAACTTTGACTTAGATTTTACTTTTATAGTCACTACCTGTGTTCAACTTCATACTGTATTAAAATCATAATTATATAATTGTTCAAACTATAAATATTTGTTTGATTTCTTCAAATTATCAATTTCTATGTCAAATTTTAGCAAAAATTTCAGGAAAATTATCATTTCTGTTTGAGGCCCTATATTTCCAAAAAAAGGCATGTGACATGGGTCACAAATAAAATAAATGAACATTTTAGGTCACCATCTTTATATCTAAGTGGTTTTCGGATGATTGACATTACTATTATTTCAGGAGCCAACCTCCTTAAGATGCAAGTATATTATTGTGTGTTGTCATCCTTTATTATTTATTTCTTTTGTGTGTTACATGTTTATGCATATGTTTTTGCAAGATTTTAATTGACTTTATCTCATTGAAGATGTACATGTACCAGCCACCTGAATCACAGCGAAGATCCGAATAAAATTTAAAATTATATTAAGGCCACACCAATTTAATATCTTGTTCTTCGGACAAATGACCTAAAAAGTAGGGGCGGGCGAGCGATTTGATAATTATAATATTATAATTTTGATATGACATAATTTCCAGGCGGTACATAAAATAGGTGGAGCGAGCGATTATATATTTTTTTATTTTTTACATTTGTAGAGTAAAAAGGACTAAAAATCTATATAAAGTTAAATAATCATCTGAAATATCAAACATTAAATGATTTCCATCTATCTGCATTCAGTTATTGTTGATCAACAATATATTTACAACCTATTGACAGTTTTTTTTCACTGAATTAAACTTCTGAAAATATTGTTTGTTACATACATGACTTTATATGATATTATATGTGATATAGAAAATAAGTCTAAATAAATATAGGATAAGAACAAACTATTTATTCAAAAGGCTTATAGATGTAGTTAGTCTTTCATGTTTGTGTGATCATAACTATAAATAATAATAACCAAAACATTGAACAAATTTACAATACAGAAAGTCTTTGACTTATTCACAATGAATACAAATAGGAGGAAGATAATGTCTCAGTGAAGCATTGAAGAACCAGGTGTCCACATCTCAAGAGCAGGCTAAAGCTCTTCTAACCATTAAAACCAAGCTTTGAATTCTTTCTTCCTGGAACAAGGGAAACACCAGAAGTGAAGTTAATCTTCCATCTTTATTTGTTGAAGAATCTCCTTCTAAATGAAATATACCATATTCACAGTAGTTATAAATATCGTTACACAGCAACAATATAATCAAGTTCACATTGTTCATTATTTCATCTAATAATGATAGTTCACAATATCAATTACTTGGTCTATTGTCAACTTTTGTTGTTGTAAATGTAATTGCCAAATTCTTCACATAGGACAATGTTCCAACCCTTTTGATTATTGCATAAGTCTATATTTTGACGGCCAACTTCACTTTGAGAATTAATATGACCTGTTGGCATCATTAGTATTCTACCAATAAACCTGTGTTGAAATTTAGATAAGATATAGTAAGTGTACATGTGTATTGTCAATTCTAAGACCAAAAAAACGCAATAAAAATAAAGTACTAGTCATCTCTATAAAATTATTTCTATATTCCTCTGACTCAACCCCTGCTTTATATTTTCGATGTGTGTGTGTCTTCCCCACACGCAATGCAACAGTATGTAATAGAGGGGGGTTAGAGCCAAAGGAATCTCAAAAAGTTATGATTTTCTATATACTTACATCCAAGCGTATCCAAAATCTTATTAACTCCAATGTCCGAATGTTTTGCTTGTATAAACTGGGCTGGTGTATTGACCAATCCATGATGTCATCCTCATTTCAATTACCAAGTCACTTGAAGAGTTTAAATAAGTCGTATTTGTGGCAGTGCTCATCGTTTTCCGTTGTTTTTCAACAACAGCGTATTTTATTCAAGTTGATCAACGTTTATTCTCTTACTACTAAGGATTAGTAAATTTCCGGTGAATTCTAAACGCAAATGAGATCGAGAATATAAAGTAAAAAATAAATTGGAGCGGGAAATGGAACGAAATTTTCCGGACGCGGGAAATTTAAAATAATATTATTTTTGCACTTTTGTTAAAATACGAGCGCGCGGGTCCGACGAACAAGAAATCTAATTGGTGTGGCCTAAATGTTTTAATATTGGGGGAAAGATTTTCAAGCTGTTGAAAAATGACCTCGGGTATCAACGTTGAAAAAGCAACCCTGGATCAGTATTCAACGCTAAAAAATGACCCCAGGGTCAGTTTTCAACCCTGGTCAATGTTCTTCGTTACACCGTTACTCATTTTTACCTGTTTTAAAAACAATATATTTATCTTGATATCCCCTTACAAATCCCCTTACAAAAGAAAGGTCGACATTTATGAATGAATAACTAACGGATTTGTCGTAATTTCCATTTGTTAGACACCATTGAGCATTATCCGTTATAATGTGACTAAAACATTAAGCTCACTATGTAAACATAATCAAGTGCTTACTAATTAGTTAATTTTCAATAATTGTACTGATGCTTGAAATATGCCGTCACATAAAATTCATATAGAACCGTTTCCGTTACCTATAAGCTATGAACACATTCAGAGCGTCCTTCACACAGTTTAAACATTCTGACAAACGTCGACTGAGCAAGAAATAAGTTTATGTGCCCTCAACGTACAACACGAATGTCCCTGTTTTAAATTCAATGTGTTAATTGGTATATTGAGGACGAATTTACAAGGATCGTCCCATAAAAGCGTAGAGAACTGGCGTTATGCAGTTAATGGAAGACACGGGAAGATGAAATTTGTGCCACAAAGGGTTCAAGTAATTTGCATTCAAATAATGTTTTAAAATCAAATATTGTTTGAGATCAAATAAGTAAAATGAATGCATGTTTGATCAGAAAATCGACATGCGGCGCAATGTCAAAAACAAACAGTTAACATCAACATAATGAAATAAAAGTTGAGAGAAAAAGTACTTTTCAAATGAGAGAATTCAAATGAAACATACATTTATGTATGAAAATAATCCTATTATTTACTCAATAAATGTTTTGGCTGTAACAAAACTTTAAAATATTTTATAGCGCGTTTTGTGACAAGTTGAAGAGTTAACTCGTAATAAAATCAAGACGTCAGCGTTTACGGCGGCGCAGCAGTAACTGTTAAAAATTTGTAAAGACCTTGAAACAAATTATAAGCGGCTTTTGAAGTAAATAAAAGTAACAAAATCGATGAAAAATCAGTGTTGTGAATAAGTAGTTTAACAACATTAAAAATATTTGGACGAGTATGATGACAATAAGAGGAAAAAAGAAACCCCGACCGATACCAATGGACGTCATAATGCTGAACGACACATTTCGGAAAGATGGACGTTAGACAACAAGTAATACAGGGCACGTTTGGAGTAGCCAGATCGTTTATACAATGTACTTTGAAAATATTTAAAAAAAAAACAAAACTAGAAATGTATGTTGAATGTGTACTCAGGGTGCATGTTCAAAGAAAATATATTTTTCAAAACATTTTCGGAAATAAAACGTAAATTTTATCGTAAACGATGTGACGGGTTTAGCAACAACATAAAGACTGTAAATTTTCGACGTCGCATATTGCGCCGCCTGACAAAACTTGTTACTAATTATTAATTTTTCTCAAGAAATAAATAAAGTACCGATTTGAATTTTTCAGTATTGTTTTCCAAAAGGTCATTTAAGAAAACTCGTACTATGATACAATGCAAAGAGAAATTCTTTTTTCTAATAATTATGCGCAAACATAATTCTGCCGTTTTTTCTCGAACACGAAAACATAATTTTATTTATTTGAAACTTGTAAAAATTATTTTAAGAGAAGAACGTTCATATTTCGGTGATGTTTTTTTTTTCTTATATTTACATTTGAGAAATAAAAAGCTGTCAGAATTATTTTAAGATACCTTGATTTTATGCTTACAATAATGCAACCGTCAAACGATAAGCACCTGCAGTAATCATCGTGATGTTATAAAAAGTTCACACATAAGAGGGTCAATCAAAAAATACGAACACAATTTGGCTGTATATCATAAATTTTTCATAAAAGTCATAACTAACAGATTAATTTATGCACCAACACTTATTTTGATTGATATACGTAGTTTCATTCCATTTGATGAACAGGCATTTTTGTTACCCGATTTTTAAAACAACATGTTTTGTCACCACGGCGCACGGTAACGTTGAAAACATGGCGTCAAGATGACGCACAAACAGTTAATAGAAATACCCAATCTTTATATCACCCTGGGTCTTCTGTGCTTTTAATCATACAATTGAAATCGGTACTATATCAATTGACATCTAATTTGTTCACATTTGTTCGAGAATCATACGTTAGTTTTTCGAAGTTTTCATTTTTTTTATCTTTTGTTTACAGTAGGAAACCCTCTGAACGTCAGATGACGTTGTTTATTCTTTTGACTAACTATTTACAGATATTCTATTCTTTTTCGTACTTTTGATGTTCAAAATACAAATGCCACCACCCCCACAAAATGTATTACAATTAAACACAAAGGTGCAAATAATGTTTGACTTATTTTTTCCACCACTAAGCATTTTCAGTTTGTATCGGCTTTTTCCCCGAGTTATATCCATACTGTTTATACTTTTCGTTGCGCCGTGACCTCCGGCGACGTCAATGTTTTTAGTTAATTTTAAAGAGTACTATATGTCTTTAGTTATTGATAGCTTTTCTACAAAACTATATATCCCGTCGTTATTTGGAACATAGAATATCATGACAATTCTTAATTTGAGGTTTCAATATTATTTGGTTCTAAACCAAATTTGTAGAAATATTACTATCGACATTATATGGTTTACTGCTGACATAACATTAATTTTGGCGGTGCGCCGTGACCTCATTTTTGCAGGATTAGATTCTAAATAATTCTTAGGAATAAAGAAATATATTAACTTTTTGGATTTCAAATTGATTGAAGCTATTGCTTAATTATGTCTACTAAATTTAGTAAAAATGTGACGTTAAGTAACAAAGCAATGGCAAGTCTTCGTATTTTTGATTGACCCTCGTAATTGACCGTTTTCGCTATAGGTCTTATATAAGGAAGCATATTTGCAAATGTAAATATTTATATATCAATATGGAATTAGTATATATTGACTGGACAGGGTTATAAATAATAAAACATGATTGAAAGTTAAAAGAATACGATGGATACGCAAAAATATAAAGTTAATTTCATAATTTACACTGGCAGCATTTTTCAGCAAATTCAGTAAAATTCATACTACTTGGTAACAATTATTATATTTGCTATCATTAAAGTTATCAGTTTTAGTCATTAGATTTAGTACTAGTACACTGATAATATGGCAATGACTTACAGAGAGCATGTATCATTGGGTATCCCCGGCGGAACGTTTTCAGACCTTCTCCCCAGCAACTCACATATTTACACGTTTGCCCTCCGCAAGAACAAAAAGCAGGACAACCATCAGTCATACAAACAGAAAACACCGCATATAGAATAAAACTCCAAAGGAAAAAATACATTCCTGTAACTTTACGGTTCCTGAAATTGTTCGTCATTCCTAAATCGTTATACGATCATTCCGAGTTCCAAAACGTGTTATACACTGAGTTTCATTAACTCATTATATGTGGTGGTTTTTTGTTGTTTGTTTGTTTTTTTTTTCAGGGAATACACAGTTGTCGATTTTCTCATATAATGCTTTTGTTATTAAGCACAAAAAATGAAAACAAATTGAAATACAATTTCAATATGAATAGAACTTAAATGTTTAGGAAGTTAAACGTTCATATGTTTTCAATATGTGATTGGTTTAAAGAGCCGATAGGATTAGTTTTAATGACGTTCTGAATCACAGATAAATTATATTATCTGATGCATTCGTTTTATTTACACGGTTATTGTTGATGTTGTTTCTATAACATCATGTTTTGAAAAATATAATGCTCTAACTGTAAATATTGACTGATTATGAAGACTTAAATATGTGCGGAATAATCTAAATACTGCTCACAAATATGTTTGTATCAATTTACAAATTGCAATTTACAAAATTCGATAAGGGATCTTTACAATGATACAAGCCTATTAAATATTCTTTTCTTTTCGTTTTCTTTTCTCTTGAATAATTACAGTAACTCAAATCACACAGTTTACTGGGAAAGGGATCTCTGTCAATTTTCAATTGAGAATAATGCTAGGCGTCACTTTGATCTTCACGGAACCCATTTTCTTTACGATTAATCAACCCTTAATTGCTATGATCTTTGCATATAACGATATTTCCTATAACCAGAATAATACAATGCAAAGAAATCTTTCGGAATCCGTAGTAGAATTTATTTCCACAGAGGATAGCACCAACTGCGTATGGTTCTATTTGCCAAACAAACATGCATTATTTCCAGTCACCGAATGTCAATGCAATAAAGAAATTTGCAAGAACATGAAATGATGCTATTAGCTGTTTAAGGTGGTATGGGACACCTCCATGTTGTGACGTATTGTTTATCGAAATAAACAATGAAAGGAAGTGTAATTATATAAGTAGTTTCTTTCCTAATATTTTCCGCCTTACAGCGTAGCGCAGTGGGATAGAGGGTTTGCTACGAATCTGTAAGTCATGAGTTTGAATCCCGCTGAGGGTTTTACATTTTTTACCTCTCAAAATATTTTCCAAAGCTATTTTTTGGTTTAATATCGTAAATTTGAAAATTCTAAACCGGTGAAAGTATTCTAATTATAATGTACTTGAATCCACATAATTATCGACAGATGTCCCATACCACCTTAATGTCTTCATAAACTCACATCATACAGTCCAGACAAAAATAATAAGACTAAACACGATCTCGTTGCAAGCAACGAGGAGGTCTTCCGTCTGATTTTTAGAAGGTGATATGACATCATCGACTTTGATTTTCGACAACAAAACATGATCTGAAAAAAGAGTGGAGTACTAATGCTTTTCTGTATCGCTTTTTATAAGTTTTCTTACGTTGCTTTTTTGATTACTTGCAATTCTTCCAATTGAGATAGAAAAGATTAAACTTTTTTACCTCTGGCCCCTTAAAACCGTAATTAGATAACCCATAAGAAAATAATTAAATTGTTAGGATATATCAACGTATTATACCTAATTTTGTTTTTATAACTTTTCACTAAATATCTCTCAGTAAAGGGCTACAGATAAAAGACTTTAGAACACTCTGGTTCCCTAATTTGATGGGACAGCCCCTTTCTCTTGATATCAAATAAAAGATAATTTAATCTAAACACATTTTGTTCAATAAGTGTTTTGAAATTTGTTATCGTTCTTGAGATATATTGGAAAGAACGTTTTAGAGGCTAATTCCTTATCTCCTTATAGGAGCCGTTTAGCGAAATTTTAAAGGTTGCATATTGTTAAGGACATCATGTTGAACATCTTTCATTCTATACTGCATTTCAAAAAAAATATTCCTTTCTGAGATATGGTGATCAAAATTTTGGACTTTCGGCCCCTAAAAACCCCTCATTACGTAACACATGATAAAATCATTACATTACTTGGATACATAACTGTAAGATAAACATATTTGGTTCTATAACCTTTCACAAAATATCCCTGTGTAAAGGGCTATAGATAAAAAACTTAAGAGCCCTTTGGTCCCCTAATTTTAGGGGCCATCCTCTTTTTCTTGATATCAAATGAAAGGTCATTTAATTCTAAACACATTTTGTTCAACAAGTGTATAGAAATTCGTTACCGTTCTTGAGATATATGGAAAAGAACGTTTTAGGGGCCGATCCCTAATCTCCTTATAAGGGCCGTTTAACGAAGTTTGAAGGTTGCATATTGTTAGGGAGATCATTTATAACATCTTTTCTTCTGTACTGCATTTTAAAATATTTTTCCTTCCTGGGATATGGGTGATCAAAATTTTGGACTTTTGACCCCTAAAAACCCCTAATTACCTAATGCATGATAAAATCATTATATTGCTTGGATACATAACTGTAAGATAAACATATTTGGTTCTATAACCTTTCACAAAATATCTCTCAGTAAAGGGCTACGAATAAAAGACTTTAGAGCCCTCTGGTCTCCTAATTTGAGAAGCCAGCCCATTTTTCTTGATATCAAATGAAAGCTCTTGTAAATATAAACTTTTTTACATTACATGTCTTAACAAAATATTTTTCAGAAAAGAGATTAACAAAGAAAACCAGAAAAAAATTACGACATTTTTTTAGTCTCAATGTTCGGGACCATGCGAGCTTTAACGCTTTTTGAGCATGACAAATATGAATGCCAAATGACACATCTACAATCTCTTGTCTACATTCCCTGAAAGTTTGAACTCCATATCTTTTACCGTTTAGGTGTAGATCCCTGGACAAGCCGACCCTCTGAAAATCGCTAAAACGTCATTATCTCAAGAACGGAAATGACGTCATCAAAAAAAATGTGTATTAAGTTAAGATCAATATCTAGCAGATCTTAAAGCTTCATGAAAATCGGCCGAGCCGTTTTTGAAAAATCGCGGGCACAAAATTTGTAAGAAAAAAGAAAGAAAAATAACTAGACACGATCTCGTTGCAAGCAACGAGGAGGTCTTCCGTCTGATTTTTAGAAGGTGATATGACATCATCGACTTTGATTTTCGACAACAAAACATAATCTGAAAAAAGGAGTCGAGTACTAATGCTTTTCTGTATCGCTTTTTATAAGTTCTCTTACGTTGCTTTTTTAGATGCTTGCATTTTTTCCAATTGAAATAGAAAAGATTAAACTTTTTTACCTCTGGCCCCTTAAAACCGTAATTAGGTAACGCATGAGAAAAACTGTTAGGTTATATAAGCGTATCATACCGAATTTTGCTTTCATAGCATTTCACAAAATATCTCTCAGTAAAGGGCTACAGATAAAAAAATTTAGAGCCCTCTCGTCCCCTAATTTTAGGGGCAAGCCCCTTTTTTATGTCAAATGAAAGATCATTTAATTTTAATCACATTTTGTTCAACAAGTGTTTAGAAATTCGTTACCGTTCTTGAGATATATTTGGAAAAGAACGTTTTAGGGGCCGATTCCTTTTCTCCTTATAGGAGCCGTTTAGCGAAATTTTAAAGATTGCATACTGTTTAGAACATTATTTTGAACATCTTTCATTCTATACTGCATTTCAAAATCTTTTTCCTTTCTGAGATATGGGTTATCAAAAGTTTGGACTTTCGGCCCCTGAAAACCCCTCATTACGTAACACATGATAAAATCATTACATTGCTTGGATACATAACTGTAAGATAAACATATTTGGTTCTATAACCTTTCACAAAATATCCCCCTGTAAAGGGCTATAGATAAACAACTTTAGAGCCCTTTGGTCCCTTGATTTAGGGGCCAGCCCCTTTTTATTGATATCAAATGAAAGATCATTTAATTCTAAACACATTTTGTTCAACAAATGTAAAGAAATTTGTTACCATTCTTTAGATATTTGGAAAAGAACTTTTTAGGGGCCGATCCCTTATCTCCTTATAGGAGCCTTTTAACGAAATTTTGAAGGTTTCATATTGTTAAGGACATCATTTTAAACATCTTTTCTTCTGTACTGTATTTCAAAATATGTTTCCTTTCTGAGATATGGATTATCAAAATTTTGGACTTTCGGCCCCTAAAAACCCCTCATTACGTAACACATGATAAAATCATTACATTGCTTGGATACGTAACTGTAAGATAAACATATTTGGTTCTATAACCTTTCACACATATCTCTCAGTAAAGGGCTACAGATAAAAGACCTTAGAGCCCTCTCGTCCCCTAATTTTTGGGGCCAGCCCCTTTTTCTTGATATAAAAAAATGGTTATTTAATTCTTAAGACATTTTGTTCAACAACTTTATAGAAATTCGTTACCGTTCTTGAGATATATGGAAAAGAACGTTTTAGGGGCCGATCCCTTATCTCCTTATAGGAGCCGTTTAACGAAATTTTAAAGATTGCATACTGTTTAGAACATTATTTTGAACATCTTTCCTTCTATACTGCATTTCAAAATCTTTTTCCTTTCTGAGATATGGGTGATCAAAATTTTGGACTTTTGACCCCTAAAAACCCCCAATTACGTAATACATTATAAAATCATTATATTGCTTGGATACATAACTTTAAGATAAACATATTTAGTTCTATAACCTTTCACAAAATATCTCTCAGTAAAGGGCTACGGATAAAAGACTTTAGAGCCCTCTCGTCCCCTAATATTAGGGGCCAGCCCATTTTTCTTGATATCAAATGAAAGCTCTTGTAAATATAAACTTTTTTACATTACATGTCTTAACAAAATATTTTTCAGAAAAGAGATTAACAAAGAAAACCAGAAAAAATTACGACATTTTTAGTCTCAATTTTCGGGACCATGCGAGCTTTAACCCTTTTTGAGCATGACAAATATGAATGCCAAATGACACATCTACAATTTCTTGTCTACAATCCCTGAAAGTTTGAATTCAATATCTTTTACCGTTTAGGAGGAGTTCCCTGGACAAGACGACACTCTGAAAATCGCTAAAACGTCATTATCTCAAGAACGGAAGTGACGTCATCAAAAAAAATGTATATAAAGTTAAGATTAATATCTAGCAGATCTGAAAGTTTCATTAAAATCAGTGGAGTCGTTTTTGAAAAATCGCGGGCACAAAATTTGTAAGAAAAAACAAGAAAAATAATAACTAGAGCAAAGCTCGTTGCAAAGCAACGAGTGGGTCTTCCGTTAATGTCGAGAGACGAGCTAAAAGTTCCTCTACGAAGCAGAGTTCTTAAACCTATAAACATGAGTAATTAAAACAAAAAGAAAAAAATCGAATAATTCTTGGTACGAGTTTACAAAATCCGAATGATTCTAAGTACGAATTAACAAAAACCTTATCGATTTCAAGAACGACTTAGCAAATATATATCCGAATGTGTTTAAGTACAATTTACCCAATTATCGAATTATTATTGGTACGAGTTAATTTAACTTTGAACATAACACTATTTTTTTAACCAAGAATGCGGAACCAAAATTTCCGGAGAAACCAATTTTTAAAGCCCAATATCTCTGTAATGCGTCATCCGATTTTGAAACGGATTTCAGTTTTAAATTAAGCTTAATAAAATCTCTTTTTTTGGTTTCGATGAATAATAACAAATTATCGCTCAAAAAAGTAATTATAAAAAGACTTTATAGCCCTCCTGGCCCCTAATTTGAGGGGTCAGCCCTTTTCCTTCTGTCCCCTTGAAACCCCTAATTACGTAACATATGACTTAAGTATGGTACTGTATAGATAAACAGTCGTACAATGAACGTTTTTGCTTCTATAATTAATTAAAAATTATTTTTCTGTAAAGAGTTATGAGCCATCTTGGCCCTTAATTTGAGGGGCCAGCACCTTTTTCTTGGTGTCAAATAAAAGGTCTCATAAATATAAACACATTTTGTTCTACAAATGTTCAAGAATTGTTGACCGTTCTAGAGATATCTGATCAAATGTGTTTTAGGGGCCGACCCTTAAACTCCTTACTGGGGCCAAAAACCAAAAATTTAAAGGGAGCATAAGGTTGACAACATTATTCTGAGCAACTTTTCTTCTACAATGCTTCATAAAATATTTCTCCTCTTTCAAATATTAATGATCAAAGTTTTGGTCTTCTGTCCCCTTGAAACCCCTTATTACGTAACAAATGTTTAAAATAAGGTACTGTGTAGATAAACAGCTGTGCAATGAACATTTTTGCTTCTTTAACTAATGACAGATTATTGCTCAGTAAAGAGTTAAAATTATAAGACTTTAGAGCCCTCCTGGCCCCTAATTAAAGGGGCCAGCCCCTTTTTATTAAAACAAAACAAAAGCTCGTGTAAATCTTAACAACTTTTGCATTACATGTTTTAACAAATTATCTACAGGTTAAAAGATATTTTGCAAAACGTGTTAAAATTTTGCCAAAACTTTTGGTGCTAATTTTCGACCTCGGGCGAGCTTTTGCGCCGTGCGCATTTTCCACAATGTCAAATACAGAGGATCATCTACAGACATCCATCTTCATATTCCTGAAAATTTCACGTTTCTATACCCTTGAGTTTCGGAGGAGTTACGTGGACAAAATGGTCCTTAAAAATTCACAAAATCTTTAAAATCTCAAACCGGAATTGACTTCATCAGCTCTTAATTTTAAAATCGCAAGCACGTTTTATGTTCTATCAGTCCTGTAAATTTGGTGAAAATCGACCAAATAGTTTTTGAGTTATAGCTCTCGAAAAATGTCATAGGAAAAATAATATAAAATAACTAGAGACGAGCTCGTTGCAAAGCAACGAAGAGGTCTTCCGTTGCAGCTTCCTGTCGGAAAAGGATTGTCAATCAGTCTGATTAAAAGCACCCTCTTCTCCTTTCAGGGTCTGGCAGGTATTGATAGGGGGTCATCTTCACCCGACCTAAAATTTGACCAATCAGGGCTTTAGAAAATGTATTGGAATTTTTTAAATAGAGACAGGCAAATTATTTCAATCCTGCTTTCTATGTAACCCCCAGACTGAGTATTGAAGAGTTGCACCTCTCATTAACAGATAAAGTCATGTATTTGGTAAATGAGATGTATATTTAGGTTGTGTGCAAATATAGAGGTCATGTGAAGATGAATTGTTATCGATACCTATCAGACCCTGATGATTGTAAGCAGAAGGGTGATGATTTAAATTAGACAGGATTGTCAATATGATAAAAGTAAGTTCAGAAAATCAAAAATAAACGATGACGGCTTCTCCAACCTGAGGGTGCGCTGTACGAGAGGTGCTCAGTGGGAGGGATAACTCTCCGTATAACGTTTGGCCATGCAAGCACTCAGCATCGTTTTTGCTTCGGAGAACAAATTTATCCGAAATGTATTAACAAGCCAATAAACGAAAAAAATAATCTTCAAAATCTAATTCGTGGTAGTGGTAGGGCCTCGA
>WFKH01010211.1:11748000-11760229 GCA_016163765.1 Magallana hongkongensis | reverse complement strand
TGTGAGGCAGCTATAACTTATTTTGTTTCATATAATTTGTTTTCAATTTGCCATAAAAATTTATATTGCCTTCTACTAAAGTGTGTGTTGGGGGAGGGGGGAACAATGCCCCAAAGTTCAATTTCCTTTAAGTTAATTTAAAGTGAAATTTGGTTGCGAGAAAGGGGGAGAGTGCTCTCAGTGGACTAACTGGCGGTTCTGTGAGCAACCTTACAAATAATTCATCCCCTCCCCACTAAGAAAAACAAAATCATAACTAAAGTATTTATCTATTAAAAAATAATGGATGCTTCTTTTTCTTATAGTGACACTGAACGTGCACAGATGATGAAAGTTCAAGTCGGGACATTTGAAGTACATGTCACAAGCAATCTTTGTGTCAAATTTTAGCTTCTAATCATTTCCATGTATATTACATGTAGATATGACAGACAAGAAAGAAGCATTTATTTTTCAAACGACTTTGAACTTGCACAACTGACCCTGGGTCAAGTTCATGACACATCCTCAAGTCATCAGCAATCTTTAAATGAAAAAGCAATATCCAATGTTTCTCTTTAAAAACAGTATAAAGCAGACACAACTTATGAAATTTCTTCCAATGACCTTGAACTTCACAAAATAACCTTGAAACAAAATCATAACACACACTTAGGTCATAAGCAATCTTTGTGAGAAGTAAGAACTTTCAATGTTTGGAGGGCGCCTTGTTTAGAACGCTACATTACAGAAATAATTAGTTCACTTAAGGTCTACTCCGCGCCCTGGCGCCGGAAATCGTTGTCACTAGTGCCTAATTTGGCGCCGGAATCCTCGAGGGTACACCCGTCCCCCGAGGAATCCGGGCTCACTTAATGAGCACAAGTCCTAGTTTGGGTGCAAGGCGGCCTAATAATTTCAGTTGTTTAACATCGGGATCGGAAAACGATTGAAAAATAGTCGATAATTTTAACTTTTTTTTGTACTTGAAACATGCACGCATGATAAGGTATATGTAGAAGAACACAAACCTGTCCACTCGCGCGGGAACTCCTCGGCCATGTGCGAGGGATGATCATCATTTAACAGTTTTAATATTTGTGGGTTGTTTGTTGATTTAAAACAATATTTGTACAGATTTAAAAACATTTTAGACCTACAAACCAACCATTAATTAAAGTCTGACGAAGTTTCCGATTTGTAGTAATATCGCCTTTATAAATTTTCAGAACGTCTTCTTAATTTACACTCTAATGTTTAAATAAATGAAAACAAGATATACAAACTCTTATAACATGAAGAAATTAAAACAGATCTTGTATTTTATTTACGGGTATATAAACTAAAACAATTCTAGAGTTCGCGGCTAAATAAACTCATATATGAGAGACGCAACTCTCGTGTATTAGATAACCGCTAGTCACCCCCGTCGCGACCATGGTGACCGATTTTCTAGGCCGCGGGTGAGGGATAACTTACGTAACGGTACACACACAGCTCTGATTCAAGGTAGATTTTAAATGCATGCAGTATGAAAACTCAAATGTAATAAATAGATTTATTTTAAATCCGTACTCTGTGTTTTACTACAAAGGCAGAAGAATGTTTTGTTTTCCGATTCTCGTTTTAGGGATTGTGTACTATAAGAACTTAACAAAACTGACATAAACTCCTAAAAAAAATCTATTCTAAAAAAAAATTTTCTGTATAAACCAGCATACTTTATGTGGTAACTTTATGCCAGTTGCACGCACATAGACTTTCGTTAACTTGCCAAATTAAACGAGGTACATGTTAACATGTACAACTTTTTACACTCATACAACAAATCACCAAAAAAATAACATCGTAACGACCTTTATGAGATCCCAACAAACAACTTTTTTAGCGACAGCAACATCGAAATCCTAACCGTTTTTAAGTTATTAAGCAAAAACTTTCAAGCGCTATTGGCCCTTAATTTTAGGGGCCAGTCCTTTTTTATTGGTGTCAAAAAAAAAGCCCTTAACATTCTGCACAAGTTTTATTCTACATGTCTTATCAAAATATTTTTCGTTTAATAGATACAAAGAAAAATATGTCTAAATTTTCGCACTTTTTGGAACCCTATTTTATGACCCCCTACCTTTTTCTAAATAAAAAACGTAATCCAAAAACAAAAATCGATGTGCACAACTTCAATGTCTCTGTTGTTCAAATTCGTTGGATTCCCATTCCCTGCTATCATAGTCTCGGAGCCTTTGTCTGGAAACCAAAGGCCCTAAAATATTTTAAAAGGGGAATAACTCGTTAGCGGGAGAGGAATTTTAAAGTTTATGAAATGTTTTAGATAGTGTTTTGTAATGTCTATGAGCCCTGAAAATTTGAGCAAACACCGTTTAGAAATGAGCAAGATATGAAGCCTCAAAGTTCGCGTCTAGGAAGGAAAAAAAAATAAGAATAATCTTACAAGCACAATAATAGTAAGGTCTTCCGTTGGAAACGGAAGACCTTAATAATAAAAAGAAACCGTAGAATAACAAGAGGGTCTTCCGTTGGAAACGGAAGACCCTAATAAAAATAATCAATAGAATAACAAGAGGGTCTTCTGTTTCCAACGGAAGACCCTAATAATAGGGGAAAAGACAATAAGGTCTTCCGTTGGAAACGGAAGACCTTAATAATAATAGGGGAAAAGAAACCGTGCGAAAACAATAAGGTCTTCCGTTGGAAACGGAAGACCTTAATAACATTTCAAATAAATCATAAATATAAGCGAACAGGGTTTTCTTCTGTAAAACGTTAAACACAATCATGTTTCTACCCATTGCAGTAGTTATTTTCTGCACAATGTTTTACAAGTAAGGAAATGTAGCTTATCAAAGCAATTGGGGTCGATACAGACCAATCTAATTAATTTGAATGAAAAGGTCCAAAGTAAAACTTTCCTCACGTCGATTTTTTTTTTAAAGGAGGAGGAAGGCAATTTGAACAGTCCATTTATTGGGATACAGAGGTACACTATATATAACGAGTATTTATTTTATTTTATCTTCTTAGCGTAAAGGTCAATTATGACGACCTTTATTCGTCCACAAGTACCACTATGAAATATCTAAATGATGCATAGAAAACATAAAAAAATCATTGAATATACCCTGAGTTTAATGAAATAAATCACAGAAAAATATTTGCATAAAGTGTTGAAAGAAAACTATGTTATGCATACATCCCATAACGTTTAAGAACAACATGAATTTAAGCTAACCATGCTAAAAAAAATCAATTTCAACCAAAAAAAGTTTCATAAATACAGAACATATTTTCTTCATTTTAACAATTTCCGTCAACTAAAACGGTCCGCTGTCCGGATTTCACTGTCAGGTGACTGAGATTCCGAAAGTTTTATTATAGCACCTAGAATATTTTCATAAATGCTGTCTTTTTTCTTTAAGGTGAACAACAGAAATTCATTCTTTTTTTTTAAAATTAGATTACTCAGTATTGTCATGATGTTGATTGTGCAAGTAGATTCGTAGATAAGGTTAAATTCACATTCCGAAAATTGTCCTCCCTTGTTTGGTTATTTATTATTTGTTGTAACTTAAAACATTTTGATTTTTGAAGCACGGAAATACAAACAAGCACAATTAATGGTAGCTTTTTTTTTAATCAAGTTTGTCTTTTGATGGAATCAAGAGATATTTGTGTCAAAATTTTCCGTATTTAATGATAAAATAATACTTTTATTATTACTTGACTTTTTCCTATGAGTTGATACCTAATATATACGTTCTTCATTTTAGATTCTGATCGGTCTGCTTCCATTTTCTTCCCCATAAAATACATCCATGTTCTCTCTCAGAACAAGCAGATATGTTAATTTTGACTATAGTATTTTTAAGCTGCAACATTAACATAACAACAAAATGTGTTCTCTTTATCTCGCTTATAACTTGACAACTGATGTTAAATTTTAGCTCGCATTTGAAATACTTACAATAAGCACAGTAAATATTGAAATGGTATCTTTCAAACAATATACTTCAACGAGTTTTCTTATGAATTAAAATCTTATGAAACATAGATCTTTTATGATTGATTACTTTTAAAATGGAACAATTAGTTTTCTATTTGACGGGTGTACAAAACAAGCTTTTTGGTAAATTACATTGCAAAACTTTTTTAATGTTTCGGGTTTGAGTCTAGTACATTTGGAAAGAACGAATCCGAAGAATATAAGAGCGATTGGCCCCTTAAGGAACCCGACATGATTTTGACATCCTGGTAATACATTTTTCTCGCTAATTAGAGGCAAAAATTAGAGTGAAAAAAAATTATTGCTCTTATGTTTAACTTTCTGTTATTAATATGGCTGCTTGGGGTCTCTATCCGAATGCTTAGTCGCAAAACATTCACGATGATTTTCGTAATATCATTTTTTTTAATTTTGGTCACAGTTTATAAACAAGAAGCTCAAAAAGATTCATGCTCAAAAACAAAGGTTCTGGGATGGTGCATTCCACAGAAAAACACAATAGCGCACTAATTTTTTATACTGGTTTTAATACATCGTTTTAGACTATACCATTTGCAAAACATTTGGACATATTGAGCCTAGCATTTCATAAACTGGGTTCAAACAGTTTATTAACCTTATAATCCTCGTTACACTAGCTGGACATTTTTAAGATTGTATTTTCCATACCTAGTGGCAGTTAGTTTCTTTCAACTCATCTTGCTGGTAAAATAAGAGCTGTGTTTTGCTGGCCTTACGCACTTGCAGATTAATGGAGTTTTAAAAAAAAACTAGCATTTAGTTAGAAAAAACCTAAAATCTTGCATGCAATGCTTTTTTGTCATATAATTTGCAAAGCTAACTCCAGTCGGCCTCTCAAGTGTCATTATAAATGTGTTTTATATACATCATACAACTAGTCACTCATAGAATAGTCGCAAACCGAAAGTTTCGAATTAAATTCTATGGACAATGAGGAAGAATTGCCAAACTTTTGAGTCTTTTCTGGGACACGGAGACTGGTACTAACTAAGATCAGATGTTTTTATTGAATAATATGCCTTCATAATTAAAGTTCAAGAGGTTCAAGAGACAAAACATTTATCTTGATTAAACGTATAATCAATGTTTGATTATCATTTAAATACGAATAGGAAACTCTCAATTTAAGTATTTCCACACTCCCATTTATTTTTGTAAATATTGCAGCTTGACATCAAACAAATAATCCGTTTTTTAATGAACCACTATTGTTTGTACGTAGCTTAGATGAACTCATACTGTTTGCATAAATCTTACAACAATAACAATAGTACAATGGTTTGAAAGTAATATTGGAAACCTTTAGATATCCACATAGATGAAAGTGCATTTATATTTACCAAAAATAGCATCTCGGTTTTTTTTCAAATTGTACAAGTTTGACCGACACTGTTTTTTAAAGGTAAAAAATGACTGACTTTCTGGTTTAAACCTATAACGCTAGGATGTTATAAATGCACATAAAGATCGTGGAAGAAGACATGGATAGAGTTATTGTTTATTTCATTGTTTATTCCGAAATTCGTACTGATGCGTCACAAAACGGAGGTGATTGATTCCAACTTAAATTCTGTATCTGCTCTGCCAATTTTGTTATAATTATTCTTCCACATCAAACGTTATCAGGACACATGAATATGAATGTACACATATGTATAAACCTTTAAATGATTATGAATGAATAATATTTAGTAAACTTTATATGCTTTGCTATTTAATTTTTAATCAATGTAATAGTAATGATAATTTAAAAATTGTCGTATGTCTTATTACTTATTATAAGCAATATAAATATTAAAAAGTCTAAAGCATATATGTTTATTTTTGACAAAGAAAAAATATTTTTTATTGATTTGAATTGTATTAAGAAGAATTTATAATATATTTACCTGGTGAATGTAAGAACAAGTTTATATTTTGCTCCTATTTTGAATCACACTATCATCAAAGGGAAGTAATATAAAAAATTCGCGATATTGTACATGTATATGATGAACATCACAGTTATGGACAAGTATTGTGATGAATTTGATATGTATTAAATTAAATAAACTGATTCAGACTATCTGTCCAATGCAATTTAAAAGTCGTATGTTCGAGAACCATCCTATGTTTATAGTTTTGCAGGAAAAATTTAATTTAGATAAAAATGTAAATATGAGTTTTTGTACGTTTCAATAAGGGATAGAACATGCATTAAATCCGTATCAACGTTAACTCCTATTAACAATTTAATCATTGTCAATAATATTAATGTTTGCATTACTCTTATATTGAATTCCTCAAACGAATGCATTTCAAAGATAAAAATATAATACTTTGAAGACTATGAACCATAATTTGAACTTCAGTTAGCGTCTTTCTGCTGAAGAAATAACATAATGTTTCACTTTATTAATTATGGTGTGATCTTTTAATAAAAGCATTTTTATAAATTACTAGTACATCTGCCATTTTACCATTCGCCTTCAATTTAATCCGTGTTGCTTAAGAAGTTATAAAAATGTTTAGTTAACAGGTGACATTTTTTTTCCAAACCTATTTATGAATCATTTCGCTCTGTTTAAAATTTATTCACCAAATTTTAATATAAAAACCCGCTAACGTTAAAAATAACCATATTCAAAATCAGTTTGCTTTCCAATGATTTAATAAAAAAAAATATATTATTATTTTGTGGAGAGAAACCGGCTTAAAACAAACATGTATTAAAAACTGGGAGTGTTTACTGTTTAGTTACATCGCTATGATATCAACAAAAATCTCAATAGCATTATTAAATTCTGTGCATTTTAACCGCGTGCCTTTGCACCGTGGTCATTTCTGTAAAACTTTTCATTTTCATTTCATTGAATACTCTGTCTCCTTTTTTTGTGTAAGAAAGGTGGGGGTGAAACATATTAGTTTTGTTTTATTACAATATGTAGTATAATTCAAAAAGCTAATTCCGGTCGGTCCCTTAATTAAGGTTTTATAGACAGCATTGTCGCTCATAAAATAGTCAGTTTCCAATTCATTTCCATTGACAATGAGGAAGAATTGTGTGCTCTTTGAGTCTTTTGTGGGACACGGAGACTGGTACTGACCAAGATCAGATGTGTTTATTGAATAATGTTCTCTCATAATAAAACAGGTTTGAAAGATAAAAACTTATCTTGATTAGACGCAAAATTAAAACAAAAATTGTTATACACTCTCTAAGCAATGGTCATTGATTTGGTATATATGGATTTGTACGAAACAGCATCTTCAGCGGGTGCAAAAATGCAATGCCACGTTTTGCAAGCCTCGTACCCCGCAAAACACATTTTTACACGTTTACTTATCACATTGCAAGAGCAGCGAGCGGGACAACCATCAGTCAAGCTGATAGAACACACCGCATACAGAAGAAACGACCAAATAAACCATTAATTTCCCTTCATTTTATGGCTCATGAAATAACTGTTCATTCCTAAATCGTTATACAAGCATTTCAATTTCCAAAACGTGTTATCACTGATTTCCTTTTATAAAGTGAATATTCGCGGCGGTTTTTTTTAAGTCAAGACGTTGTTTTGATTTTCGAATACAGTGCTCATATCACGCACATGAAGTTGACAATATCAAAAATATCAATATAAAAAGCCCATTAAATGATTCGGGAATTTGAGAGAAAAAAGGTTTTTAATGTAGGATTAGCTTAAGAGCCAATAGATCGCTTTAAAAATTGATATACTTCAATGTTTGAAGCTATTTATGCTGTTTTTAACGCTATTTTTGCTAAGTTGAAATCCAGACCAAATGTTTTTCAGAATGATGAGCTGGATAAAAGAAAATATTGGGACAAATGGGACAGATTACTAATTGGAATTATTCATAATTCATAACATAAAGATGAAAAAAACACCACACAAACATTTTTTTCCTTTAAAAACTTTGATACGACATATATACATGTAGCTTTATTTTCTGTCTAAATAATTTGGATGCTTATTGTCATTATCTGGACTCAAATCTTACTCAACATACTTAATCCCTAAAGATTTCAATAATTTTCGTTAGAATATTTTTTTTGGTCATTTTGGTCTCAGTTAAAAATGACGCATGCTAAAAACAAAATTGTTGGGCTGACGCATCCTCCAGAAAAATACATACTAGCGCAATGCATTTATCAATAGGCATAATACTTACGGTATTCAGAAAAAACGGAAGACAGACATTTATTTTTATGGATAAGAAATGAAGTTATATTAAGCACTCAAGTTTGGATATTGATATCAAAACTGAGTGAGAATTTTTTTTCAATGATTTTCTTAAAATATATAGATTGTATAATTCTATTCCCGAAATGATGCGCGAGTCATTTTTATGTACAGTAAAGTACATATACACAATACTGGTGGCCCGTTTGATACTTCATCACATTTTGTACAGCATTCAAGAACAGTGATTAATTATTCAAACAAAATTAAAAATGGTTACATCGTGAGCATGCCGACGCTGAGACATCACAGGATGAATGACCATCTTTAAGTTCTCCTTAAAGATAGCTTAAAGGTGCTTAAAGGTAGCTTAAAGACGATCTTTAAGCCACCTTTTAGCTATATGTGTTGCTTAAAGGTGGCTTAAAGGCAGCTTTAAGACTATCTTTAAGCCACCTTTAAGCTACCTTTAAGGACAACTTATAGGTCCTTAATGTCCAAACTTCTTTAAGCCACCTTTAAGCTACCTTTAAGCCACCTTTAAGCCATTAACAAATCTTTTAATTCAATATTGTGCTTAATTTACCAACAAAATGTATTAACTTTATGATAGAAAAGGTATTAAAGCGGTTTCTGTTCTAGAAAATAAAATGCCAAAAAAAAAAAAAAAAAATCATAACGACCAAGACGAGGATTGAACCCGGGACCCTTCGTTTACCAGCATTATCTCACTCCCTCTGCGCATGACAACATATATTTTTCTAGGAGGTTTTTATATCCTATAAATTAGTGGCTATTGAATCAATGTTTTTTTACTTCAAAAGATTTTGAATTCCATTCAGTTTGTAACAATCAATTATATCTAATTTATAAATTACATGCATGCATGTATTTAGAATGAAATACGAAACTTGGTCTTCAGTGAAAAAAAATATATTATACTTAAATGGAAACCGTTAGGCTTACTAGTACTTAGTTAATAAATTTAAACCAAGTAGATATAGGCTATGTTCATCTAATTCATAGCTAAATGAAATGCAAGGAAGAAGATGAAACTATTTTTTATTAAATGCATTATTAGGGTATTAGTTCTACGCAATTTCCCGGTTTTCATGATCACGGCGCCGTTCCAGTGTGTATAATTTTAATAATATTGATTATTATACATTTACAACAGATGTAGAATAACAAATGAAATGATATATGTTAAATGTTTAATTGTGTAGATGATTTTTAAACTATCAATTCTATAACAAACAATATTACCAATTACCGGTGACGTATTTACTGCATGTGGTAATTGCAAATGAAGTATGCATATACTTGTACAAACAATTGTATGATGTACCAGGCCGGGTATGTGACATATTTACCCTTATACATATATTTAAATAATTAACCCCCATTTATGATCACCGGTACAGTAATTAATTAGCCTCTAGATTTTACTCTTACATACATGCATCTTTAATTTGTAGACGTAACATTTTTAAAACCCACAGTTAGGAAATAATACTTTGAAAATGAATTTCAAATGTAAATAAACTTTCATTCACTAGAATTATCGTATACACGTACATACTAAGATTTCAACGCCTTTACAAACCCTGACGTGCACCTGGGCACACGACACACCTGTTGTGTATATCTTGTATATTCTGTGTTGGTTCCACGGGTTTTCTTAACTTGGAAAAACAATAGACTCTAATTAGATATACACAAACGAACAAAACTATGTCTAGACAAACAAAGCAGTAATATCCTGCCCGATATAACAAAGGCAGTTGAGAGTCTTTTCATCTTTAACATGTATCTAGCATATCTAGAATTAGACCTAGAAATAATTAAAATTGAAAAAAAATACATATCTTAAACCGATTATTAAATTAAATCATGCATTATAATTTTTTTTTTTTATTTTGTTTAATAACCGGATGAACTAAAACAGAGAGAGAGAGAGAGAGAGAGAGAGAGAGAGAGAGAGAGAGAGAGATTTATTGCACCGATTAATTTATAATAGGAAACAAACATACTTTAATATAATTTCATGCGCAGATTTAGTTACAGAGACTGCGCTCACCCCTACAATAATTTTGAAACCAAAAAAAAAATTATAAAGAATTTTATAACGGCAATCTGTGTTCATTGGAGCGGTGTTGATGATATCGATCTGTGTTTAATGGAGCGACAATTAAAACCGCCTGGAACACCTCCCCCCCCTTCTTTGGAAATTATATCATCACTCGGATCACCCCCTCCCATCCCTAAAAAGAGCTTTTGCATTTAATATATGTTTTCAAGATGAATCTGTTCAGCTTGATCAAACCTAACTTAAAGGGAACTTAAAGATGGTGTAAAGACAACTTAAAGGGAGCGTAAATGCCACTTAAAGATGCTTAAAGGTGGCTTAAAGATGGCTTAAAGGTGACTTAAAGAAGTTTGGAAATTAAGGACCTATAAGCTCAGCTTAAAGGTGACTTAAAGGTGGCTTAGAGATTGTATATCCTTTAAGCCACCTTTACGCCACCTTTAAGTCACCTTTAAGGACTTGCTTAAAGATTGTTTTTCGCCCTGTGCATGTCATTGATGATGGAAAGGGACCTGAAAGAATTTTAAAAAAAATACATGTATATGGCATACATGTAAAACCTTTACGATAATTATTCATCATAATCCATCACTCATATCTTTTGAGGCGGATACACTGTATTTTTTTCAGTTAAACTCATTAAACATTTCACAAAGAAGTTATTTCTCGGAAATTTCTAGATCTGTTGACTAAAATATTGACTCATCCTTCAATGGGCCATTTTGTCTCCGCAACATATTGGTAATCTTCATGTAAACACTTTACTTAGTTAAACTATCTGTCTAAATATACAGAAAGCTATTCTATGTTCATAAAGATTACCTTTAGTCAGTGCATCAGCCTACACAGAATCTCTATTTATAACTATTAATTAAACGAACAAGTCAGACGCGAGTTCGATGACGAACTTTTTGAATCACGAGTTAAACTTTTAATTGTATCTACGGAATTAAGCAAAATTAAAACATTTCATAGAAACTAGTATGTATTTAAACATTTCACAAGAAGACGCAATTGTAAAAATATTTAAATATCATAGAGCCGCCAAAATTAATTTTGAAAAAAAAAAAAATAAATATATGAAATTAAACGGTATTAATAAAGGCAATTTTCACCGAAAAATTGTATCAAAAAGTGCAAATACCAAATGATATCAATCGGAATAAGATAGTGATTGTGCATATTAAACTTGAAAAGGTCAAAATTGCCCTTAAAACGTTAAAGTTTCTATGCTCATTTCGTTAGTCGCGAAAAGTCTAAATTACGAGGCGAACTGCGTTCCATACTTTTTGTTCACAAGTAGCATAGGATCAAATGCTGTTTTTTTTATTTTTCTGTTTTTTTGTTATAAATTGTTATTTGTTTTATTAACAACAAAACGACCTATGACAGTTTCTTGGCTTAAACTTAAAATTAACTCATAAGAAGGCGTCGAAAGAGTGAAGTTGTTCACTGTAGACAGTAAGAGTGTACGGACCAAATGTTCTCAGTACTGAACGTTCATTTATGAATTTCACACTATACACATATCTACCACACTACTTTGAGTCTTTTATACCATTAAAATGCTAATCAATACTGGCAAAATTTATGATATCAAAACACGAATTCGTCTGCTACATCGCGGTTATTTCCCTTTTGTGAACTCTTTTACTCTACGGTAGCTCTAACGTTACGTTATTTACAGAAATGGTTTTAGCTAATTTGAAATCAATTTTAAGAAAAAACTAGCCGATCGATTTTTGTCGATTTTTAATATGTTGTTAAAACATAAGTTATAATTCAAATTCCACAAAGATGTCTTTTGTTGCAATTAGTTTGACGTTAAACTATATTTTGACTAGACTATTAAACCATATGAAAAGCATATCGGGAATGACAACCATTTAACCAATGGGCTGATAATTGCGCTTTTGTTGCATCAGAGTCAACTGCGCA
>WFKH01010211.1:11724708-11737191 GCA_016163765.1 Magallana hongkongensis | reverse complement strand
GATATTGCTAAAAGCTTTATCGAGGATTTAACATCTAATAAAAACTTCGTTAAACTTTGTAATCAACGATTTCATCTGACCTGCTCCATTATTGCTTCCCATAAACATATATCCTCAAATGGAGGAATGCTTTAATTTCAATTATCGCAAGGGTGTTGAATGACTTTTGCAATCAAACAAAACTGACATCTACTTCTACCCTAGATATTTTATGAACTTTCTTGAATGATGTTTTACTACTATATCAACTATCACCTTTATGAGGCCAAGTTATCATTTTATATGAAAATCATATTTTGATATAAATATAATATATATGATGATTTGATACACGAAATGTTATTTCACGTTATCATAACAACATGATATATTTAATTTGATACGACTTTCTTCATTCAAATTATGTAAATATCACATCATAAAACTATTATTTATTACCTTAAAAAATAATCTTTTGTCTCTGTCTTTTTATTTCTTTTGTCTTCGAATGCGTTAGCCCATGGCCACTACTAACATACCGACCACGCATTTGTGTCGACCTCTTGTTTACATACTAAAAAAGCTTGTGAAATCACGTGATAATGAATATTTCAAACTGGGGCGTTTGCAGTCCGGACCGGAATGTAAAATAATGAAATGGAAATTATATTCAATATTTTAAAATGCGTTTAAATGAAATTGTAAAATGTTCGGGAAGTGTATAAATTATGTAGCTTGATGAAAAAACATATCCACAAAAAGTATTTGGATTAATTATTTAGGGAGTTTGTCACAGTTTAAGGTGTATACAAATACCTGAAACAATACATGACAATTGTATGAAAAAAATCATATTCCAGTTTAAAAAAAAATAAGTATTGAACCGTGACTAAGAGCGGTCAAATGGAGATCATATCCCACATACGCACAAAAATTTTAATTACTATTTTAAACCACATGAAAAGAATATCGGGGATAAAAACCATGAAACCAATGGGAAGGGATTGATGATAGCGCTTTTGCATCAGAGGCAACTGTGCAACAATCATATAATTAAAGGTTCTTTGATCCTTGTTTGAATTACTGAATTTATCGGAGAAGCATGACTCGAATACATACATGTTTTTTTAAATATACATGTTAAGATGTCATTTATCATATCAAAACAAGTATTTCAAAACTGACACTATTCAGTACAAATAAAATGACTTCCTAAAAGAAGATAAATACATCTTTAAAAATGATTACGAATATGTAATAAACTAACTCATACGAAATAACAACTTTCAAACTCTCTATTTCTTTAAGATATGAAGATATGAAATATAGTTGATACAAAGAGTACCTAAAGGCATCTCTATCCTCCCTAAAACAACCAAGAGAACTTAATCTTTATACATAAAAAACATTCTACCCAACTCTGTTAGAATGTTTTCCTTTGTTGAAAAATCTTGAGAAATACCAGCTATTATATTTGAATGATAGCATATGTATTTTGACACATGAAGAGAAAAAACTTTGTACAGTATGTTATCCATTTACCAGTTTAAAAATAGAGTAAAATTGGGAGATGTCGGCAAAATTAGTTAGCAATTGTTGACCATATGTAAAACATTGGCAGGAATACAACATGATGAAATTAGAATCTTGATTACTTTTCTTGTAGGAAGCCTGTTTTGCAATTTGGTTTAATCTGCTCAGAAACAAGTATACGTAATAATACTATACTTTGTTTAAGAAAAAAAATGATAAGGTAAATGAAGTAATAGACTTTTTGTTACTTACAATTTATAAGCTGTGATAATACCTGAAAGGCATTAGTTAATGCCAATCCTACTAATCCGGTTGTAACTAAGGCCTTTTAATGAGTACAAACATTTATGACAATCACAAAGTTGACAAAAACACAACAAAGGAAACAATATTGAAGACAGAGAATTCATTCATCAAGATATGTTTCATATCCCAGATAAAATTAATTATTCGTTTTTTTATAACTTATGTTTGCAATTTAGACATTCAAAAGCAATGATATTTTATACACTGTTAAAACTTTTATATTAATAATCACATTGCAGCCTTCAGGTTGCAAGACAGTTTTCGACGAACAGCATCCAGCTAACATATGTAGGCCTACATGATACTTGATATTCATATTACATGTGATGAGATCATTTAATAACAATGTATGTTTTCATTATCCTTATTTGTTATTCATTATCATTATTAACGGATTAAGTCTGACAGACGAAACAAATATGATATACAAAGAAGATTTTAAATTTCTCGGATCAAATTTAAAAAAACCCTGAAACAATCGGTAGTAATGTTGACCTTTGTTCACATTCTTTGTTTTTAGCTTCTCGTAACAAGCCTATATTTTCTTTCTAATTTCAAACTGCCTTTTTGTATATAAATATCAGCATCGATTGTATCGTGTGGTGCATATATCAGTGAAACAAATTAAATTTTACAAACCACACCTTCCACACTTCCACACTAAATTGTTAAAGGAATCCGCTCTAAAGCCATTGAAATAAATATATATATACAAAACACTATTCTCAGTTCATAAACAAAGGTTATTGAAGGAACTATAGACGGATGGTCAGGTTGGTAACGGCAAGTGTGCGATGGTAGGTGTTCATTAAAATCAACACCGGTCTTTTATAGTGGTAATATATATTGAATTGGAATAATAAAAGAAGTTTCTAAACAACAATTTTATGTGAGACGATCAAATTAACAATCACGTTGTCCGTAACGGTGAGTGACTAAAGATGAAAATTAAATATTTACATAAATAATATACACATGTAAGATACATAGAATTTAAAACCCCTACCAAGTCTAGAATTAAGTACCCGATCAAATCTCCCAGCCCACTTATATAAGTCATACATAAACATTTATAAGGAGGAACACTCATTTCATTATACCGTTTTTATTCTTTGACATATTAAACAATTCATATATAGCTATGCAATTTTAAACTTCTGGCCCTATGTGTTCTTTATAAGTAATTTGTAAGACGACATTGACGGATAAAAAAATTTCATTTGTTCATCAACGGTTTTGAAATATAATTATTTAATATTTAGTCAAGAGATTTATTGACTGTATATAGTTTAGTATGATATATGTATGCAAAGTAGCGGAAAGTTCAGCCCCTCTTAGACCATAATCATGATACAAACCCGATTTGTATTACAACGCGATCGCCGAAAATTGTAGCGATTCATACGAAACAGTCATCCTAACGTGCAAAAACCTTACTCTACTCTACTGTTTTTAAGATCCGTACAGTCGAAAAAATGTAAAATGAATATAATTTTACAAAACCTAAACTTGGCCAAACAAACAGTATACGTTTTGAATGTATATGAAATACAATGAACTCCAACATCATTTTACGTTTTAAAAGAATACTACTGTCTTCAAGACATTATGCGTTGTTTGCTAAGAATATCTTTTCTGCGGAAGCAAGCCTGATTACACCTGTAGGAAAAAGTCTCAAAATGCCGCAGATATTCTCCTGATTTTTTTATTTGATAATTTGCAATGCTTAGTACAATAAAACACTGTAAAAAAGAAAAGAAAGAAAATGCCTGACACAAAGAAAGCGCAACAGTTTAGTCATTAATGAACAGGATACTTTTTTTTTATTTCTGAAAACGGTAGTTTCAACAAATTTATCTAATCATAGTTACTGCATCTTGTCTAATTCATCAGTTTTATGGATTACCTTTAATCCTAGATACACCAAATATTAGTAGGAAATAATATAATTTAAAGCTTGGTGATCAACAACAGTAACATTTTGCTGGTCATAATCTAATAATACATAGAATGTATGCTCCCGCAAAACCAAGTAAAATGATGCCTGCCTTAAAGTATAACCTTCCTTTGTACATGGAGTTAAAGCGCCTCAACAGAGTGGGTCGGGAGCATACCTCTAAGTACCTTTATTAGGAGTAAGTGCCACATATGAGGCTGAAACGTTTGCATTCCTTTCCTTTTATAAAACAACTACATAGGGATTAGAACTCTTGCCCTGGGGTTAAGTTGGTTTATCAGATATCACTAAAGTAAACCTTCAAATCCTGGGAATAAATAATCCAGAGTTTGTGGTCAGACATCAGAGGAATCCCTCTTTGATATATCCCCAAATATCATCAAATGAATTTGTCTATACGAAATTACCCGTTATTTATTCGTTACAAATTCATATATAAGTTTTAATATTTTCACCTAACAGCCATCCGTCAACATTTATGCATCTAAAACAATGTGGTCGTTTATGTCTGTAAGCGTGCCTTTATAGAAGACAATAGTCAAGGAATAAATTAATTTTAATATTTTTCGTATGAAACTACAGTGATGTCTTTTGCTATTGTAACCAAAAATGTTTCCTTGACCCTCTTGCAGATTATTAAGCAATGCTGAATACCCAGTGCATTACGATGTGTGACATTATATGAAAACATCTGCTTCTGTGCTAAAGAAGCATCGTTGAAAGAATTAATGTATCAAAGTTCAAAAACTTGTTGGCCTTTTTCTTTTTCATTTAATTGATTAGATACGTTAATATATTGTTGTTCTCAATGTTCCGTCCAACCTCACCGGATTATGCTACTAGACGTCATTTGGAAGACACTTTTTTCAATTCATTTGTTTCCATTTGTATGCGTTTCTTGTAATTTTTTCCAGCAAAGAAAATAAAGGCTATGAGTCTATTTATATTTGAGTGCCACGTACATGTATGATTAAAGAAATAGAATTTTGTGGTTGTAACTTAAGCTTGCCTCCTCTTGTATAAAACTATCTGGGGATAACACCCTTAGATATATACGATCTAAAACGCTTGCCCAAGGATCAAGTTGGTCAATCAGATATCACTGAACTATTCCCCAAATCTTGATGATAAATAACCCAGAGTTTGAAGGAAGACATAAGTGAAATCCCCCTCCTTGTTATCTCCCATACCATTGAATGAACTTGTCTAACCAAAAGCAACTCCATTATTAATCTATCTTTAAATATTAATAATTTCAACCAACAAGCCATCCGCCAACATTCATGCATTTAAAGATATATACTCGTTTATGTCTGTGAGGGTACCTTTATACGAGACAATAGTCAAGGAATAAATTAAAAACACCATTCTTTGTCGTCTGGAACTACAGTTATGTATGTTGCTGTCGTAACCAAAAATGTTTCCTGGACCCTCTTGCACATTAATAAGCAATGCTGAATACCCAGTGCATTACGTTTTGTGATACTATATGAAAACATCTGCATCTGGGCTAAAGAAGCATCGTTGAAAGAATTTTATTATTAAAATATCTCAAAGTCCATCAACATTTCAGCCCTTTTCTTAGTCATTTACATCCGTCGTTAATCATTTGATTTTTATCTGATTTCAACGCTTCAATATACTGATCCTGACGTCCTTTAACATTATCCGATAAGATGTGACCGGAGCATAAAAAAAAATGACAGCTTCAACTTTCCGAATCTCCAACTTGTGTGATTATTAAACTTATGGCGAACTCATGAAACGTCTACCAAAAATCATTATTTGTTACAATGTATACAGCTACTCTGAAATACATACATGTAAGTAAGAATAGTTCTCCATCTTGTTGTCTAATGAATTAGATTTAATTAATTGGTAGAAAGCAGTTTAGGCTACCTGAAAGGTTTAAACCCTTTCAGTGCGTCCATCACACAGTTTAACAACTCTGACGAACGTCGACGTCGCTAAGAATAAGTTTATGCGTTTGCCAGCGAATATGCCCTATGTTTAATGCATTGGTACACTTGGAGCTTTGCTAGTAGTAAATGAGTAGTTCGTAACCTTTTTTTCAATATACTGCTCTGTGATGGCTTATCTTGTGTGGGAACTGTTAATTATATTTTTTTTTTTACAAAAATTGTGTCGAGTTGAATGTAACTGTGAATATGAATGTTTAATTATTTCAATTAAAGTGGAAAATGCTATGACTGTTGAGCTTATTTCTTAATACCTACTGAAAGAAGAAAATAGTAGGATGCATGCAATTTTGACCAGAATGAAATGTTCAAAAACAGCAAAATAATAGGATGAAGAAAAAACATATTTGCTTATTTTTATGATTTGAAAAGGTGTAATACAGTCACTCTAGGTCGGTCTACAAAATGCTAGGAAGACTTCAAGAGATCAAAAATTATGTCACACACAGGGAACAGGAACGACTACGATTTATTCTAGTATATATATGCGATAAGGTCTAATTTTTGCCCCCGTATTTTATAAATTCGAAAAAAACATCATATCATAAAGATATTTTAATAAAACTATTTCAAGATATAGTGAGCCACCTTTAAGCGATTATAATATTAAGAAAAAACCAAGTTTTAGGAAAGTAATTTCCCACATTTCTTAGAAAAGTGGTTTATATATCAATACGGAATGGGTTATATGAACTGGACAGGGTTAAGAATAAGAAGAAATGGCTTTAAAGTTATAATAATATAATGAATGATAAAGAGGTAAAAGTCAATTTTATAAATTTACATAGGCATTATGTTTCAGTTACTTATTGGTAGTTGATTAATTTTATATTCGTTACGTAAATCACTTTATTTGTTATCATTATCGTCATCAGTTTTACATGTAGTATAAGTATACAGTAAATATGGCAATTACTTACATATAGCATGTATCATTTGGTATCCCCGTCGGAACGTTTTCCAAGCCTCGACTGTCGCAAAACACATATGTACACGTTTCCACAGTGCAAGAACAGCGAGCAGGACAACCATCAGTCATACCAAAAGAACACACCGCATACAGAAGAAACGACCAGAGGATACAATAAGATCCATTCATTATAACGCTCATGAAATAACTCTTTATTCCTAAATCGTTATACCAGCATTTCAAGTTCCAAAACTTGTTATCACTGATTTCCTTTCATAAAGTGAATATGCGCAGTGTTTTTTAATGAAGACGTAATTTGATTTTTGAAATATACTAGTGCTCATATAACGCAGAAGAAGTAAACAAATGAAAAACAATCTCGAAATAATAACATTAAAATGATTGGATAATTTGAATGTACAAACGTTTTAAATGTGAGATCAGCTTTAGGAGCCAATAGGATTGCTTTAAAATTACAGGGAGTGTCAATACTGTAAATAATTAATTGACATTTTAGGTTTTAATTAAGTTTAGGAACAACAACTGAAATATTATTCCTGTTATTGCAATTTTGAAATGTATTGTATAACACGGATATTGTTGGCTTCTTGTAAGATGTGTTGTTTTCTTTTTTAACAAATGTATTGCAAAATTAAATTAAATTGTATAGCTGTTTAAATAATGACTATTTATGAAGGCTTACATTTAAGCTGAATAATCTATACTGGTTATGAAAACTTAAATTTATGCTGAATAATTTATTTACTGCTCACAAATATAATCGTATTATTCAATTTACAAACTGTACGCGTCCAAAACTGAGATCTTAATAATGATACAAGCCTATTAAAGTTTCTATTCTTTTCGTTTTCTTTTCTCTTTTATATTTCCAGTTATCTTAATGACCCAGTCTATTGGGAAAAGAATTTCAATTGAGAATAATGTTAGACATCACTTTGATATCCAAGGAACCTTTTTTTTACACGACGAATCAACCCTCAATTGATATGATCTGTGCATGTAACGCATGATACTTCCTATGATAAGAATAATGCTATGCAAAATAATCTTTGGGACTCCGTTCTAGTACAATTCATTACCATGGAGGAAAGAACCAATTGCATTCGGTCAATGAAAACATGTGCCATTTTCCGTCATTAATCCACGGATGGCAATGCAATTAATAAATTTTCAACAGCATAAAATGATGATATTAGCTGGTGAATGTCTTCATGAATTCTTAATGTAGTACTCACATTATAGTTTAGACACAAATTATAAGATAAATAACATTTCAACAATATCATAAATGTAAGCGTACGGGGTTATTTCCGTAAAAAAAACGTTAAATTCATTCATGCTTCTACCCATTCCATTTGTTATTTTCTGCAAAAGTTTTTTTTACAAGTAAGGAAAGCTTATCGTAGACTTCAATATTGATTCTTTGTAAGAATCAAAAATCGGTGGCCTCGCAAAGCCCTGGATTTTCTTCATACTTTACAGATAGACTTTGATAGACTTTGATGTATAAAAAAAGGCTTAACACCATGTTTTTATTGTTATGTGGTCCCGTTGCCGTGGTAACAGAGGATAAAGATGTCAAAATAGCATTTAAATTCTTATTTGAGAACATACTGTAAGTAATGGCAATAATCTGGGGTTTCTAGGGTAAAATATATTATGAAACAATTGCTAATGTTTCAAGAGAAAGAAAAAAATTTATGGAGAAGCGCATAAGTTTCAAAATATGATTTCTTCATCTAATTTGAAATTTAAATGCAAATCTTGAAAATATTTGTACACATAATTAAGTTTGTGCCATAACGAATTTAAAAAATAAAAATTTAGAAACCTTTGCTATGGTAACAAGCTGAAAAAAGGAAAATTCTAATATTTTAAGGCATTTTTGAATGGGGATTAATCAACTATATAATATTATTAATTAATATCAATCGATGAGAAAAAGATAATAAAACAGAAAATTCTAATATTTTAAGGCATTTTTGAAAGGGGACTAATAACCTATATAATATTATTATCTGATATCAATTGGTGAGAAAAAGTATGTCCTCAACCTTATATTAGTGCAACTTGAAAAAATCTGAATTTTGCTAAAAATAATAGCCGTTGCTATGGACTTTTCAAAAAGTAAAAAAACAAAATGTGTGATTTTTTATGGTTCTTTAATTTCCATAGCAACAACACATATGTGTTGCATAACAAAACTTTTTGTGGTATATTATGAAAATTGAGGTAGATTTTACCAAGTATAAACAAAAAAATGTTAAAAATCTCTAAAATCAGGAATAAAAGCATATGAAAACAACCCTAATTCTTTTTAGTCTTTCGTATTTATTGGCCTTGGTACGATAGCAATGGGTTTCATTTTTCATTTTAAAAAAATGCACATTGCATTGACACTGATAGGATTGTAAAAATTAAATAGTTACCTAATTCAGTTTTTAAACAAAACATTGTTAAAAAAAACGATTTTAATAATCTTTAACGGTTTCCATGGTAACATTATTAAAGTATTGGTTTATTCGTCAAATTTCTTGAATAAAATGATAATTGACAAATACAAAGTTTTTTTAAGTCTTTGATTGCTTATATTAGTGGGAAAAACCTTATTATATGGCTTCAAATTAGGTAAGATTAGCTATTTTTTTATTATTTTGATGAGTTTTATAATGACGTTACAAACGTTGAACGGTGTGTATGTGCAACATCAAAAGATAAAATCAAAGTTCACGCTTGTGGCTGTTACAGAGGCTTTTTAATTAGTTTAAACTTACACACGGAATAATTGAGTGATTTTGATGTATATTTCACTTTTGCAGACAAGGCAAGAATGTAAATATAAGCATTAAATTCTTATTTTTTTTTTTATATCATCGGTCCTATAACACACAAGTTTGTCCAGACAAATTATCATACCGCCCTAACCCAGTATTCAATTTGTCTGCACGGCCCGGTGTGTTATAGGACCGACGATATCCAAATATAAGCAATCAATGCTTAAGTAAATGCTGTCTTTTGCTTTAAGGTGAACAACAGAAATTCACTCTTCCTTTTTAATTGGATTATTGTCATGATGTTGACGGTGCAAGTAGATTCGTAGATGACGTTCACAATTCGAAAAAGTCCTCACTTGTTTGGTTAATTATCATTTGTTGTAACTTAAAACCTTCCGATTTTTGAAGCATGGAAATACAAACATAATTTATGGAAGCACGGGAACAATAAAAAGCATAAACCATTTTTAATTTTGAAATAACCAAGATATAAATCATTTACGTGTATTTTAAAAGTTTATTTGAGTAAACCTGACCTTTCGTAAGTTTGTCAAGTGTATCTTCTGATGGAATGAAGAGATTTTTGTGTCAAGATATAAATGTTCCGTTTTCAATAATGAAATAATGCTGAGTTTTTCCTAGGAGTTGATATCCAATATGTGCTTTGTTCATCATAGATTCTTATCGACCTGCCTTCATATTCCCTCCACAAAATACAGCCTCAAAAGCCAAAAGCAGAAATACTCCAATTTTATAGAAGTGAGCCTTAAATATCCCTGTTACCACAGGAAAGTTAAGTTTCCTTTCCAATCAAACAAATACTGATATAAAGTTTGAGCTTTAACTGCTGAATGCATGGATTGCAACATTAAACGCATGTCAGGACCTACTGACATGAAAGTGCCTACTGAGAAGAAAATTCCCTCTCCCCTTAGAAAACCAATGAAGACCAAAACTAATACATCAGAATGAAAACAATAGCTAGTTAAACACGAATAATTGTCTAAACAAGTGAAATGTAATTTGTATACTTAAATCAATGCACTTATTAATTTTGTCATACAATATTTTAAACTTTTCATTCTCCAATGAAGGATATCTCACCAATCTTGTCATTGCTTTCGCATGATTCACACTATTTACACTATATTAAAACATCTGCTTCTGGGAGAAGCATAATAACTATGCGCAAGCATGATTCTGTCTTATTGAATACAAGAAGTACAAACAAAAGAAAACAAATCTATTTAAGGTAGCTCACTTCATCATGACTTAAATACTTTTTAGGACACAAAGTCACAAGATGACAATTAAAATGCTTTACGAAGTTGTTTATATTGATCATGTTTTTTTCAAATAATCATAGGTCAGTGCACGTGGTTAGAGTATCGCGCTTGTAAACCGCAGATCCTGAGTTCTAATGCGTTAGGTCTTTTGTTCTTATCTACTGAATTTAATTTGAGACACTCATATTTTTTTTATCAAGTTGCTTATTTTTCGTCTATTTGACTTGTATACTTCTTTATGCATCCATCCTGCCTCTCTGTGATACCTGCTGTCCTGCTATCAGGTCGTTTTCGTCTGAGTTGAGAAACTATTTCAAGGTCAGGCCATCACAAATTAATTCCTAGGTTTTCAGACCCGCGCACATCTGAATTAAAATTGAGCCCTGCCCATTTTTATCACTAATTGAATAAAATAAAAATTTTCTATTGCGCTTGCGAATTCCAGGATTTAGGACCGCATTTTAGATACTCAAGTCATTAAAATGCTTGCCTTATATAAAGAACATTATTGCAAACATCGCTATGATCCAGACTAAATTATAACAAAATGCAAATGACCTCTAAATGTAGTTACGAGAAGCTGTGTTCAAGTTATGATCGCGACAGCAATAATTTTATAGTTTTGATATGAAGAGGAACATCGTTTAACTACAAATGCATGTAGGAGAAGAAGTCCTTCAGCTTGCACTATACTAAATATCCCATAATTCTTAAACACAGAGCTTTCTGTAGATTCCTAATTAAACGCGAAAAATTATTATCCGCGTAATATTGCGAGAAGTACAACTAGCGGATTTCAAAATCTCGATTTTATTTTTCGGACAAGGGTACTCTTTACGGACCTATGATAAAAATTCAGCGTAAGCAATTTTATTATCTTTTGATTTGAAGCAAAACTGTTGAATCGTGGAATTAAGGGGGAACAGGGGGTTGCAGTGTAAATTTATTTGTCAATGAATTTTTTGGCTTTTTTAACACATTTATATTAAGATGTCCACTACAACATATATCATTTTCATGACTACTTTCTTACCTTGCAAAGGAGATATTTTGATAGAAATTATCCCCTTTTCTGGCATTATGAACTTTTTTAACAATTTCAATTTTCTGCAATAATTATTTTATTTGATGGAATTTATTTGCAAATCATATTCATTAATTTTGAGAACGAAGTTTACAACATTGGTTTTTTTAAATAGCAATATCATAATTTTATCAATATATTGCTGAAATCAGCACTTCAAGTTTTGAAGTTTTTGATTCTAAATTTGAACAAAATGTGATGGCACATAAAGAATTGTCAATGAAATGTCTTTAAAAAAATCATATATAAACCTTAGTATGTGCTTTATAACATATAAAATTTTCATGGCAACTTTCTTGGCATTTAAGAGAGATACTACAATAGGAATCACCCCTACCCCTTATTCTGGAATTATGACCTTTTGTGACAAATTCTGTTTGGAACCATCAAAAAAGTAATGCATTATTTAGATTTATCAATAAACATGAACAGATCAATATCAGAATATATATCTGATTATATTAACCGTTTATGATTTTGTACATTTACATTTCTAAAATTAAAAATGTTAAATTTTCACCAGCTCATGTTGTGACAATGACTACTTTAGAGCCGTTAAGTACGGGAAAAAGATTTATCAAATCCTCTATGACGTCATAAGGAATAAATGACATCATAGCAATATACAAGCAAATCAATTATGATGTCATAATA
>WFKH01010211.1:11690356-11709444 GCA_016163765.1 Magallana hongkongensis | reverse complement strand
TAAAGCTCATGATAAACATTAGGAAGAAAAAAATATTAATATATGAAAATAAAGATCGTTGTTTTGATCAATTATCTAAAAATTAAATCATGATTAATGATTCGCTAACTTTTAGCACCAGTTTCAGATAAATATTGAGTTGAATTATCAAAGCAAACAGTCCTCAAATTGACAATATTCTGTTCAAAACGTTATGTATATAAATTTAAAAATGTTAAATGAAAAAAAGAAGTACAGGTCTCAATGGTATACCAGCATTAACAATATTATGATAGATTAAAGGAATTTGTATTATTCTTCCTGGTTTAATTACTTTCGCAAATACAGTTTTGAGCCAATTAAAAAGATAACTCTTTTTTCAATAAATTTGTAATTCAAAAGGTATCCCCTTTTTTTTACATTCTATCGAATGCATTTAACACATAAAAAAATAGCATACAGCATAGTTACATAGTTTTTTTTTTAAACTTAGTTATGGAATAGAGTGAATTTACCTGTTTAAATAACTGCTTGAAACTTATAAAAATGTTCCATTGTAAATAACTATACACATACATATAATATTGTTCATTTATACAGTTCTGTTTGTCTGTGTTAATGATATACCTGAATAAATTTGGACATAGTTCTCTCAATCGGATAAAAAGCTATGCGTAAAAAATCAGAATTTTAAAATAGTATGATGATTGTTTAAGAAGAAAAAAAAGCTGAAAACAAAATCTCGACTTCATTGGTAACCTCATTTGATAGTCGTACGGTGTCTAAGTTTTGCATGGAAAAAGATTCCTTCCCATTTATCTTTTGAAAGAAACATGAAAAAATAAAATACATGATCCTTTACAATCAATATAACAATCATGCTCTGAAAAGGACACTTGTAAGTACCATCCCACTCAAACTTTGGGGGGGGGGGGGTATATTTGTAATGGCATTGCCGGAATAAAAGTTTGTATTGAATGCCCAACGGTCATTTTCTGTCCCATTGTAATCTAAGTTGCCTTAAAAAAAACAATAAAAATATTCGTCATTTTAAATACAGTTTTGTGCAATTCTTCAATATTTATTCCACCCCCGGCTATCAATGATCCACTCAAGGAATCACTTTTTGAGTGACAGTTTACATACCTTCAAATAGATGATGTTGACTTTCTTGAAAGATGGTGAAATAATATAAAATCTGTATCAGTTTTCTTCGAGTCAACTTTTTTAATGAAACCTTCTCTAATACTCTCTTCTAGCATATACCCTATGGCGGCAGCGGTGCTTGTTTTTTTTCTAATTTGCGCCGCGCGAATAAAAGCATTGTCCTCTCTCTCTATTCTAGTATGAGAATGACCGTCTAGTATGATATTTCGTGTTTTGTTTTGTTTTGTTTTTGTTTTGTTTTGTTTTGTTTTGTTTTTGGAAATAAACCGTTCATATAAAAATATAAATATGCTTTAAAACTTATTATAAATGTGCTCTGATTAAATGTCAAAATTTTTATGTTAAACATTATTTTCGACGAATTACCAATTATAGATAATGTTAACGTTAACGCAGTATCCAATTTGTAAGCAAGGCCTCGTGCGTTATAAGACCGACGGTATTCAAATATTAGCATTCAATGCTTAAGTAAATGCTGTCGTTCTGCTTTAAGGTGAGCAACAGAAATTCATCTTCCTTTTTAATTGGATTATTATCATGATGTTCACGGTGCAAGTAGATTCGTAGATGACGTTCACAATCCCTAAAATATCTTCACTTGTTTGGTTAATTATCATTTGTTGTAACTTAAAACCTTCCGATTTTTGAAGCATGGAAATACTAGCAAACAGATTAACACTACAAAATGTATCCTTTTGTTGATGACCACGATATATTTCATTTACGTGTATTTTACAGTTTACTTGAGTAAACCTGACCTTTTGTAAGATTGTCAAGTGTATCTTCTGATGGAATGAAGAGATTTCTGTGTCAGGATATAAATGTTCCGTATTCAATGGTGGAATAATGCTGTTGTTGTTGAGTTTTACCTAGAAGTTGATACCCAATATGTGCTTTGTTCATCTTAGATTCTAATCGACCTGCGGAAATGTTCTAATTTTATAGAAGTTACCCCCAGGAAAGCTATTTCCTTTCAATCAAACAAAAACGGATATAATGTTTGAGCTTTAACTGCTGAATGATATGTGATGATAACAAAAAGTGTTCAAAATCAAAATCCAAAGGGAAAATACAAAACAGGAGCAGAGCACAAACGGACCTCTAAAAAATTAGAGGTAGGATCAGGTGCATGAATTGGAACATTAAACACATGTCAGCGCCTACTGACATGAAAGTGCCTACTGAGATGAAAATTCCCCCACCCCTAGAAAACTAATGAAGACCAAAATTAAATACATCAGAATAAAAACAAATAGCTGGTAAAACCTGAATAATTGTTTTACCAAGTGAAATGTAATATGTATCCTTAAATCACTGCACTTATTAATTATGTTCAAACAATCTTTAAAATTTCCGACTTCCGTGTAGGATATCGCACCAATCTTGTTAGTGCTTTCGGATGTTTCATGTTTTACATCATGATCATCGATTTCACAGTCTCAAAAATTAAAGGATCTACTCAGAAAACCAATGAAGGTCAAAATTAGATACATCGGAATAAAAACAAATCAAAAAAGTTTGATTTCCATTAAATCTTTTTTTCTTTTTCAAACATAGTGTTACGTTATTATGTGTTTTTATATGCTGGCTTTACACCTTTACACACCTGCAGATTCGTAGAGTTAAAAGAAAATCTAGCATATCATTTGGAAAAACATTTAAATCGTGCATGCAATGCTTCTTTGTTATATAATTTGCAAAGCTAACTCCAGTCGGCCTCTCAAGTGTCATTATAAGTGGGTTTTATATACATCATACAACTAATCACTCATGAAATAGTCACAAACCGGAAGTTTCCAATTAAATTTTATGGACAATGAGGAAGAAATGGCGTGCTTTTTCAGTCTTTTGTGGGACACGGAGACTGGTACTGACCAATATCAAATGTGTCTGTTGAATAATATGTCCTCCTAATTAAAAGGGTTCAAGAGACAAAACATTTATCTTGATTTAACGTATAATCAATGCTTGATTAACATCTAAATAAGAATGGGAAACTCTAAATTTAAGTATTTCCACACTCCCATTTATTTTTGTAAATATTGCAGCTTGACATCAAGCAAATGGTCCCTTTTTTAATGAACCATTATTGTTTGTATGTAGCTTAGATACACTTAACCGTTTGCATAAATCTTACAACAATAACAATAGCACAATGGTTTGACAGTGATATTGGACACCTTCAGATATCCATATAGATTAAAGAGCATTAATATTTACTAACAATAAAATCTCGTTATTTTTTAAATTATACAAATCTGTCCGACACTGTATTTCAAAGGTTAAAAATGATTCTCTGGTTTAAACCTATAACGCAAGAATGTTATAAATGCACATAAAGATCGTGGAAGAAGAAATGTATAGAGTTATTGTTTATTTCATTGTTTATTCAAAAGATCCTTATTGTACGTCACAAAACGCAGGTGATCGATGCCACCTTAAATTTTAAATCTGTTTTAATTTTTTTCCCACGCCAAACGCTATCATGAAACATGAATACGAATGTAAACAGATATGTAAACCTTTAAATGATTGTGAATGAATGCTATTTAAGTAAACTTAATATGTTTAGCTATTTAACTATTAATCAATGGAACAGTAATAATAACTTAGAAATTGTATTTCTTATCACTATTGTAGAGCAATAAAATTAATAAAAAGTCTTAAACATATAGGTTTATTTTTCCAAAGAATTTATATCGTTTATTGATTTAAATTGTATTAAAAAGAATTTATAAAATATATACATGATGACTGTAATGAACAGTTAATTTATATTTTGCACCTATTTTGAATCATACTATCATCAAAGGAAACTAATATAAAAAGTTCGCGATATTGTATATGATAAACGTTTTAGTTATGGACAAGTGTTGTGATGGGTTAGATATGCAATTAAATAAAATGACTATCCGTCCAATGCAATTTAAAAGCCGTACGTTCGAGAACTATCCTATGTATATAGTTTAACAGGAAACATTTAATTAAGAGATACGATTTGTTGTACATTTCAATAAGGGATAGATAATGCATTAAATTCGTATCAAATCCTATAAACAATTTAATTATTGTCAATAATGTTTGCATTAATCTGATGCATTAAACCATTCAATCTTTTAAATGACCTCAGAAGTGACTAAAGTATTGACCAAATACTTGCTTAAGGCAGATCCCTGAAGAATGGTCAACTCTGATAATTCTTTGATGATTAGTTTAAAATTAAGAATATTTCAAATTTTGAATTCCTCAAACGAATGAATTTCAAAGTTAACAATACAATACTTTGAAGACTATGAACCATAATTTGAAATTCCGGTTAGCGTCTTTCTGCTGAAGAAATAACTTAATATTTCACTTTATTTATGAATGTGTGATCTTTTAATAAAAACATTTATATACATCACTAGTACATCTGCCATTTTACCACTCGCCTTCACTATAATCAGTGTTGCTAAAGATTTTATTTAAAAAAAAATGTTTATTTAACAGGTGACATTTTCTTCCAAACCTATTTGTGCATGATTTCGCTCTGTTCTAAATTCATTTACTAAATTTCAATATAAATAACCGTTAACGTTAAAAATAACCATATTTAAAATTATTTTGCTTTCTAATAATTCAATAATAAAAAGATATTATTATTTTGTGGAGAGAAACGGGCTTAAAACAAAAATGTATTAAAAGTTAACTGTTTAGTTACATCGCTATGATATCAACAAAAAACTATAACTTTGTATTTTGTCTTTTTATTGTCTTAACCAACCATTCAGTTGAATCAAGTAAACAAAGAACATTTTATTGTGTTTTACAATATACAAAATAAAACGCTTAAAATTGACCCCTATCTGAAAATAAAATTGGAATGGTGTTCTCGATCATTAAGATCAGGTTTCCCTTTTCTCGACTCTCTCCCTTTGCTTACGTGGTCCAATTCCCACAACACTTGCATCCAAAACAGCAGACTACAGTACCTGTAAGATGCATTGACACCTTTGAATTTAAATACGAGTTTTGTATTATCTTTTACACATACATATTCAGGTATTAACAAACCACATTTAGTAATGTCAATATCTTCAATAAAAAAAACAACCACTTTTAAAACGATGGTTAAAACTTATTAATAAGCAACGTCGGTTGTATGAACAGTAAAAATATTATCCACTCTTTTAGAGAGCACATTTACCCCATTCTGAGAACTTACGATAACCTGGACAACCAGAAAAGGCATTAAATATTTCATGCAAAATCCTGAACAAAGTTGCTCTATGTTTCTGTGCATATTCTATGCTAATTTATGCTAATTAAAAGGTCAGGGTAAGGTAGAATCCTTTTTTTTCATTGGATCTGAATAAATTAAACTTAAATAATCACAATATGAACGCGATATTGTACATCAAACTTTAATGATGCATAGTATAAACCTGTGAATATCAAAGATGACCAGAACATGTCGAAATGTTGACGCCATTCAGTGAAAACATTCAAGAAAACAGTCCATTTGAACATTGAAAGAACAAAATCAGCCATCCTTTCAAAAACATAAATATAGTTCATAATAAACATTAAGAAAAAAAATATTAATATATATGAAACTAAAAAGTCGTTGTTCTGTCAATTATCTAAAAATTAAATCATGATTGATGATACGCTTACTTTTAGCACCAGGTTCAAATAAATATCGAATTGAAATATCAAAGCAGAAAGTCCTAAAATTAACAATATTTTGTTCGATACGTCATGTATATAAATTTTAAAATGTTTACAGAAAAAAGAAGTACAGTTCTCAATGGTATACCAGCATTAACAATATTATGATAGGATAAAGGATTTATATATTCCTTTCTGTTTTAATTTCTTACTCAAAGATAGTTTCGAGCCAATTAAAAAGATTACCAGCATTTCAATAAATTTGTAATTCAAAAAGTACCCTCTTATTCTACATTCCATCGAATGCGTTTAATACATCACAAAATACCAACAGCATAATTACATTGTTTTCCTTTGAAACTATTAAAATTAATAGAATAGAGTGAACTAATCTGTTTAATTACCTGCTTGAAACTTATAAAAATGTTCATATATAAATAATTATACACATAATATAGTTCAGTTACACAGTTCTGTGTGTCTGTTATAATAATATACCTTAATACATTTGAACATAATTCTCTCAATTGGATAAAAAAGTATGCGTAAAAAATTAGAATTGAAAGGTAGTATGATGATAGTCCCAGAAGAAAAGAAAAAACCTGAAATATAATTCTCGGTTTTATTGATAACCACGTTTGATAGTCGTATACCGTGACTACGTTTTTCATGTTTAAAAATTCGTTTACTTTTATCTTTGAAAGATACATGAAAATTAAAATGCATGATGTTCTTTTATAATCAATTATAATAATCAAGCTGTGAAATAGAAACTTCTTAGTACCATCTCATTCATACTTTGGGGGTATTTTTGTAATGGTATCACCGGAACAAAGTTCTCCATGGAATGTGCAACGATCTCTTTCTTTCCCATGGTAACTGCTTTGCCTCAGAAAAACAGAAACATAATATTCGCCAATTCAAATTTTCAATTTTTGTGCAATTACAACATCAATATTAATTCCACTTACTGTTATCAATGATCCACACAAGGAATCAATTATAGAGTGACAGTTTACATACTTTCAAATTGATGATATTGACTTCCTTGAAAGACGGTGAAATTGTATGCAATCTACTTTAGTATATTTCGAGTCATCTTCTTCAACGATGCATGTCATTTTGCCGATGTGTTGATTTGTGCCCTAACTTGCGTTGCGCGAACAAAATCACTGTCTTCTTTTCCGGAAATAAATTTTATCGTAAACGATGTAAAGAGTCTAACAACGACGCAAAAACTGGAAATTTTTGACGCCGGATCAAACACTTGTGAACTTATTTTGTCTCCTTCATTAAATATAAATTAAGCCCGGTATTGAAATGTTAAATTGAAATATTATTTAAGAAGGTTTGATCAAGGTCAAGAAAAATACGTAGTTGTCTAATGAAATTATAGTAAATAAATTTCAAGTACAGTTCTCGTACAGTTCTCAATATTTTATTTTCATTTACTCTATCTAACAACTTTTACATAGTATTATCATTATTTTTTATTTTTTATTTTTTTTGCAAAAAATAGTAGATGTCGAATTATGTGGAACGCTAAAACTGCTACAGCAAATCAGTCTTTAGACTATGTCTATTCAATTGTCAACGATCTACCAGGCTTGTGGTGTCTTTTGGAGTAAAAACATTGTATTTAAATGAAACCAGATTCATTTATTTTGTCATACTTCTGCTACTATAAGATGGAAGCTTGTGAATACTAAGGTCATAATACTTCCCATTTACCGTGTCACAGTTCAAATTGTCAAATGGAACGTCGATGATAATTACTCTCCTGAAACGACTTGGATTGCTGCATTGCAGATCGTTTCTTGAATTATAGGTTAGCATTCCTGATGTCTGCATAAATATCATCCGTTGTTCTAAATCACACGTGCAGTTCAAGGGATTTTTTTCGATATACCTTATGAAAGAAAACTTCCTGTTTTAATTTATTCCTCTGCAGTACTACAGATAAAGCGGTATGTTAACTTAGACTACCAGTAATAGCAGAATTTATATCGAAGCATGATATGCAACATTATATACTCTTTGTATATGTAATCTTACATTATTTTGAAGTCTGAAATAGATAGCATTTAGGAGAAAAACTTTGCGTAAAAATATACTAGTATATTGATCCAAAAGTAATGTCACAGATGCGGTAAAATCGTGAAAAATCGGCATAAAGTGACAAAATTTCGTGCTTTGTGATATTCACTTATTTCAATTCAGATCTGAACATTTTAATGCATTATGATAATTATTTCTGAAGATAATATACTTTATAAAGCGTGAGGTAAGAATAGTCGCCGCACGCTAGCGACGTCATTTCTGGATCCTTGGCCTTTTGGTAGAACTTCACAATTTAGTCCTTTATACAAGATTGGCCACGATGCTATATTTACTTTTTTAACATTATTTTCAATTAAGTAAGTAATTACTCTTTTTACGGTAGATGGAGTAGTATGTTGGATTAGTTAATATGCGATCAGTTTTATCGATGGCTCCTAAAAAAGTCATGAACGTGGTTTATTATAATAGTGCTGATGTCATAGGACGTATCTTTAATTTTCCTTCCGAGCATGTCTTCTGACAATCTATTTTATTTATTAAAATGACATATGCTTTTATAAAATATTGGAACCACATTAAGGGTACCCTGTTCAATTGCTCTCACTTTTAGGTTAATTTATCAATTCCATAGCATTTTCAAGTGATTTCTATCCATTAAACCAAAAATGCATCGTATCACTACTCACAGGACCGGCCTTTTTATTACTTGATCTAGAGACAAAAGACACCGCGTAGTTATCCAAAATGGACGGTAACGTTACCTAATTTTTTTAAGCAGATAGAAAAAGTTAATGTTTTATTAGTTTCAAAATATTGTGCTGTTTGGGGCTTTTTCAAATTTTGAAGCATGAAATTTATTCTGAAATAAAAATCTTAAAACAGACGAAAGTTCATGACGCGGCGATGCCAGGTATATATCATGTTATAAACATTAATATTTTTTTTTAATTATTTAACACAATTTAATCAAATTTTTAATTCGATTTAGAATTTTGGTTGCAAAAATTTTGATGTATCATTTTATACAATACAGCGTTTAAGAGAAGCACGGTGCATAGTGTGATATTACATGTACTATTTGATCAACCCTTGTATAATGAACTTTATTGATATTATAAGTTTGCCCAAACAATTGTAGCCGGTGTTTTAGTGATGAAAAACAAGTCCAGTTGTAGGTTATCTCATTTATTTGCCTGACCCCAGGACTATAATATATATGGGATCAGCCCTACAATAATCAATATACATATTAATATACAATATAATAAATAACAATTTTATTTGCACGCTCACATGTATTTGATATATGAATAAAACACACAGTCCCACAGCCTTTAACATTTGTAGTAAAATAATTACGTTTATGTTATTGAACTTGATAATTTAAAATGATATCAGCAACTTTATATTTTCAGTTACTCGTTATAATTAGCTATAAAATAGTAATCTAGAATTACATATGATATCAATGTAATAATGTGCATATCTTAGGATATCGTACCGATTTATGGAATCGAGCTGAGTCTACATAAATATCACTGGGCAATGTAGCTGTCACAATTACCTATATATGGAACAGTGCCGTATTTCAATTAAAAGGAAATGAAATATTTAAGGATAGAATACGGCGGTACAAGTAAATCTCAACATTACGTTTTCATTATTTATAAAGTAAAATTATCAAAATACTAAATTATTATATAAGTATGACAGACTATAAAAATATTCATTCATTCACTCATTCAAAAGAGGAAATATTAGTAGGAGATAAAAACTACTTACTGTGCGTGCTGTAAATAACTATTTATGTAAGTGGCTAGAATCATGCTCTGCCTACGCCCTGAGTCGTAACTGGTCTGGTCACTCTCAGAACCTGTTAACTGGTTTTCATAAAATGCACTACCCGCCAAAGTGGCTAGGCCAATCAAATACGTTGATATTTTTACAACTGTCTCGTCGGTCAGGTCATTGAATTATTAATAGTAAAATGCAATTGAAGATGAATATAGAATGAAATGATGATTTGATGAAAACAACATGAACACATATTTTATTTTATTTAATCACATATACTGATCTTTTTATTTATACAAACACACGCAAAATCAACACTACCACACAATGAAAGACATTTTTTCTTTCTGCTCAGTATAAATAATTTACTGACACAATAATTAAATAGAATTTTACAAATACTCAGAAATACTGTAGAGTTGGAAGTGTCACAAACATCTCCTTAGTCAAAATCACGATATCGTTTCTTTTCAATGACCTAAGTACACCGTTTATATTCATATATTGATTGTGTTATCTTTTAATTTATATTTTATATGCAATAACTATGAAACGTGTCTTGCCAAATGGTTTTGCACTTTAGTTTTTATAATGAAAGAAGATAGATACTTCAAATTACTATAGCAGTCTTTTGTTATCTATAACAGGAAAGTATTAAAATAATTCATCATAATGTGTATTCTGATTATAAATTTTAATAACATATCTTACAATTTCTTACTTAATGAATCTATCAGGTATCTTTTTGAGAAAAAAATCACAATTGAAAGATATTAGCTCTCTATTATTTTATATCAATTTTATTGTATTACAGAGAAACTGGAAAAAATACTTTCATTGCAAACAAGATATCTTAAACTCTATAATTTGGTATCAGTCAATTGATAATATCTAATGATAAATGTCAAAAAGGGTCAGATAATCTTTGTAATTTTTAAGATAAAACATTATTTATGAAAATAAAAATCGTTATTTTTTGACATGTTTAAGTCTATGAATAAAACCTAAGAAACACACATCAATTGCATTAAGGTATCTTACTAAATCAATGTTTATACTTTTTATGACCCAACGTCAAAAGATTTCTGAAAATTGTTTGTATCGATCGATTTGTTTGAATATTGTCATAGCTCAATGGTTAAAGTATCGGGCTTGTGATCCACAGATCCCAAGTTCAAATCCAACCGAGGCTTTTGCTCATTTTTACTGAATTTATTTTATATATATTCGGATCATTTTTTGTTCGGCGTCCGCCTGTCTGTCTGTCCGTCCATATGTAAACCTTTTACATTTTCGACTTCTTCTCCAGAACCATTGCGTCGATTTCAACCAAACGTGGCACAAAGCATCCTTAGGTTAAGGGGATTCAAGTTTGTTAAAGTAAAGGGTCACGCCCTCTTTCAAAGGGAGATAATTAAGAATTATTTAAAATTTGTTGGTATCTTTAAAAAATCTTCTTATCAAAAACTAATTGGCCAGAAAAGCTGTAATTTGTATGGAAGCATCCTCAGGTAGGTTAGATTCAAGTTTGTTCAAATCATGATCCCTGGGGGTACGGTACGGCCACCATTGCGGTCAAATTTTTACATAGGAATATATAGAGAAAAATCTTTAAAAATCTTCTTCTGAAAATCCGATTGGCTAGAAAAGCTGTAACTTGTGTGGAAGCATGCTCATATAGTGTAGGTTCCACTTTGTTCAAGCCATGATCCCCGGGGGTAGGGTAGGGCCACAATGGGGGTCGAATTTTTATATAGGAATATATACTATTTTTTAAGAACTCTCCTTTTCTAAAATCAATTGTCTAGAAAAGCTGTAACTTGTTTAGAAACATCCTCAGGTAGTGTAGATTCAAGTTTGTTCAAACCATGATCTTCGGGGTTACGGTGGAGCCACAATTGGGGATCGAATCTTTACAAAGGAATAGAAACAGAATAATCATTAAAAATCTCCTTCTCAAAAACCAATTGGCCCAAAAAGCTGTAACTTGTATAGAAGCATCCTCAGGTAGTGTAGATATTCCAGTTGTTTAAATCATAATCCCCAGGGGTAGGGTGGGGCCACAATGGGGGGGGGGTCGACTTTTACATTATAAGCAATATATAGAGAACAATCTTTAAAATATTCTGAAAAGCTGTAACTTGTGTAGAAGCATCCTCAGGTAGTGTAGATTCTAGTTTGTTCAAACCATGATCCCCCATTGGGGGTTGAATTTTTCCATAGGAATGTAAAGAGAAATATCTTCTTTTCGAAAATCAATAAGGCAGAAAAGCTGTAACTTTTGTGGAAGCATCCTCAGGTTGTGCAATATATAGAGACAAATCTTTCAAAATCAAATTAAAAATAATGAGACCACAATTGGGAAGGGAGGGGGGTCGAATTTTAACATGCTAGGAAATAAATTTGATCATTTTCAATAATACCCAGTATATAGTATTATTAATATGCAAGCATATTGACATTTGTTAATTCTCAGTTGTTTAGACGACTGTGGCCCTGGATAAATCTTGAGCAACACCAGGGGTTCAAAGTTTGATGAAGGTTTATGTTGATATAAACAGTTGTTTAGGATCTTTTTGAGAATGGCAATGCACAAATGTGATATAACTATGAAATCATCCAGTTACAAAAGGGGCTCAACATAAGAACACCTGGAGAAAATTTTGAAAATATTTTAATACAGAATCTATTTTACTCATTCATTGTCCCGATATTTTGGATATGACTTTATAAAGCTGATTTTATTATATCTATTGTTGCTCAGGTGAGCGATGTGGCCCATGGGCCTTTTGTTTTATTTTTGTGTAATTTGCCCTCGCTGATGGTTGGCAATGTAAGATAATACTATACATTCTGATTCAAAACAAGTTGCTTCTATTTAACTATGCAATTTTCAGGCATTAATAATATGAAGGGAATATACAACACAGGCAAAAAAAACCCATATATTGTAATTTGCTGCAGTGTTGATTCTTGATTATCTAAACCAAGATCTTTGGACAAGTCTGGGACCCCAGAACTGTTTCAAAGTTTGATATAAGAATATTTATGTATAAAAAGTTTTAACATTTTTTTTCAAGACCTTCAATTGTACAAAATGTGATTTTTAACTAAGATAGGATCCTGATATGCTGTAGATTATAAATTGTTTAAATTGTTACTTTAGACCAACACTGGAACCCCAAGGACATTATAACTCATATTTTGATATAGACATATAATTTAGAATTTTAATCCCTTAAGAGGGCTCAATGGCCATGGCCATTTTTAGACTGAATTGATCTCCATTAAAAGAAGAGCTCCATATAAAAGTGTAGGAATATAACCAAATTTAAAAGGTAATTATATGAATTTGTTCTTCTCTAAGTTATAGTTTATAGCTTAACAATTCATATGTTAAAATATTAGGGAGATATGATGGTTAATTTGTTGACCATTCAGCCTCCTTAAACTAGGACCCCTTCTAAATGTATGTGACTCTGAATCCACCAATAAGAAAGTTTGTAGTTAAAAGGAGGGTATTGCTTATGCTTGATATGGTTGACACAATTGATCGTGATGCTATCGGAAAAAAACACACCAAAGCAGTTTTGAGGCCAAAAAAAATACAGGTGAATCTCGATAACTAGAACTTCAGGGGACCATGATTAAACTTCGAGAGATCAATAGTTTGAGAGATCGAAAGTTTAAAGAAATCCGGAAATTTTTGTTCCGATCATTTTGGTTCTAATATTATAGTAGCCGAAAGTTTATATTTATAACATAGAAGGATAGTCTGTCATGGTTTCCTTCGTATTTTCTGGTACTTTATTTCAATTTAAACAATACAGAACTTAGTTGTGTGTTTATTAAGTGTTTTAACTTTTAAAAACGTTTAAGTATTGTATGTTTTCTTAAACACATACTCTTTTAAATAAAGAGAGGTTTAATTTACCGTAAATTTCACAAGTTGTTGACATTAATAGATCAGTTACAAATTACCTAGTAACCCTTTGAAGGATCGAGGGGTAGTGTCACTTAAGTAATCAACCAATCAACACTACCGCGCTAGCCCCAGGCGTTCACTTGATCATCAAGGTAAGTCCAAGCGGTGCTATAGTTATATGCTTGATCGGTCGCGTGTGTACACAGCCACCACTTCGAGTTATTAAGAGTGAAAAACAATGAAATATGTATAACGGGACCCATGTTTTACTTCGAGAGATCAAGAACTTCGAGAGATCGGAGTTCGAGAGATCAAGAGTAAATTTGCTTAGTTATATCGAGAAAATAAATCGGAATCGTGATTCGACTTCGAGAGATCAAGAACTTCGAGAGATCGAAGTTCGAGCCATCGAGTATCGCCAGTATGTTTGTTTCCTGTTTCCCGACCTACCCTAACTTTTATGCGCCGACCCTATCACTTTTTATTCCAAATCCGGATTACCAAGTGTCTACCCTTTTCTATGGCAAGATTGTATGTTCTTAATCTGAGACTACTAAAAACTTATTTCTTTCATAAATAAATCAATAAAGAGATATGATTACAAAACTATTTGTTTTCACTTGTACATAAACATGTATATCGGGGATATTGTTTGCTATGTATTGAAGTTAACCTAAATTGTTCATAAGCTGCAGACGCTTTTGTACACCACATTGTTCATTGGGATAGATGTTTTTGAAATGATTATAGGGTGATGGTTTTGTTGAACTTCAATAAATTCTTCTATATCTTCATCAGTAAGAATGCATTGATTATGCATAATTCATGCAGCAGTTATAAAGGAACAGATATGTTCTAGGTCGTAAAATGATATTTCCCTTAATCTCTTTTCATGTGACCAATAGCTCTTTCTACTGTCTGCCTACATGATGACAATACATAATTAAAACGTTTTTGACAATTTTGGAGATTTCCATTATCTCTAAATGGTGTTATCAACCATCGTCGCAGGGAGTATAAAGAATATGCAATTATATGCATATGTGGAGAAGTCAATTGTCCATTTTCACCTTTAGTAAAATGAGCAGTGTTGCATGTAGTTAAACTGTAAGTATTTAGTACATTAAAGGTCAATTTACTATAGTCTCTTAACAAGTATGTTTTTAGGCGTTTGCCTTTAGAGATAATTTATTCTGATTGATAAATAAAGTAATTAAATATTTATCAATATCCTAAAAATGCAAGAAAACTGCAAGAATGATGACAAACTGAATACTGAATGAAATGATTTTGTTTTAAATATGCAAAGAAATCCTGGTGTTCTGCTGTATAGGCTGCCTTGGGCATTTACTGGATGGATTGGGAATGGGACCAGTGATCCCTATCATCACCCTCCACTAACAGCTGATTACATTGTCAAGTGGATTGAAGGGGCCGAGGAGGTCCACAACCTTTCGATTGTCTTTGTCGGGGTATGCTTTTTTTTTCTTGAATATTTTATAATTTTTTCTTTAAATTTCAAAAAAGTAGAACCAAGGGCTGAATTCTAGGATAACCTTTAAAAACATTGTGTCAATATTGGCATTATATTGTTATTGTGATAATTTAGAATTTATAGTCTCATACCATTTATTAATAAAAACTATTTTAAAATTTTGATCATTATGAAGAAATCGGTTTCAAATATATATATTTTGAGAAAATGATTATAATTCTTGATAAAAATACAATGCAATGAATTTGAAATATTTTTTTTTCTATTTTAGATATGGAATGCAAAACCATACAATGTAACATATTTAAAAGTATTTCTGAATTTTCTATCAGGTTTTGAGTTATTCATATTATTAACAACAAAATTAATACGGTAGCATCATCCGTATTCACTGAATGCCAATTTTGTGGAATTTTTAGTTGATTTGATCAAATTCACTGTTCACTGATGTGAAAAATCTAATAACATTTTGTACTGATAGAATCATTGGCCATGATTTTATTTTATGTATCCTTAAAACTGTCATTTTTGTCATTTTTACAAAATCCACAAGAATTGATATGCCTACTGATGAATATGATTGAAACCACAGTAATTTGTATCTTCTTTTTATCTTGCATAGAAATAACAATAAACATGTACATATGTACGTAGAAGTTGTAGAATATGTATTACTTGTTTACTTCTCATACATGTATTACTTGTTTACTTCCCATACATTGGTTTTCATAATTTTACAGACTTTGCGGATAACTTTAGATGCTCACGGATTCACGAAGACTAAGATTGTGGCCTCAGATGGGGGATGAGAAATCTTGAATGATATGTCAAGGACAGTGAACTGGCAAAAATTGTAGACTATGTGGGGTAAACATCAATTAATAATAATCAATTAAACACAACCTGATTACTGTTAAACCTTTCCTTAGCTTTCTTAATCATGTAATCCTCACAAAATTTTACTTAATTAATATGAAAAATGAGCTGTGATACTTTTGATTAACTAGAAAAAATTCTAAATTTATATCAGCTTGATTAAAGTATGCATGGATGTAAATTATGTTTAATTCTAAAGGTGCATGTAAGTGACAACATGTAAGGAAATGGAAAATAAGTGAAATTTGCTTCAAGATCATATATAATTTATATACATACTTATCTAACAAGAGTTCATTTTTATACAGTGTTCACTACCCTGGAACAATTTCTCCAGAATTTGCTAAAAAGCAGGGAACGCAACTGTGGTTCTCGGAAGATTACTCCACATTCAATGACAATGTGGGAGGAGGCTGCTGGGCAAGAGTAAGTCTGTCTGTCTGTTCTAATACCTACAGATCTATGGAAATAGACCAGCGAAACATACCTTATAAGTAACATTAATGGGATTGGAAAAATTAGATATGGGTGTAGAAAAGGCAATTTGATTACTCCATGTACAACAGGTATTTCTGTGTAGAAAAAACAATTTGATTACTGCATGTAAGATGGGTATTTGATAGTTTCTTTTTTACCTTGACAGAGTGATAATATCGTTAAAAAATTGAAATCTACATGTACAATCAGCACTCGTTTACATATGAGTTTTGTTTTATTTTTTTTTATAGATGAATTGATAATAAAAATAGGCCAAAATAATTATCTCACCATTACATAGTAAATATACACATCAAATTATTATATTTGCCAGATTTTTAACCAGAACTATGTAAATGGGCTGATGACAAGGTATGTGTATACTATTTATATGTACATGTATATAATAATATATTCACGCAGTTTATAAAATGTAAATTGCTCCAATGCGCATCTTGTTGTGATATAGGAAATTTATGATACATGATATAAATGAATTTCTATATCCAATCAAATGAGGCGTTACAACCAGAATTAAGTTTATATAAATATTCATCCTTTATTATTTTTTCAAAGGGGCATGGTCAAGATTTCGGTCAAATTTTAATTTTTTTGGTTTAGTATGCTTTAGTAATGCATTTCCAATGATCAAACACAATTTGAGTGTCAGTGTGAGAGTTATAAGCAAAATACAGAGCTCTCAATTTTTTGCTATGGTACTAAACAAAGCTCGTGCCATGTTTTTGTTGTTAATACTGCCATATGTGTTAATATCAATGAGCATACCCAGTTGCTACAAGTATGATGTAAAAGAATAATATGTATATTGCTAATATGCAATATTTATTTCTGTTTAAATATCTTAATGTAAAGATTGATACATAAAAACATTATAGTAAAGTGAAGTAAATTCAGAAGTTCCATGCCCCCCTTTGTAAATAAGATTTACTGCATCCGATTAACATATACACTTCTCACTTAGATCAGACAATCTTTTCTGACATTGTAATTACACATGATAAACACTTACAAGAGATGAATCAAAATGTAAAATGGCTTTTAAGTTATTTTTGGATGGGTTTTTTTAGTATGACCAGGTTAATAATAATGTCAGTAGTATTTATTATATACATCCAAACTACTGTAATTATCTATGGAGAATCATTAAATATTATTAGGGACTTTTTATGACAAAGATTTTGTCCCCTTTTCTGTATATTTACTTATTAATAAATTACATGTATCTAAAGTAGCTAAAGTAGTTTCTTATGTATATGTATATCAGGTGGCAGGTCCTATTTATTTCAACAAAAAAAGAGTTAAATGGTTTTTAAGTACATGTATATGTATTTTTAAAAGAACACACAGCTGTAAACTAAAAATTAACCAAATTAAAAAAAAATCCCACAACAAAGCAGAACCATATATGCAACGTATGTTAATGTATCACATTTTAGTGTCAGATTGAACAATCCTTGTTATATCCCACACAATGGCACACATCTGTCCTTTTCTGTTGATGAAGTTAGTGTCGAAATGTAAGCTCTAACACTTCTTAGTGTTGTATGGTAAACTTTTAATAGTGCATAGAGAAATCTCCAGATTTGATCACATAATTTTTTTTCAACCTTTGAGAAAACACATGTACTTTCACTCTCATTACTGTCCATAACTTACAAGCTGGCGATTCTGTTCTTTATGGTTAGATTTCACATACAGAGATATCAGAATGGATTTCACTTAAAACCCATGGATGTTCCATAGAAAGGCGGTTTCATAGTCCATTAGCCTTTCCGCTAGCTGCTTCCTCTGGCGAAGAATGTCCAAGAATAGGAATCTTTTGATGAGAGCAATCTGTAGCGGGTTTTTTTTTTTTGTTAAAAGTAAAAGTTTGCAAATTGAAAACTTTTTTCTACCATATTACGTGTATTTTTAGCTACCATTAAACAAATATTAAATAGTTGCGTACCTGTGGTAGCTAAAGGTATAGAAGAAGGTCTGTCCGCAAGTCTTCGACGGAGAGGCCAAGGGCTTAAAGCATTAACCACTACAATATACAAATTGACAAATCATCGCAGATATCGAAAGTCAAACCCCAGCTGGAACGTTGGCTTTCTTTTTGATATTGTCATTATACTTACAGTGTCAGATAAGATCAAAGATAAAAAAAAATACTCAAAGAATGATTCCTTATTACTTATATTTATAAAATTTTTAGCAGTTATACGATTATATATTTGGATATAAATAAGCAAACTGCACTTGCGCGTCAATTATACGTCATTTGAATTTATTGGACTGTATAGTACAAAATCAATAAGTAGTGTTATCACAGGCAAAGATTCTGAAAAATGTAAATGCATAGAGCAAAAAGTCCAATAAAGCTCACAGTCAGTCCCATTGAGGCATTAGTAGCATCAATTCATATACATGTATATTCAGTATTTATTCAGAAGGACTGTCAAAAATACTCTTTTCTTGATATTATATTTAGATTCTAATTTTTGCTGCACTTTTTGATACTTTAAACAAGATAATAAAGCAAGTTAAAAAAAATTACTTACTGTAACAAGTCAAGCCAATGCATATAGATTTAAGCCTAACTCTGTGTTCCATACATTTTAGCACCATCTCATGGAATCTGATTGCCAGTTATTACGAATC
>WFKH01010211.1:11661473-11672000 GCA_016163765.1 Magallana hongkongensis | reverse complement strand
ATAAAACAAATGAACCAAATTTAATTGTTTTTATATTTATAATTTTGTTTGGGAAGGGGAAAGACATTTACTTAAGTTAGTTATATTAAATTGCTATATGCTGCATGTATTAAGGATGTAAATGGGTGGAAGAGAGTCTCTCACATAAGAGAATTCAGACTTATTTAAATTCTATATATTGATGTGAACCAAAATTGGCTTTTGATCGCCTTGTTGCAGAATATACACACCCTCTTTTCTTCCTCGGTAATGAGAAATGAGCAATTAGAATTTATTTTTTTTAATGAATAGATATGCTAAACCCCCTCCCCCAGAATAATATTTACAGACCTGAGCAATGCTATAGAATATGCAGTCATTCAGCACAGGCAGCACATGCATTCATCTGACATTAAATCATAATGAAAAAAATACTCCATATCTTATTTTTTAATATATATAATATTATGAGAAAAAATTATAATATCAGGGGCCTAATTGACACCAAACCCCTCAAATAATTGTGTACAATCAGCTCTTATATTTTTTTCTCTAATTCCTAAAAACTATTAAGAACTCACTAACTCCGCGAATGCGGTAAACCAAGAAAAATGATACACAACGGTTTTTTGTTTACATCCATAATACGACAGAGGAAATGCGGGCGGTTCATCGTAACCATCTTGTCTCTTTTAAAATAAATAAATCAGAAACACTATGTTTAAATAACCATTTACATAATGTACTACTGAAACATATCTTAAAATTAATTCGGATTAGGTGAAAAATGAGATCGCGCCTATATCAGAAGAGTTATCGCTCAAAGAGTTACCTCCCCTTTTGGGATCACTTGTGCGTTTGAAATGTGTATTGATTTGAGAGACCTTCCAGATTGAGAAATTAAATGCAAAAGTTCAAGTGCAAGACGGCTGTAGATATTATTAAACTTGGTATGATTTTCTTCCTTTTTACGAGTTCTTAATGAAAACTGATGCTCATTTGTTGAGAGATGAAGGTTTACTTTGTAATTTTAATCAAAATATACAAAAATGCACTATTTTGGGAACAAGTAGCTAGTTTTTTTAAGAAATTTACATAACTAGCGAACTTTACAACTGAATGAGCATTGATTTTTATGATATATAGATAAGTTTGAATATGTTGCCATATTACTTACTTTAAACTTTATTTGCCTTGCCCTTGAACTTTTTGTCTCAATTTAGCATTGACGTTTTTTGTCTAAAAGGCGCCCACGTGACCCTAAAAAGTCACGTGACCGTCAAATTTAGACATGGTCAAGTTAAGGTGGCCCATTTCTTTACAAAAAGACCCGAAATAGTTTAGAACTATTCATTATGCAGAAATGAATACACAAAAGCAAAACGACCTCCTTTTACTGCTGTTTGAAAGCAAAATGTTGCCTTAACTGTCCTGCGCTGTGTTTTTTTTCATCTTTCTGGATTATACCAGTTAAGAATTCTTTACCATTCTACTAACTTTTAAAAAAATATTTTATTCAAATTTAGTAATTAGTATTGCACCGAAGATTTTTTTCATACATAAAAATCTTGAATAAATTTATAATTTAATGACTACTATGAGTGGTCAATTAATCCACAACGTTTGTTGCATTCCTAATAACGATGAGTTCGAGTCAAAGACTCCCAGTCTTGACGTATTGACGAACCGAGTCAAATATAAGAATTAAGACGCTTTTCATGATAACATATCATGAGTTCTCTCTCTCTCTATCTATCTATCTATCTATCTATCTATCTATCTATCTATCTATCTATCTATCTATCTATCTATCTATCTATCTATCTATCTATCTATCTATCTATCTATCTATCTATCTATCTATATATATATAACACAACTGTAATTGGGTAAAATGAAACAGGGAAGGAATATTTTTTTGTAAGACAACATAAGATTACAATTTAAGACTTGAACTGGCTGTCAAATTGTGAAGTCGTAAATAGAAAGACGTGGCAACTGTACATGAAAGCAACGCTTGACAAACCAGTACCATAGCAGCAATTGTTAAAAGGAAATCGTGGTACATATATGTACATGTCTACAAATTATGCGTTTCGTGGTTTGCTATATGACACAAGTTTTGAAGAAGTTTTAGTCCCCTATAATTTGGGTAAACAATATAGAGTGCAAATATCCTTTTATTCTGTTCAACGATCCCCTCTTTTCTGGGACTTTTTTTTTAAAGTAATGAAATGAAATGTCCTGTAACAATCGTTAAAACGCAATTGATTTCTTTCCTTATAAATATTTTAATCATTTTATAAACTAGTTGTGATTTTCAGATACAACTCTTAAACGTTTCAATCTTCTTTACATCGACCGCTTGCTGAATTCAATCGCTCATTGACACTTTATGAATCGTCAGCATCAAAGCAACGGATACACCCATGCGTGTGAATCCTCTAAATTATGCTGTAGCTTGATATCCCAAAAGAATCTTGACGAAACTTATATTCCAATTAGTCTAAGATTTTGTGTGAAATCATATGTTTAATTTTTCATTTCTTTAGCTTGTTATTAAACACTAATGTGTACGATATTTGGTTTCACATTAGAGTTTTAGGACTATGGAATTTATGTTTACATTATATTAGGCCTTCGGTCATTTCTCGCATTTGCTCTCAGAGATTAACGCAAACTGTACTGGTGCTGCTGGGCTACTATTAGTTAAACTTCAATAAAGACGATTTGATTCATGAGCAGAATGTGAATTCGAAAAGGAGATAACTAAAATATTGCTGGAACATGCTAATTATAATTAATTAATAAATGATGCTAGTAGAAAAAAAAATCCTGATTGCCACAAATGATTTACTTAGAATGTATATAATATCTAAAGATACTGTTCGACAATCCTATTTATCTGTAATAACGCACAAAAATCGAGTTCATTAATCCAGTAGTATAGATATACTTTTTTGGACAAAATGCTTTAAAATTATTCTGTTTTTGTCGTTTGATCAGTACACTTCTTCCGCAACATTGATGATGTTGAGATTGCTCAAAACATAGTATGACGGGTACATGGGATATCAGCTTACAATTTTTTGATAGCAGTCACAATCATGTGACACTCAATCAATGTCCAAAACAACTTGGTTTGTTAACATATTTAATTACAGATTAGTTTTAACGACTTGTAAACTGATAAGTGATGATTTAAAATGCGTAAAACCTCCCATATGATCAAATTTTGTATGGTTTTTCTTATTTCCGTCGTCATCATAATTAAAAAGTTAAACACTCTTATGAGCCACCATGTCACTGCAAAAAGAAAATGTTAACCGTAAATCCTTCTTTTTCGCCTCGCAGCTGCAATGGAAGACATATTCGTTGATTTGCAAACGAACTTCGCTCTAGTTTATAATCACATTCTTTAAAAAAAAAAAATCCACTTCAAAGTGGTGTTGGGTATAAAATGATTTTTTTTTTATTTCCAGCGTTTTTTTTTTTATTAGAGAGGGTTTGGGAGTTGATAATTGAGTTTGATGACCTGACTTGTTCACGAGTGTGTGCTATACAAGCCTATGTGTGCAACAATACATATGAAAAATCAGCTTTTGTTAAACGAAATTTGAAAGCATTACTCAACATTACAAATGGCTGTCGCAAAATTAAACATTTGAAGTGTATAGTATTAAAGCACCCGCAAACTTGCAATGTACGAAGCTGTAATAGCCTCTGAAAGGTTTTGCTGTCGATCCTATTTATCTGGTTGCTTTCCAGATCCATATGGAAGAGTGTAAAATAAATTCACATTACTAATGATAGCACTGTTAAAGAGAGCAATGTTTGTGGGAAATCTTTTAAAAAATTGAAAGAGGGTTCAAGTTAAAAATGACATTAATAAACCGGTACGATTCCACAATTAACAATAAATATAGAATCCGCATCCAAAAAGTACTAGACTGATAAACTTTATCAGAAAATATTTTGGTTTAGTTGATGTGGCCTATATCAGATATCAAAAAGGCGAATTTTTAGCTCAGAGGGCAGCTGTTAAACACTTTTCTTGTAAGGTCTATATTTTATCGGACCTAAAGTGTTTGAAGCTGTGGTAGCTTTCAAAAGGTTTTGTCATTGAGTCGACTTATCTAATGTTTAGTAAGGTACCTACATGAGAACGAAGTTTAATCATTTATGAGTAATATATATTTTAGATAAAAAATGATAAAGGCAAACAAATTACACACACAGAAAATTGATGTTAATTAGTTATATATCACTTTCCATATGTTTTACTTTTATACATGTACACTTAATGCTTTTATTAAATTGATGACCTTTAAAATAAAGATGAAATTAACAGCCCGCTGCAATTAACGAAGTACTTTATCGTCCCATTTCGTTTCTGGGGATATATATTTCTCAATGTGTGTTATTTTTATGTACTCGTAGGTGAGACAAACAGAAATAAAACATTTGAAAGCTTTTTGCACATTAATTTTGAGCCTTGTTTACTCTGATAATTAGATATAGTCCTGTTAAATAATGATCCCATGCGCTTGCAATTATTCTTAAATACATTCATCTTTTTAACATTTTGCCATTACTAAGTGGTTTTGTGTATAAGGTCAACTTCTTGGACGGAGAGTTGTTTGAAGGGGTGAGTTTGATGGTGATTATCAAGATTGTGTACTGCACGCGCCTATATACAATTCTATGATGATCAACATAAAGTAGAAAAATCAGCCCAAGGTTAGACGATGAAGTTTAACAGAATGGGTAAACCTTAGCATAATTAGTGTTATGCAAAATGTGAAATTAAAGTATATTCAATAAAGGAGAATATCGAGAACATTTTGTAAGACCAAAAATATTACATCAAAATTGTAAACCCCTAATGTTAGAACATGATTAAAAACTAGTGATTTTTTTCTGAAATTAAACACGTATCGTAGAAAGTTAAAAAAAAAGGAAATATTTTAGAAGTGATAGATTTAAAACCATTCTTTTAAGCGTGCTACGTACAGCTATATTTGCGATATCATAACATAAATATTTGTTATAAACATGAATAAAATTCTACAATATGGTTTTAAAATTTTTTAAAAAGTAGCAATGTCCGCGTCAATGAACGGTTCTTGTAAAAAAAATTCTCTTTGTTCATGTATATTTATTTAATATTAGTTTATACACAATTTTGAAGTTTAAGATACTACGAGAACAGGTGAGTAAATTGTAATGTCCAAACACTCAGAACTGACTTACGAGATTTTTTTTTTATTTATGTGTTTATATACGAGCTATTAACTGCTCTGTGGTTGACGATGATCTTACGCGTTAAGCTATGTTCAATCTCAAATTATGGTATCATTTGATGGTGTCACGGTACTTAATAGTAAGCAAACGATACAGACGTGTTCTTTACTCTCTAACCAATGCATTACATAAACAGTGTAAGATTTAATTTTTGTAGATATGTAAAGGACCAATGTTCACGTGGCTTGAGCTCAGGTAGCATGTGCAGATTAGGCCCGCATGATCAGAATCGATTCAGATGGTGTAGTGTTGCAAAGTGCAAATAATTCTTAAGCCCCATTTCAGATTCATTCCATTAAAAATATGCATAGGTTTATTATATTTTATATAAATTTTTCAAATGTATCTATTATCATACATTATTTTGTGGCAGCTCAGTTTTAATAACAGCTAACCTGTCGGATGCTGTTTTTTACCCTGCCGGGCTCCCCCCAGGGTCGGAAATCTTTAGAAATTTGGGCTTCTGATAATGTATGGACTCTTTATTAGTCAGCTGCAAACCCTGCTGGCGTTTGCAGCTGAACATTTTGTTTTGTTCTGTGCTTTTTATATCATAATCGTATTTTACATGTACATGTATTAGTTAATTAGACAAAATATTAAGTTCTTGAACTGAATAGGTTTTGTTTTATGTAGCTAAATAAATTCATATTCTTCCAAATGGCACGTGGCAATGCACGTATCTATCAAATCAGGAAAGTAAGGTGTATAGTTAAACATTTCTACACAGACACTGAGAGACAACGAATATGTTCGTTAAAAATACTTAGTGAAAAGGAATTAAATGTTAACAAAGAAAACCCGGTATGTACGCATCTAATAGGTTTACCAGAAAATAAATAAGGTGACATCCATACATTTAAGAGTATGGGGTTTGTTGAATTATGTCGAAAAATATCAAGCCGGTAATCAGCAGCTGTTAGGTAATAGTAATATGGCCAAATTATATTCGTGCACGCTTTTAATTAACCATAATTTATGTGTAGCTAAAGTTTATTTATCATCTTTTGCATATATGAAAATTGGGACTAATAAAGTGACTCCTTACTTTGTTTTTTATCGTCGTATCTTTAAAATTTAACACAGGAATATTCTTTATATCCTATGTTTTCTGTTAGTCAATGTACATACTTTAAAATGACGTTTTTTTGTCAATCATTTTAACTGAATATGTTTTAAACATAATATTCCATCTAGTCCATTCATTGTTTTATGTATGTTTTGGTAATTGTCATCTATTTATAAATGCTATATGTTGTTTTTTTTTATGAATTCAAGTTGTTTTAAGGTTATGTGTTCAGGGGTAATTCGACGATCATAAAATATTCAAATAATATGTTTCTTTTCCGGTGTAAAGAAGAATAATGAATCCCGTAGATTAATGACCAAGGGCCATTTTTTGACCCCCAGCTGTAGAATAAATGGATTATTTTAAAGAAAAAAGACCCATGGATCATTTGTCTTCATGTTTAACATAAAGAGAAATGACCCCCTCCCCCTTACGTAAAACAAAAATTACCCCCGCTGTAAACAAGAATAGATATGAGTTACCTCATAACCCAGATATTCGACTTTTAAATTACTTGAATTTTCACTTTGCTCAGCTGATTTTGAAGTTCAAAACACTGAACTGGTTAAGAAATCAGTGTATATAGTGTTCCATTTACACTTATCCATTAACACACTTACATTGACACAAATTGACTGTTAACAGTTAGGTCTCTTCTCTCGTGAGATATGACGGAAAAATGACGCTGTACTAGCGTAAAAATCTGCTGAACTGTACTTGTTACTTTACCATGAATAATACCTAACAACATTTTTATATAGTTTAATTATTTCAAAACGATATTTGATTTACAAAACTTATGCACAGCCTGCTGAACTATGTTTTGTCGCGACTTTACATTTACATCCGCAACAAATATCCCAGGTCTACACGAGTGCGATCAGAAATCTGTGCAGGTTTTGCATAACCATTTCGTTATTTAAAGAAAAGAAAAGAAAAGAAAAACACATGCATACACAGTGAATAATTAACATTCTCTCTCAGAGGAGATTGTGTGATTTTTGTTGTTGAATTTTTATTGGCAAAAAAATTGTCAATCGAAGCAATACCTATATTTTCGTGAAAAAGACTGAGAATGTAGCTAGCGTAGGATTATGAATACTTCTTATTTACATATTTCGGGAAAATGATTTTAAAAATATCATTTTACATTATTTTTGTTTTCTTTCACGTATTACATAGTCTATACATTGATATTCTAAACATTTGTTGTAATGCTGTATTTGCTGAACATGAATGGAAGTATACTTTTCCAGAGCAACTGAGTGAAGAGTACCTGACTATAAATTGATAGTAAGCACTGGTCGAATATATAAATATAAAAAACGAATATATATAAAAGCGTTGAAAAGGTAACAAAAAACTTGCATTTTCATGTAGTTCACATTATAGATTTTATTCTTTACTTATATAAAGTTTCAATCACAATTTTATGTAAAAGTACAGTGCATCTGTGATCATCGTGTAGGAACGGACTGAAGAATAGTTTGTTACCTAAGCGGAGTTCGTAGGGAGGCTGGGTGGTCAAAAAAATAACCATCAGATCTGCCTTAAACTTTAACAGAAGATATTTTTGTCCATATACTAACATTTAGTAAAGAAAAAAATGCAAAATCTTAGCTTTAAAATTTGTCAGTTTCCAATATCATTATACAGATCTCTTCTTCTTAGGATATTTAAATCGTCTAAAAATGGCCACGACCAACGAGCCCTCTTAAGATTTCAAATTAAGGTTCCTCGACACACCAATATTTTATTTGATGGATAGATAAAGAATTTTTTTTTGGAAATGAGATTTCACAAAACAGAGACCATTGAATATCGGCTTTGAATTATTTTATGTGAATTCTTATGTATTTTTCAAGTAAAACGAAAGAAATCGTTTTGACTGCGAACAAGTTTTTTTTTAGAGCTTAAGATTTGAAAGATAGACCATTTGAGTTATAACTTCTTATAACAGTGGAGTAAACGTTTAATAATTTTGGTTTAAACATTCTGGGTGCTGCACTTGCATACGCTGTAGTTAATAGCAGGAGAAAATTATAAAAGTCAATGCAAGTAAAATTCATGACCAATATAGAATCTAATCTTTCATCGCCAGTAAACACAACTTTGTTATATAGTGATGTGTATCTCGAAATAATCTGAATGTGTTTCACTCGTAATAATAAGGTGCATGTAACTCGTTGTGGTAAGAACTGTACCTCAGTACAATTTGTCATAATCGTGTTATAACGAAAGGATTGGTTGGTTTTTTTTTTTTTCAAAAATATTCCCCTTCTTTTACTTTAAGTTTATTTGAATATAAATTATAATTTCTGTTACTTTCTGTTTACTGAAATAAATATGACAATATTGCAGAGACTATTTAATATATAACAAGAAATGATACTGAAAAACTTAAATTTATAAGTGATAATTATTCTACAGGGGTCACCTTTGCTCACATAGAGTGTGTGGTCATTATTCTACGTCAAAACTTATCCCAGGTCATTTATTCTATGGGGATCATTATTCTGCTTTACACCAGCATGGTTTGTTAAAATACTAATGTGTCTGGTATTTGTTTATCGTCATTTTAGCAAATTCATATTTGCTGAAAATACTAATCCATTACAGACAAAACAAGTAATAAAAATACCAGCAAACAAGTTTTAAAATTTACAGCTTACTTTGAAATATTAGGAAACAAAAAAAATAATTTTCTTTAAAAAGCCACAATTTTTATTTTACCTTGATTTATTTCGTAAAGCAACATGTTTTCAGTTTTCTCTTTTGAATTTACAGTATATCTAGATCTCATCACATCATCGGTTTAAACTATCAATGCAAAAGAATAGGCGTTTTTGTTTAAAGATGTTTATCACAGAAAATAATGGTGCTCAGAGCTTGAACCGACTTAGGAGTTGATATTGTTTACACTATTTTCTAAATGTGGTTGGAACCGGATTGAAAAAGGAAAGGATGAAACTAATTAGTAGGATAAGATGCAAGATAGTGAGACACAAAATAATTTATAAGATTAAAATTATATCAACTTTCAAATGACGGCATATTATTAATACCATACAATTCAAAGCACGACACACTGTGGATAAAAGTAACATAATTGCTGGAGATTTTTCTCACAGAAAGTGGGAAGTAGAAATCAGGCAGCGGACCTAAACCAGAATCTAATTTCAATTTAGTTTAGCTGATACTCTCTAAAGTGAAGTCAATTGTTTGTCATTCTTTATCATGTGGTACCAACGAGTTGTTATGGCCACCATCAGAGTTACAGAATTTGTACACTTAACCAATTTCATATCTAATAAGTATTTTAGGGAATACAAACACTCAACTGCCATTTTATACCACACACCAATCAGTTGTCATACTTGCACTAGTGCTAGTGGTCCTACAATATATTTAACAATTAAAAAAATGGTTACAAGGTATTAAAGTAAGAACCCTTGATATGCTCAATTTTTAAATCAATATTTGCAGTTTTTAACAAAGGATTTGAAGCGAAATTTGTTCAAGCTGGCTTTAATATCTTTTAGTTATACATGTGGATATCTTCTATGAAAAGGCAGTTCTAATCAAAAGATTATGTAATTTATCACATCTCCTTTCTGTACAAAAATAGATTGTTTTACACTCAATTTTGACAAGTCAAAGTTGACCAGTGGAATAAAGAGACAACACGAAAACAGTGTTCAGTCCTTTTGAGGTTATGATGGATAGGTTGCAGATACGCCCAGATAAACTAAGTCCACAGTATTGTCCTTATGTTTAGAATGTTAATTTTCTATCAATGTAATGCTGTTCTGTTCAACACCCTTGTTTCAATTTATACTGACCACACCAATTACAAATCTCATTCTGCATCAATTACTTTTGCCCAAAAATACTTGATTAACAAACCAATCAATTTAAATGTTAGTCTACAAAACCATGTTATTGTTTCTTTCTTTTTTATTTTCAAAAGACTAAATTTTTGTTGTAGGCTGAATATACCCCCATTTTTTTTTTACGAAAAAATAGTATTATTTATATATTTTAAAAAAACATAAAACTGAATACGTTAGTTTCAGAAATCTAGAAATTTTACAGCATCGATCATCCCTCGTACTTCTATGAAGTCAAGTAAATGGGCCATTTCCGGCAATTTCTCCAAAGCATGACGAAAACAT
>WFKH01010211.1:11633136-11650828 GCA_016163765.1 Magallana hongkongensis | reverse complement strand
AAGCATAATTATGGTATATTGACCATGAAGTAGATTTGCTATGATAAAATCGAATTTTAGGAAGGGAGATTCAGCACAAAAGACGGCGATTTCCATATCAAAGAGGTCCCGCAAGACTACAACAGACGTCTTAATTTCTCAGAGGACGAGACAGTACTTGTAGTTGCGAAGGAAAAAGGGCTGGGGAAGAATACATAATTAGACAATGGTAAACTGTTAATGAAATTGATAAACATTATTTTATCTCTTCTCATTTTGGCATAAGCCATATTATAAATAGAAGGCAATACAAATTATCTACATGTACCATCTCAACATCTTGTAACTAATTGATTTACATATGAAGATATCAATACCCGACCCTTTTCCGTTGATGTAGTTCATAAAAAAACTATCATTTTTGCTCCAGATGACAACATTTCAGTGCTCAATGACTACATGAGAACACTGACGTCACACAATAAGCGGACCACGCCCCACAGAATGGTCACGGTTGAGCTAGCCGTGTACTCAGACAGCCTGTTCACCAAACTTTTCCCGTCCAGGGACACGGCTAAGAGGATTGAACTGATGATCCTGAAGTATAATGGGGTACAGTCTTGATATAGCTTTAAGTGAACGTTTGTTTAATTAAGACTTAAGATTTTTTAATTGTAATTCTCTACACATTTTTGTTTAAAAAAAATGATCATATGCATTTATAATATTAACAAAATTAGTCTTTCCAAAATTAAGATTTTAATTAGTTTATTTCATGGAAAGGCAACATTTTTTGCAATATTTGTTATATTTTATTAGTAGCTATGTGTTTTGAATTGATGACGTTTTACATATTTGTAGGTTCAGATGGAATGGTCCCGCTCCAACATCCTCGGTTATGACGTCCACATTCAAATCAAATACATTGGGTTTTTTGAAACAAATCCGGTAACCTTTTTTCAGTTCATTCTTAAGAGTTATTTTTTCCAGTGACAATATGTTTCATTTGTGTTGATGTGTATATATTATAGAAAAAAATTCATTAATATGATTATCGAAAAGAGGTATGTCAACTTGTAAAATAATATGAAGTTTCGCTTTTTTTTTCTTTTTTTTTTTTAACAAACACGTAATTCAGGATTTTGGTTAATGTTAATGTTTCCATCAGAGAGAAAGAATATTTATTGTCCTCCCCCTGTCTATCTCGTAAAATTTAAGAGCCTAGATGATAAGGCTGATTTCGTTTTTTATGTTTGCGTATTTGGGGTTGGGTTTTTTGTGGTTTTTTGTTTTTGGTATTTTGTTTTGTTTTTGTTTTTGTTTTTTTGTTTTGTTTTGTTTTGTTTTGTTGTGTTGGGGGGGGGACATTTTATGCAAAATAGCGACAGCACATCTGATCAAAATCATTCGATCAGGAAAAGGAATTTCGACTTGAGTGAAACAAACAAGCTCAGGGCCAATACCCTGGAGTGCACTGCATATTATAATGAATAAGCAATACATCACCATCAGTTTATACTTATCGTATTACTTCGACAGAAAAATTGTATAAATTATATTCATATACATAATTACATGAACATGGTTATTATCATAGATGAAAATGATGCTCTGCATTTCGACTTTTGATTTCAGCATTCAAAGGTCGCAATCTAAATAGAATTTTAAAATACCACGGGTTAAAAGAACTCATGTAAAGCACAATCCATTCTGTGTAGAGTTACGTATGGAATACTTTATAATATATATTAACTATAGTTTTAAGGTCGCTGGAAAGTTATGAAGGTAATTGACTAAGAACAGGGTGATATCAAAAAACAATCACTGATGGTTTGTTGATTACAGTATGCAGCTTTTTTTCCCCAAGGAACTAGCTGACATATAAATTGTTGGGTATTTTTTATTAACTAAAATTAGCCCTTAAACAGCTACCTAAAGGTCATTGTTAAAATGTGCGAAGTCTCGTCATACAATCGCCCCATACATTTAAATGTTGAAACGGTTTGTTCGCTTTGTAAATCACATACGTTGAATAGATTTTCTTTCGTATTTTCAATCATGAAGATGGTTATACCGTATAGATGCAATAGCAACATGTAGTTATCTCGAGTTTTATGCATATATAACATTTGTATTATTTTTTGTCGTATTTTGTACTTCAGTTTGTTGCTCTCTAGTTTGTGAATCCACTATATGATGTGAATGTTTTCACTGTGTTGCAGTCTTTCTATAGCATGTCCTCTGTTCTGGGTGAATCGCTCAGTTCGTTCTGTACTGGGATGAGAAACAACCCAATACCATATGACCTCATCTTCCTACATACTGGGTATGTAAATTAGTAATACTAAGATCACCGCACACTTTTGTACCATTTTGAACATATAGCATATACGACTTTAATCATTAAAAACGGACTAAGCCAGGTGTCATTACAAAAAAAAAAAAACTACTTGAATCGACTCATTTTATAGGTACTTAAGGACTTAAAAAGGGTTAAAGACCGGCCCGGGGGGGGGGGGGGTAGTCCTGTCTTCAAGCACCTGATTTATTCTATGTATCAGACAATCCGTTAAATTAAGTAAAACATTCTAGAATGCAAACTGACGTCACCGGAAGAGCCTTCCAGTCCAGCGCCTGCGATCACAACTACCGGTGTGCCGTGGAGAGTTCCGGATCTATCTTTGAATACAAATCAACTGCTCACGAAATAGGGCATAGGTAACAATATGCTTATCAAGTGTTATTACAAAGTATGTCAACCATACAAGAATGGTTACGAAATACAGATAGGAAAAGGAATATTCTACACACATACATTGTTAATGTTTATTAGGTTATGATTTACTATTCATGCAAGGCATCCATGAAGGTTAAGCAACGTGCGCTGATTTATATTTAATAAATTAATAAAAACATCACAAACTTGAGGTGTGTTAATTTAGACAAGCACTTTATAATTTTGTCTTTGCGCCTTTCAACAACATACTGAACCCTTTAATTTTCAGTCTTGGAATGTATCACGACATCACTAGAGGGTGTACCGGAAGTGACGTTGGTTTAATGGGAGGATATGGAGCAGGATGGAGTTCATGTAGTGTCAATGATCTAAATGTATTTTTACAGTATGTTTTTATATAAGGGTGGTATTTATTGCTCCTTTTTTCGAATAATTGGTGAAATTTTTGTTAAGTGTTAAGTGAAATTAAATTTAGCTATTATGCAAGACAGTGTTTAAAAATTTGTAGAAGCAGTAATGGTCGTTGCCTGTTCGAGGAAAATGTTGCCGTACGTGGAAATGTGCACTATGATCCTCTTAAACCTAGATTGATTGGTACGAAACGTGAATCTTTTTCAAACAATATTTTATATTCTTAATTCTAAGAGATTCGTTTTAATGGTTTGGAAAATATATATATTAACTCAATATTTCAATTCCGATTCTTACAATAAAATTAGATATGTTTTCGCTCCAAGTCATTACTACTACTATTTTTGGCTAATGTTTCAGATATTTTTATTTAAAAACTTTAAATCATAGATATATGAAAGTTTTTGCAAAACAATCCATAAAGACAACGGTGTTCTGATTTTAGGGCAGGAGTACAGTTTAGACGAGGTTTGTGAGAAGTTGTATGGACCTAATTTCCGTATCCGCATATTTCCATATCTTGGAGTAAGGGATATATACACGTTATAACTTATAACGCTTCATTTGTACTACCACACTTAATTACATAATCATACATCGAAACAATTACTTTGTCCATCCAACTATTTTTTTTTTTTCATTTTACTTGACTGATTCCTTGATAGAACTGTGAACAGTACAGTTGCAGTAACCTGAACGAGGGTCCATTGTTCGGCCAGGTATTTACCCATTGGAAGGAGATCCCAGGCTCATACTGCGGGACTGGGAAGGTAAAGAACCGCAAATAACACAGTTACAGCAGCAACAAAGTATCGGGTCAAAGAGCAGGGGCTAAGAATATGGGTACGAAGAGCTTGGTGTAAAAACGGGCTTGGCCCTGTAGGTGACCGACTAACCGACTATTCAGGGTACAATTCTGCCAGAATTCTATAGAATTGAATTCAATACTGAGGCATTTCTGTAAAGTTTCTAATAATATGATAGAGTTTCGGTTATTGGTTCGGACAAATGTGGCATAGTAGAATATAACTGTCTGCTTTTTAATACTGTTTTCTAACTTGACAGATTTGTTTCAACCAGAAGTGCGTTACTTTTGCTGAAGCTCGTCAAACTCCCGCGGTGGTCAGGCCCGGGTGTTGGGGGTCCGTGGACGGGCTGGTACCGCTATTCTAGAACCTGTGGGACGGGGCTGACCTACAGAAGAAGCACCTGTAACAATCCGAGGTAATCTTGGGTGTTTCAATGGACAGACGATAAAATTTCAGGTATTACTACAACAAGAGTTTACGCAGCAGTTGATCCATATTTTAACAAACAGAAACAGCGATCATGTATGTACGTATCAATATACCGGTATGGCAGAATTCACTATACAGTTATATAAACCAAATCAAACAATCACATACCTGGTTAACAGCCGGGTTTTTTTTTCTACCCTAGTCCTCTGAACACCGAAGGGTGTGATGGCGGTAGCGATGGAGGGTACGAGGCGAGGACCTGGAATAAGCAGGTGCGTGGACTAGTCTACCAGAACTACATGCCATGTCACTAACGGCAGCATTACAGCTGTAAAGTACTGCTCTAAGCAAGTTTTTTTCGCTGGTGTAAATTTTGGGGATTTTAAGGCCAAAAAAAAACTAGCTCCTGATAGCTTTCAGTGTAAGCTATATTGAATTATTAGTGTATCTCGAAATATTAAAGGTTTGGCTACATTTGAGATTGAACGCTAAAATAAACTAAAACTATTATCTTGTCCAGCAAAGAAACTATGTATGTAGAGAATACTATGAGTTTGGTCAGAGATTTTTAGCTGTTTTATTTATCAGCTGTATTTTACAAGAATTTTAGAAGCTAAACAAAATACTGTCGAGAGAGATATTTCCCTGGATTTGCTATTTGACTTCCCCTAACCACTATTGCTTCGACTGTTCCAGCCTTCTCCGGGTGACAGTGTGGACACTAATTCACTCATAAAACAAAGAGCTTCTGAAACTTGCCGCCGAATGCTCACAAATGGTGCCATAAACTCTACATTGCATTGCGGTGGGGACTGCCTATAAATCCCATTGTATGTTGGTTAACATCCCATCGAACATCTTTCTATAAACTGATTGTGGAAATGGTTGTCAAAGTTTTGAAAAAGGAAAGCTCCTAAAGCGACTAGGAACTAGGAACCTTGGGAATTTCGATCAAGAATAAAGTTTTCTGATTAATCATGTTCCTAATATCTATATAAGACTTCCTGCCTCCTGTATTCCAAGTTCCTCTGAAAAGTTTCGCATTATTCCTGCTTCCGGTATACAAAGTTTCGTATAAATGTCGCGTCATTCCTATGAAAATAATGAATGATAGGAGAAAGGTGAAATGAGTGCAAAATTTCATACAATAATGAATTTACGTATACTTTTATGTATCCCGTTGACTAGATTATGGCGTGTGCGAGGTTTCCTGTGACCCTGTATCAGGCTACAAGACGCCAACATTTACCAGGTTTGGTATGATACGAATGAAACGAATGGGAACTTTTTGGCTCACCTGAGCTTTTCTGACCAGTTTTTGTCCAGTGTCTGTCTGTTCTTAGTAAATTTTTCAGCTATTATCTCACATAAGTCAATGCCTCAAGTGAGCTTTTCAGATGAAAATTTGTCTTTTGTCTTTGTTGTAAACTTTTCATATTTTCTAAACCGCTGGGTCCATTTTAACCAATTTTGGCACAAAGCATTCCTTGGGGAACGGCTTTCAAATTTGCTTAAATGAAGGGTCATCCTCATGCTTCTTTTACTGACTTCAACTAATTACTTATAATTTTATACGAGGGTCAATCAAAAAATACGAAGACAATGTGGCTGTTTATCATATATTTATCATCTAAGTCATAACTTAGAGATTATTTTATGCAACAATACTTATTTTATTGACATACGAAGTTTCATTCCATTTGTTGAAAAGGTATTTTTGTTAACCGATTTTAAAATCAACATGTTTTGTCATCACGGCGCAGGGTAACGTTGAAAACATGACGTCAAGATGACGCAAGCACAGTTACATGTAATAGAAATATTCAATCTTTATATCACCCTGAGTCTTTTGTGCTTTTCACCATACACTTTAAATCGGCACTATACCACTTGACATCTAATTTGTTTACAAGTGTTCGAAAATCATAAGTTAGTTCCTCGAAGTTTTCTTATTCTTTACCGCATGTCTCTTAGTTTACGGTAAGAAAATCCCTGAATGTCAGATGACGTTTATTTTTTGATCAAATATTCACAGATATTCTATTGTCTTTTTGTAATTTTTGATCTTCAAAATACATTTACCACAACCCCCGAAAAATGTGTTAGAGTTAAAACAAATGTGCAAATCATTTTTGACTTATTTTTTCCATTATTGAGCATTTTCACAATTTTTATCGGCTATTTCCCGAGTTAGGTCCATACTGTTTATATTTTTTTCGTTGCGCCGTGACGTCCGGCGACGTCAATGTTTTTAGTTAATTTTAAAGAGGACTATATGTCTTTAGTTACTGATACCTGTTCAACAAATTGATATATCCGGTCATTATTTGGTACATAGAATATCATAACAATTTTTAATTTTAGGTATCAATATTAGTCGGTTTTAAGAAAACTTTATGAAGATATTACTTTTACCATAATATGGTTTATTGTTGACAGAACACAAAGTTTGACCGTACGCCGTGACCTCATTTTTGCAGGATTAGATTCTAAATAATTTTTAGAAATAAAGGAATATGTGAACATTTTTGGTTTCATATTGTTTGAAACAATGCTAAATTATGTCTACTAAATTTAGTAATGATATGACGTCAATTAACATAGCTATGGCAAAAGTCTTCGTATTATTTGATTGACCCTCGTACATGAAAAAGCTACTAGCTATTTGCTTCATTTATTAGAATGTCTAAATTATTAGAATGTCTTCTAATAGACTCCCATATACAATTTTAAAACCTTAACCTTCACTTCATCCCCTCTCTTCCAACTCATTCTGACCCACAATAGCAAAAGCAATACTAATTAAACATAGAATGTTAGTATTAAAGCTTTTTTCAATAATATTTCAACATATATTATAACCTTTTGATTCTTGAGAAAAATTATTTAAGTGTTGGTTTATACTAATTTCTAATATTCTATTATAAACTTTGAACCCCTGTTAGGGGTTCTTAGAGTTGTTTACAGGAAAATTTTCACTCTTACTTTTTAGCTCACCTGAGCTGAAAGCTTAAGTGAGCTTTTCTGATCATTTTTGTCCGGCGTCCGTCTGTCTGTCTGTCTGTCCGTATGTAAACCTTTTACATTTTCGACTTCTTCTCCAGAACCATTGCGTCGATTTCAACCAAACGTGGCACAAATCATTCTTAGGTTAAGGGGATTTAAGTTTGTTAAAGTAAAGGGTTACACCCTCTTTCAAAGGGAGATAATTAAGAATTATTTAAAATTTGTTGGTATCTTTAAAAAATCTTCTTATCAAAAACTAATTGGCCAGAAAAGCTGTAATTTGTATGGAAGCATCCTCAGGTAGGTTAGATTCAAGTTTGTTCAAATCATGATCTTTGGGGGTACGGTACGGCCACCATTGGGGTCAAATTTTTACATTGGAATATATAGAGAAAAATCTTTAAAAATCTTCTTCTCAAAATCCGATTGGCTAGAAAAGATGTAACTTGTGTGAAAGCATGCTCATGTAGTGTAGATTCCATTTTGTTCAAATCATGATCCCCGGGGGTAGGGTGGGGCCACAATGGGGGTCGAATTTTCATATAGGAATATATACATTTTTTTAAACTCTCCTTTTCTAAAACCAATTGTCTAGAAAAGCTTTAACTTGTTTAGAAACATCCTCAGGTAGTGTAGATTCAAGTTTGTTCAAACCATTATCTTCGGGGGTACGGTGGAGCCACAATTGGGGATCAAATCTTTACATAGGAATATAAACAGAAAAATCATTAAAAATCTCCTTCTCAAAAACCAAATGGCCAAAAAAGCTGTAACTTGTATAGAAGCATCATCAGGTAGTGTAGATTCCAGTTGTTTAAATCATAATCCCCGAGGGTAGGGTGGGGCCACGATGGGGGGGGGGGTGTCGACTTTTACATTATAAGCAATATATAGAGAAAAATCTTTAAAATATTCTGAAAAGCTGTAACTTGTGTAGAAGCATCCTCAGCTAGTGTATATTCTAGTTTGTTCAAACCATGATCCCTGGGGTTAGGGTGGGACTACCATTGGGGTTGAAATTTTCCATAGGAATGTAAAGAGAAATATCTTCTTTTCGAAAATCAATAAGGCAGAAAAGCTGTAGCTTTTGCGGAAGCATCCTCATGTAGTGCAATATATAGAGAAAAATCTTTCAAAATCAAATTAAAGAGGATGAGACCACAATTGGGAAGGGGGGGGGGGAGTCGAATTTTAACATGCTAGGAAATAAATTTGTTCATTTTCAAAAATACATAGTGTATAGTATTATTAATATGCAAGCATATTGACATTTGTTAATTCTCAGTTGTTTAGACGACTGTGGTCCTGGATAATTCTTGGGCCACACCAAGGGGTTCAAAGTTTGATGAAGGTTTATGTTGATATAAACAGTTGTTTAGGATCTTTTTGAGAATGGCAATGCAAAATATGTGATATAACTATGAAATCATCCAGTTACAAAAGGGGCTCAACATAAGAACACCTGGAGAACATTTTGAAAAATATTTTAATACAGAATCTATTTTACTCATTCATTGTCGCGATATTTTGGATATGACTTTATAAAGCTGATTTTATTATATCTATTGTTGCTCAGGTGAGCGATGTGGCCCATGGGCCTTTTGTTTTATTTTTGTGTAATTTGCCCTCGCTGATGGTTGGCAATTTAAGATAATACTATACATTCTGATTCAAAACAAGTTGCCTCTATTTAACTATGCAATTTTCAAGCATTAATAAAATGAAGGGAATATACAACACAGGCAAAAAAAAACAAAAAACAACCAACAACATATATTGTAATTTGCTGCAGTGTTGATTCTTGATTATCTAAACCAAGATCTTTGGACAAGTCTGGGACCCCAGAACTGTTTCAAAGTTTGATATAAGAATATTTATGTATAAAAAGTTTTAACATTTTTTTTCAAGACCTTCAATTGTACAAAATGTGATTTTTAACTAAGATAGGATCCTGATATGCTGTAGATTATAAATTGTTTAAATTGCGACTTTAGAACAACACTGGGACCCCAAGGACATTATAACGCATATTTTGATGTAGACATATTATTTAGAATTTTAATCGCTTAAGGGGGCTAAATGGTCATGGCCATTTTTAGACTGTATTGATCTCCATTAAAAGAAGAGCTCCATATAAAAGTATAGGAAAATAACCAAATTTAAAAGGTAAATTATATGATTTTTTTCTTCTCTAAGTTATAGTTTATAGCTTAACAATTCATATCTTAAAATTTTAGGGAGATCTGATGGTTAATGTGTTGACCATTCAGCCTCCTTAAACTATGACCCCTTCTAAATTTATGTGACTCTGAATCCACCAATAAGAAAATTTGTAGTTAAAAGGAGGGTATTGCTAATGCTTGACATGGTTGACAGAATTGATCGCGATGCACACCAAAGCAGTTTTGAGGCCAAGAAAAAAAAATACAGGTGAATCTCGATAACTAGAACTTCAGGGGACCATGATTAAACTTCGAGAGATCAATAGTTTGAGAGATCGAAAGTTTAAAGATATCCGGAAATTTTTGTTCCGATCATTTTGGTTCTAATATTTTAGTAGCCGGAAGTTTATATTTATAACATAGAAGGATAGTCTGTCATGGTTTCATTCGTATTTTCTGCTACTTTATTTCAATTTAAACAATACAGAACTTAGTTGTGTGTTAATTAAGTGTTTTTAACTTTTAAAGGAATTTTAAGTTTACTTAAAATGCTTTATATATATTGATTTTACAAATTTTTCGCATTACGAGTTATCGCACTTTTTAATGTGTATTATCAAGAAGTAGAGGGTGCTCTTTTTGGTCACATAATGTTGGTGTCATCATTTGACCAATGAAATTAAACGCTGGAATTCTAGCGACTCTCTTTGTTTAGAAAGACGCGCTAATTCACTTTCTTTCAGGGCGCCGCACGGGTAACACCTTTGAATACCGATTCTGTTCCTTCGGACCATTTCTTTAAAAATCCACCACCTCCCCTCCACCTTTCCAGTGTTAACTTTTTTTTATTTTCTTTATTTTTCATTTTTTTTCCCCCTTCTTTTTTTTTATGCATGTATTTTATTGTAGATGTACATGGCAATTTCAGACCACAAGGAATTTGTTTGACGAGATTAAGTAACCAGTTTTCGATTTCAGTTTCTCAATACAGCCAATTAATAAAATTCATATTTGTATATGATTATTAATTAATATTCGGAAATTAATTATAATTACATCATATTAAGATCAAATGCAGAATTGTGACATTATTCAATTAAATTTCAATTGTAGTATTACGTAATATTATTTTATATTATTTTACGCAATGTGTTACAATGTTATGTAACAATTAAAGTCACGCTGGTGGCAAAGAGCAACATATACCATGTCTTGTTTGTTTATATATTATGTATCGAAAGATGGAGGTGATGGTTATACGTCAAGTAAACTACATAGGTTATAGACCCTTCATACGGAAATCAATTATGGATAAATACGTTTAAGTATTGTATGTTTTCTTAATCGCAGAATCTTTTAAATAAAGAGAGGTTTAATTTACCGTAAATTTCACAAGTTGTTGACATTAATAGATCAGTTACAAATTACCTAGTAACCCTTTGAAGGATCGACGGGTAGTGTCACTTAAGTAATCAACCAATCAACACTACCGCGCTAGACCCAGGCGTTCACTTGATCATCAAGGTAAGTCCAAGCGGTGCTATAATTATATGTTTGATCGGTCGCGTGTGTACACAGCCACAACTTCGAGTTATTAAGAGTGAAAAACAATGAAATATGTATAACGGGACGCATGTTTTACTTCGAGAGATCAAGAACTTCGAGAGATCGGAGTTCGAGAGATCAAGAGTAAATTTGCTTAGTTATATCGAGAAAATAAATCGGAACCGTGATTCCACTTCGAGAGATCAAGAACTTCGAGAGATCGAAGTTCGAGCCATCGAGTATCGCCAGTATGTTTGTTTCCGGTTTCCCCACCTACCCTAACTTTAATGCGCCGACCCTATCACTTTTCATTCCAAATCCGGATTACCAAGTGTCTACCCTTTTCTATGGCAAGATTGTGTGTTCTTAATCTGAGACTACTAAAAACTTACTTCTTTCATAAATAAATCAATAAAGACAGATGATTACAAAACTATTTGTTTTCACTTGTACATAAACATATATATCGGGGATATTGTTTGCTATGTATTGAAGTTAACGTAAATTGTTCATAAGCTGCAGACGCTTTTGTACACCACATTGTGCATTGGGATAGATGTTGTTGAAATGATTATAGGGTGATGGTTTTGTTGAACTTCAATAAATTCTTCTATATCTTCATCAGTAAGAATGCATAGATTATGCAACATTCATGCAGCAGTTATAAAGGAACATATATGTTCTAGGTCGTAAAATGATATTTCCCTTAATCTCCTAAATCTTCCTTTCATATGACCAATAGCTCTTTCTATTGTCTGCCTACATGATGACAATACATAATTGAAACGTTTTTGACAATTTTGGAGATTTCCATTATCTCTAAATGGTGTTATCAACCATTGTCGCAGGGGGTATACAGAATATGCAATTATATGCATATGTGGAGAAGTCAATTATCCATTTTCACCTTTAGTAAAAAGAGCAGTGTTGCATGTAGTTAAACTGTAAGTATTTAGTACTTTAAAGGTCAATTTACTATAGTCTCTTAACAAGTATATGTTTTTAGGCGTTTGTGTTTAGAGATAATTTATTCTGATTGATAAATAAAGTAATTGAATATTTATCAATATCCTAAAAATGCAAGAAAACTGCAAGAATTATGACAAACTAAATACTGAATAAAATGATTTTGTTTTAAATATGCAGAGAAATCCTGGTGTTCTGTTGTATAGACTGCCTTGGGCATTTCCTGGATGGATTGGGAATGGGACCAGTGATCCCTATCATTACCCTCCATTAACAGCTGATTACATTGTCAAGTGGATTGAAGGGGCCGAGGAGGTCCACAACCTTACGATTGCCTTTGTCGGGGTATGCTGTTTTTTCCTTGAATATTTTTTTTTTAAATTTCAAAAAAGTAGAACTAATGGCTGAATTCTAGGATAACCTTTATAAAAAAATATAGTAAAGTGAAGTAAATTCAGAAGTTTCTTGTCCCCCTATGTAAATAAGATTTACTGCATCAGATTAACATATACACTTCTCACTTAGATCAGACAATCTTTTCTGACATTGTAAATACACATGAAAAAATACTTACAAGAGATGAATCAAAATGGCTTTTAAGTTATTTTTGGCTGGTTATTTTAGTATGACCAGTTCAATAATAATGTCAGTAGTATTTATTATATACATCCAAACTACTGTAATTATCTATGGAGAATTCTGCATCATTAAATATCATTAGGGACTTTTTTATGACAAAGATTTTGTCCCCTTTTCTGTATATTTACTTAATAATAAATTACATGTATATAAAGTAGCTAAAGTAGTTTTTTATGTATATGTATATCAGGTGGCAGGTCCTATTTATTTAAAACAAAAACAGAGTTAAATGGTTTTTAAGTACATGTATATGTATTTTTAAAAGAACACACAGCTGTAAAATAAAAATTAACCAATTAAAAAAAATCCCACAACAAAGCAGAACCATATATGCAACGTATGTTACTGTATCACATTTTAGTGTCAGGTTGAACAATCCTTGTTATATCCCACTCAATGGCACACATCTCTCCTTTTCTGTTGATGAAGTTAGTGTCGAAATGTAAGCTCTAACACTTCTTAGTGTTGTATGGTAAACTTTTAATAGTGCATAGAGAAATCTCCAGATTTGATCACATAATTTTTTTTTCAACCTTTGAGAAAACACATGTACTTTCACTCTCATTACTGTCCATAACTTACATGCTGGCGATTCTGTTCTTTATAGTTAGATTTCACATACAGAGATATCAGGCTTGGATTTCACTTAAAACCCATGGATGATCCATAGAAAGGCGGTTTCATAGTCCATTAGCCTATCCGCTAGCTGCTTCCTCTGGCGAAGAATGTCCAAGAATTGGAATCTTCTTCTGAGAGCAATCTGTAGTTTTTTTTTTTGTTGAAAGTAAAATTTTGCAAATTGAAAACTTTTTTTCTACCACATTACGTGTATTTTTAGCTACCATTAAACAAATATTAAATAGTTGCGTACCTGTGGTAGCTAAAGGTATAAAAGAAGGTCTGTCCGCAAGTCTTCCACAGAGAGGCCAAGGGCTTAAAGCATTAACCACTACAATACACAGATTGACAAATCATCGCAGATATTGAAAGTCAAAACCCAGCTGGAACGTTGGCTTTCTTTTTAATATTGTCATTATACTTACAGTGTCAGATAAGATCAAAGATCAAAAAAAAAAAAAAATACTCAAAGAATGATTCCTTATAACGATTAAATATTTGGATATAAATAAGCAAACCCCACTTGCGCGTCAATCATACGTCATTTGAATTTATTGGACTGTATTGTACAAAATCAATACGTAGTGTTATCGCAAGCAAAAATTCTGAAAAAAGTAAATACTTATGCATTAAGTAAAAAGTCCAATAAATCTCACAGTCAATCCCATTGAGGCATTAGTAACATCAATTCATATACATGTATATTCAGTATTTATTCAGGAGGACTGTCAAAAATACTCTTTTCTTGATATTATATTTGGATTCTAATTTTTTGCTGCACTTTTGATACTTTAAAAAAGAAAATAAAGCAAGTTAAAAATTACTTACTGTAACAAGTCAAGCCAATGCATATAGATTTATCGCAAGTCTTACATGTAAGTACACGCTACGACCGATGTAGCATTGCGTTGAGTGATGACACTTTCTAATTGGTGTGTATTTCAATTGCGATTCGCAATAAAGATTCTGATTGGCGCATTTATATAGACCCGCCCATTTATCAAATTCATGTTGAGAACAGTCATGATGCTAACACGTGGAAAGATATGTCGGAGAAAGAAAACTTCTCATAAAGTTGCACTAGCAAGTTAAAAATTACATACAGAGTTATTTGATAACAAACGGGCGATGTTTACGTACATGTGTAAATAATGTTAATGAAAAGAACAAAGAAAAAGAAAAGTTCCCGAAAAGCAGGGATCGGCGAATATAGATTATCAGTCACAGATTGTACTTCGCTTATCGAATAATGTTATTCAGTTCATTGTGAAAAAATTCGTCAGAAACTGTTTAGTGAACAAATAAATTTTACGTTACCGTTCATAATGTATTATATATATATATATATATATATATATATATATATATATATATATATGGAAGAGTTGAACAGTTTTTCCTCGCAAAAAACTTGTTGCAAAATGTTAATCAACGGGAAAATTCGGGTTGACACGCCATGAAATCCATTAGACGTTTTACAGCATATGTCTTCATTTTTTTGTTTTCAATAAATCTGAACTGAAAATCTTTGAAATATCATCACCAGCTCCGCAAAATGAAGGTGTGGTTTGTTTATATACATGGAAAACTGTAAAATGGCGACTCTATCTGCACGTGAATTTTACAATCCGAGGTCGATTAGCGTGTTTGAGAGAAAGTCAACGGCAAGTAAAGTGTCAACATCAGTAGTAAATATTGTCTGATGAATATCGACGAACATATAATAAAATGAATGTTTTCACAGACTAAGTGAGTTACAAAATAACGTTAATCACAGATCAGTTCAAAATTGAACACGTTTACATGCCGTAAATTTCAAATTTTGTGTATGTTTGAAAACACATTCACGCTTGTAGTTCTAAGTGTGTCATATTAATCGGCCAAAGTTCAATAAAATGCAAGATATGTAATATTTATTGTCAGTATCTGTCGTGAATTCTTTGGAATAAGCTGCAACAAAATAAATACTGCCTCATCTTCAATTAATGCGTTAAAATGACTTGAATTTATCGATAAAGAATGTATTATACTGAAAAATGAATTGGGGTATGAACCTGTTTAAACAGCGTGTTTTTGACAACTGTTTACACAAAAAAAAGCGATTATTGTGAGAACTCTTAGTCAATTATTGCAGTGATTTAGTTTTTGCAGTTCAGATACAGAGTTAAACGAGACATCTGGCAGTTGGTGCATAAATTATCAATACCACGTCAGCAGGTAAGAGTGGGCGGATACTAAAACGGCCAATGAAAATGCTTGTTTTAAAACTGCAACTCGCGATCCCAATAGTGTCGTCACTCAACGCATCAGTCCATCGCTCGCAGCATGTACACCCAAGTGAGCTTTGCGATAAGCCTAATTCTGTGTTCCATACATTTTAGCACCATCTCATGGAATCAGTTATTACGAATCTCTGCGTTTCCTCGGAATGGACTGATGACTGCAGAGACTCCATGGAGTGGACACTATGTCGTTAAAAGTCTTATCTGGATCACAGGTGTATACCAGTGCTAAAACTAAAACATAACGCTGAATACAAGAGACAAATTTTAAATGTGCTATATCAAATTAGATCGAAAATATGGGATTTTACTTCATCAGTTATATTTCTAAATCGTGAAGGAAGGCTCAATGTTTTATTTTGAGAACTACTGTATAACACATCATTAGAAGTATATTTTTACCTCATGACATCATTTATCTGGATTGTAGCCTATTACAAATGACATAAATGTTAAAGCATTCTAAATTTTAAAATTCACCCAAGGTTAATAGAGAATACTCTTCTTTTCATGAATTACTAGGTGTACTATGTCATCCAGGTTTGTGTAATTTTTAATTGTTGAATTGTTGTAGAAATCATATTAAAAAAATGTAAAATTCAAAAACATAATGCACATATATTTATGTGCTTTTTCTGCTTGAAAGTCACCTTCAGATACACATTTGTAACCCATACCTCAAAGTTCACTAAACCTGGATGGAAATACCTGTCCAATGATCACGGAGTAAGTACGTTACACCAGGGAGGAAGCATGGTGTCTCTAACCAGCCCCAACAACAAGGATCTCACTATTATTATAGAAACAATGGTAAGAAATAATAATATAAATACATTATGGCCTCTTATCACTTGCTCAACTTAAAAAAAATATTAAACTAATATAAGGAATTGTCTACTTTGAATAGCGTATTTTAAGGGAAAAACACATCTTATTTATATTGTTAACACATTTCAGCATGAGGCTGTTACTTTAAACACATAGCTAATAAAACTAGTGCATTTATATCAATGGGATTTTTATCTTCTGTAAAAATTATATGAGAAAACAACTTATATTTATAAGAAAGCAAAATTATGTCTCTTGTACATATGTCTAATACAGGGTATAAAATGTTCTTTCAGAGTCATGACTATTCTATTTGTATTCGACCACCTCTCCCTCCATATTCTGTCAAACCACAAAATGTCACTATACAACTTAAAGGCAGCTTTGTAAGTAAAAATTACTGCAATAAATGAAAAAAAAACCCATATCAACCTAATATTGATGGTGCAAAACAGTTAAACATAATGTCAATAATTTGCATTTAGCTAGACAAATAGCATTATTGATATAAGAAGTACTTTAAAGTATCATAAGAAATAAGATCTCTACTTAATTTAGTCTGCATTGGTTTAATATTGTAATCATTGTTGTAAATGTTAAATATCCGATATAATTTTAGCGGGAACTAAGCTGTGATGAGCAATTATTCTGTTAATGATCAAAATAAAAAATAATTGCATGCTAGTACCGTAAATCTGCAAATTTTTACCGTAGATAAATTTTTAGCAAATTTGCGCGTGCTCTGCATTCGCAAATTTTTTTTTCCTAAAAATTAATCAACATTAAAAAGAAAAGTGAATAAAAATTTTGAAAAGGGGCTGGTCTCTACTGCTTACTATATGAACAAGTGTCCCTAAGTGGTAGTCATTTAATAAACCTGTTCATATAACCAGGTAATTACCCCCTAGCTATAACCAGCGTGTGGAGAAGGGTTTCACTCAAAATCGGTATCTTCGATTGACTGGAAGCCTCATGTCTATCTTAAGTGTACATGTACATGTATACTGATGACACTGCATGTGTGATAGGATTATATTTAGCATGGTCACATGTCAAGCACATGTTCGTCTATAGCTTAAGCAAAACGTAACGATAAATATGATTGGTTTTAATCGCTTTATTTACATTCGGAAGTGTCGGTTTTATTCATAATGATTTGGGAAAACGCTGGTTCGAGTTATGAATACATAAAGTCGTTCTGATTGGTTAAGAGAAACACACCCCCAGAGCGCGTTGTATATAAAGTCAGGATTTGCCTTAGTCCGGCAGTTGACGTGGAAT
>WFKH01010211.1:11614627-11633126 GCA_016163765.1 Magallana hongkongensis | reverse complement strand
CGAATTTATTGTTGCCGTGACGTTATTATAACCACTATACGATTACACTTGGTGGCCAGTGTGGGGGGCCTGGGTAGCTCAGTGGTAGAGCTCCTGACTAGAGTTGCAGGGGTCCCGGGTTCGATTCCCGGTCCAGCCATATGTTTTCAATGTGTTATATGCTCATTCCTCCTTTCCTATTACATTTGGTGCCGTGACCTGCCCCTGGAACTGACAGGTTAAATCCTGCCAGGGGAAGAACCTGGGGTGATATTCGAGTGCGAAGATCATTTAAGGAGGGAGGAATGTAGTAGTTGGGGCTATATGGACCGTGGATATCGGCCTGGATAGCTCAGTAGTAGAGCTCCTGACTAGAGTTGCAGGGGTCCCGGGTTTGATTCCCGGTCCAGCCATGTGTTTTCAATGTGGTATATGCTCATTCCTCCTATTCTATTACACATGCATGCGTAATTTATTCATACATGCGATATGTACCGGCGTTATGCAGAATGTAGCGTTATTTATATTTTTACCCCATTCACAGTGTACCGGCGGGACACCAAAATTCACGGATTCATAGGAAAATTTGTACAGTATATTTTGAATTTCTCGTTGAATGCCGCCATTTTCCTCATTCTCGCTCGCTCGACACCTGTGTTTGACACGTGACCCTCCGATACTTGTGTAGTGTACACGAATCGTCTCATGTGAAGGTGTGAACTGCTAATTGGGATAATTTTCTCGCTATAAATCTGTATCAAGATACCCCTTTAGGTAGTTTTGTTGCATTTGCTGCTGTTATTGTATATATCGGTAGGTAATTTAAACAAGATATAAATTGCAGACATCAACTCTCACATGATGAAGTTGGTAAACTTGCATATACGATTCGTGAGAAAATTAGAGGCGGCGGTAATATACGATGTTAGCTAGCATTGTGAATGTCAATGTGTGTGACATTTAATATTTGAGTGCTTTTTATTTTTAGCGCCGATGACAATTCGCAAAAATTTAAAACGTAAAAATTAATCTATAGCTTTATGACTCGGATTCGCAAAAATTTATCGACGTAAAAATTTCCAGATTTACGGTATTTCAACTGTGTATGTGTGGAAGAGCAGCCTCCAGTTTGGACAGACTACTTCCCAGTCTGACTTCTTCAGATCTTTTGGACAAGTTAAGGTAGATATCTTTCTTACTAAAGTCAAGGTAGATTTAATATATTCATTAAGGGTCCAATGTCCTGTTAGGAAACCATAATAATTTCTTTACAAAACCGTCATAAAAGAGAAGTGCTGTTTGCTAAATTATGTTTAAATGGTGTGTAAAAATTGCATGTATTTCAAACATTTCCTGGTGAAAGATTAAAATGTAAAAATAGTTTTTCAGCCTAGAGTGGTTGAACATGAAGAAAAGAATCTTTACAGTATAATCTCTGCTATTCAGTCAATAGAATACAAACTAAAAGGACTGAACAGGTCACTTAATGGAGGAGTTGTTTTAACCAATCACCTTCAGTAACATTTCAGTCACCTTTTAGTTTTCCTAGCTTACTGAATGACCAGAACTTCATTCTATGTTTAACCCTTTTGTTAAGGCTTGGTAGTTTCTTGCAAAAATGATAAATTCTAGTTACTTATTATTTTGAAACTCCACTGATGCAAAATCTTTAGAATTTATTTTCAATAAATATTCATATACCTTAGAAATCTAGGTAAACAATGGCCAGATCAATATCCCTGTTAGAGTTGATGAAGTGATCACCATAACAACATTGTCAACAGGACACAAAGGACAATACCCAAACTCTCCAGTTGTGAAGCCATTCCCACTGCCATACAATGAAAATGTTGATGGTTTGCACTGTTAATTTCATTTCACAGAATGTATTATAATTGTAATAGATGCATATTAATTGTCAACTTATCTACACTTTAACTATCTTTTGCATGAATAGACATATTCCAAATTTCAAGGATGCTGAAATCTGTTCTAACTTTATGATTCAATAACTTTTCTGAACAGGATATCCTTATTTTTCTGAACCAAACAACTTTGCACAACAGACAGGTGCATATGAAATCATGAAATCGCCAGACCCTTCCAGAAAACAGATTTTAATGCAGACTGTTTTGAATATTCCTGTTTCTTGGTGTCAAGCAGAGAAAGCAAATAAGTCTGTGAATATTATAGGCGATTATAACTGGTAAATGATCATTGTCATGGTAACTTTATTTGAAGAAGTTTAACAAATACTCCATTTCAAATACATGGGTATATTTTCATTAAAAAAAACCTAAACTATCTCATTATGCCAATAACAGGTAACAATTAACAAAGGCGTACCTACTGGCATACACTTTGTTGGATTGTTTAAAACTAACATTGCTTTCATGACCTTCCAAGCAATAGAAAAATGTTATTAATGAAATATAATAAAAATTGTAGATTTTGAAGGCAATTAAACATATGTTAAGAGAATTGTTGTTAAGTTGTTAAAAATACAAATCTGTCAATGCATCATTTTCTAATGGTTTTCTGCTCCTGGATGTAATATTCTGGTGACTTACTGTGACCATATCAAATAGTCTGCCTTCAAATTTCCTTACAACTCTTTTTCAAGACTTTCTCTTTGAAATTAACAATCAATATAACAAGGGAATATATGCTATCTTTATCTTGTTCTTTGTTTTCAGCTACATGTAAATATCTTCTTTTTAGACAATTCTCTGTGAATTGCTGTACCAGTGCACTCACCTTGTACTCATCTCCTTTAAACTGTATTTTACTACTTACTATAATTCAGATTTTATTCTGTCTATTCTTTGATTTTCATTTCAAAGAAATCGTTTGAGTCCTCTCTTTCTAAACTCACAGGGTACCCAGAAAATGTCGAGCCTTTACTCTTTGCTCAACAAGTAGGTGTGTTTGAAACCAGAAAATCTGAGGATCCTAGTCATGGGATGATGCTGACCCAAGTTGTTACCTACCCACCTATATACTGGTGTATATTGAATTTAGTCTTCCCAATTGATCTCATAGGAAACTATTCTTGGTATGTAGCAGCTGCTCTGTCATCTTCTTGCAAGTCTTCACCCTATCAACGACCACATTTAACTTCATAAAAATACCTAAACAAAGAAATCATCTCAATTGAATGTACATAAACACATTACAACAATTGACGCTTTTACCTGTAGTTGAGTTGTATGTGTTCGATCAGTTGGTATGATGATACATGCAGAACACGATTTTTCTTTTCTTGCGAAGACATACTGTTATGCAAGATATTTGTTTTTCCCTTTTGGATTTTTAAGGTTGTATTTATTTAGCTTCAGACCTTGATCATTTACTGTATATTTGAAGTCTTTTCACGCTTAAATTGACTTAATTGAGCTTTGTCTGATATTTATTGTCGTTACCGCTGTATCAACTTGTTGTTAACTGTTTTTTGTCTCTAGAAACACTCGCATTCATTTGCCATTATAATAGTTCAACTAAGCTTGTTGCACATTGAATCATCCTGAAATAAAGAATTTTAAAGTTTCCTTAAATGAAGGGGATATTTTCAAAGGTGATAATTAAAAATGTAGAGGCATGAAGAAAAAACGTTTTCTCTTAATTCTCAAATTGGATACATGTTAGTGCGTTTGACCATATAAAGAAGAGGTCACAATGAGAGATAATTAAAAAGTTCAGAAAAGATATATCAAAGACATTACTTTTTTTTTTTTTTAAGAGGCAACAAGCTGTGGATCTGTTTTAACAAAAGTTTAGTTACAAAGTGAAACCTTTTTTCTATAGAAAGAAATTGCTATAAGTGAAACTGATTTGATTAAAGTTATTGCTATCATTCATTTCCAAGGTGAATGATGTGCCCATGTACCTTGCCCCCCCCCCCCCCCCCCCCTTTTTTTTTCGAGCCTTTTGTATTTCTTTAGACTACGTTTTTACAAATTGTTCTTTGCACCAATATATTTGTTAAACTTCTTCAGCTACCATTCTATTATCAGATCATTTTGAAAACAATTTTAGTTATGCATATGATATTAGCCTTATTATATATGTTTACACCGATTATAATTATAATACTATTATGCATATAATATATGCCTCATTATATATGTTTACACCGATAATAGTAATTTTTTGAGATAAATGTGTTGTATGATCTAAATCTATACTTATGTGAAATATATTCTTTTAGCACAATTCTATTTAATAAGTTATATTTTATTGCATTAATCTATATTTATTTGTTTCCTATGCTTTGACACGTGTACCTTTTTTTAGGACTGATATTTCTGTGAGTATCGAGACCCAAATTACCAAGATCAATGGAAGTTCAGGGACATCTGTTGCTGTCAGAGTGGATCAAGGTGGATCCAATGCTTGGGAAGCCAAGGGGATTTATCTCTTTATACATCCTGATCAGCAGAAATTTGTTCTTGCCAATGACCTATGTAAGTGCTAATATGTTCATTTTCAAATTTTCATTGCAATAGTTATTTTATATGCCCCGTTTATTTTGAATGTTTTAAAAATGTTTAACCTCTATGTCTGTTTTTCAAATTTATTCAAGTGTTTTGTAATGCTCGCTTTTGGATTTGTTTACAGCTCGTACAAACGTCATTAAAGAGGGATCAATAAATGTATCAACAAATGGTTGGAATAATATAAGCCTAACTGTCAAAGTAAGTATACTCCTGGGAAAAAATAGTACTGTGCAAACACCTCCCTGTCTTTAAATGGCAAATAATAGACAGTTTTCAATAACAAACATTGTAAACCTTTCTTATTTGGGATCTTTTACTCATTTATAGAAGAAAGATTATTTTATGAAAATCTTTGAATGCATAAAATATTGTCACCTTAATATTGATATCGATAAAAATATGTTCGTATAGATGTCAAACTGCTGTGGATTATATCTATTTTCAAGATATATATATTGAAATTGATATACAAAATACTTTATTATATGATTGAATTATTCCTAGCTCTCTGGTTGGCTCATATTTAACTATGTAGAAAAAACAGAACGTTATATTCACCTGCAGGTGAATATAACGTTCTATATAATTTTCTCTACATTGCACTTGAAATAGATCGTCCTATGAAATATCGCGTCTCTCAATTTGTTCGGCTATGGCTTCAAACTAAAATCTTCGCTTGATAACCCTTAATGAGATATGTTTGTATAAATTCTTCGCTCATCGTATAAAAAAATAATTATTGCTGGGTTTTTTTCGATCAATACGATGATTTAGCCTCCGGCTCGGTGAATAGTGTACTTCTTGGGTAGCTATATCATCGTATTGACCTCAAAAACACTAATAATTGTGTAATATAGGATATTATACTTATAGAATATTATGATCTAAAACGGATTTTGATAATGAATACAATGAACTGAACTGAACTTTATTTATTTTACAACGATTGATAAACAAGTTCTACAACTTATATTAATATCTCTCGTTGGCAAGGATGTTAGCGCGAGGGAGTCTTTGGCGTGGGAGTACAATGAATGCAATGAACCAGTGATATATGCTTTATGCTTGAATTTGTTTTTTATTCCCGTCTCCCTAGTTACTGTACTTATCGGTATAATCAGAAGTCACGATCAAAAACCAGAGACTAGAGTCATGTAAATGTGTTAATACCGTGGTCCAACTAAGTGATCTTATTCTCTTTTTCACAATTGAAATTTATTGCCAAGGTTAGGTTTCCTCTTTAAGGTGGTATGGGACACTTCCATGTTGTGACGTATTACTTATCGAAATAAACAATAAAATCAAGTGTAATTTTATAAATCTTTCCCAAAGTTATTACTAAACAGTGTAGCGCAGTGGGTTACATGTAGAGGGTTCACTATGAATCTGTTTGTCATGAGTTCGAATCCCGGTGGGGATTTTAAAATTTTCACCTTTCCAAATGTTTTAAACGTATTTTTTGGTTAAAAATTGTAAAATTTGAAAATTTTAAACGGGTAAAAGTATTTTAATTATAAGTTCCTTTAATTTACATTAATATCGACAGATGTCCCACACCACCTTAAGGTTTCTGAAATTTAAAAGTAATAATAATCATAGCGTGTAAACTTGCGCATGAAAGCATTATATTCACTTTACCAAACTGTAACAAGACCAATAAGAATAGCGCGTGGATTATTGATAGAAGAAAGTTCATCGAGTTGAACCATGGTCAAAACGTGGATGTGTCACTACCGAAAGCTTCTGACGAAGACATTGAAGTAAATATCGATGTATATTGAAAAAAAAAATGAAGAGAGATTTGTATATTTTCTTTTTCATTCGCAGAATTCTACAGCCGTTGGCAGTGTGAATGGAGTACCTTTGTTTACAACCACGATACCATCAAAACCATCTCATGGAGTTGTTGCCATAGGTACAGATTCCTATGGCATAGCAAATTTTGATAACTTTAAAATGTTGAGCTACAAGGATATTGATATTTCAAAACTGAAAACATCCCAAGAATTCATATTTTTAAAAGAGGCAAAATTATATTTCATGCCAAAAAGAAGAAATTTACCATAAATGTTTTCACTGATATTCATTAACAACTAGATTGTTGAATGTGTAAGGCTGTGATATATTAAATAAAATGGTCCATTATTTTAATACTGTAAAATGTACTGCCAGGTAAAATATGCGTGCAATAAATATTTGCGAAATCCGCGAGTACCTATGCTGAAGAATTGTTCTTTTAAAATATTTAAACGCAATATAATATACTTTCATTTGTAATAAATTTAACTAACTGCATAAGAATGAAATTTGTTTTACTTTACACAACTTTCTACAAAAGTTTTCGTTTCGCATCAGTGAATGTGTGTGGATGTGAAGAAAAATATATGTATTTAGATATTTGTGTTATAGTCGATAAACAATTTATTATGAAAAAACAAACGGAGCTTTCCCCTATAAAATGTTGTGTTAGAAAAAAAGACCACATCTTACGAAAGTAACAAATGGATTAATGTTAACGGTTTTAAGAAGTTATCTTTATTGATCAATATTAATGAATATCATTCCTAGAATATTGCATTATTATTACTCAGTTTGATTTCATTTAACTTTATATACATTGTATACGTTAAAAGTCATGACGTATTTTGTACGAAAGAAGACTACTACAAGCCTGATTGTAAAATCGCAGCCTGAATAGGTTCATTCGGAAATTAAGCTTAACAGTCAAGCATTGAATGTCAGTCAATGATTTTAGGAATTTTGTCATCGGAATCTTATTTTAATGCAGTATTTGTTTGCAACGCGCTGTGTAATTGCATGGGATATTTTACACTTGTATAAACAAAGATGATATGAAAAAAAAGAGATTTATTTATTTATTATTTTCTCGTTGGTATCAAATCGTTTAATCTTTATTACTTGTATCATAACCATAAAGAAAAGCATACATATATATTTTGAATCATTTATAATAAAATATAAACGAAATAGTTTGAGAATTTTATAAACCACAAGATATATTTTTTTTTATTTTCTCAAACCAACCAATCATTATAAAAATTTGTTCGCTATCTGTCTTTGTTGTATACTTTAATTAACCTTCTTCTAAAGAACCAATTGGTTAAATATAACCAACTTTAATGTATAAAATTAAAACAATGTAAGTTTAAGGAGGTATTTAAATTATAGCTATGGGGTCAAAGTGCAGCAAAAGTTCGGAGTGAGGGGGTCTATTATGTGGAAATTTTGGGAGAAAAGAACGTATGATTATTAACTACTTGAATAATTTACAGAATTTTCAAACTTTGTTACATCTTTAGCCTTGTGGGAGTAAAGGGATTTTTAAATTCCAACTTAACGTTAAAAAAGATGAGAAATTGATTTGAAGAAAATATGAGCTTTATATTTATAATTTGTAACAAAGCTTTAACGTAAGAGTAAGGTAAATTTAGTATGATCATATTTCAGTTTTATCTATAGAATTAAAACATGTGATCACCACAGTCTTATTGGTGGGGCATATTTTACATAGAAATGAAACGTTCCAAAGAATGCAAAGTGTATATAAAAGTAATTCACTCCAACTTTTCAAATTTAGACAGAAAAAATTAAATTGCTTGGTGGGAGAGGGTTTATTGTTTGCGTTGAACCCAATTGTGATATAATAGAAAACTAGTTCTGAAAAAAGGAAGGCAATGATTTTTAATATTGATAAAGAGAACAAATCCCCTAAAGTCAATATACGAGAATTTTAAAATAATGTGCTTTGTACCAATATCTCAAGAAAGATATCCGTGGAGGTTAGGTTTGGATATTCCAGTTTCTCAAAAGAACATATTGACGTAGATACAAATCTCAACATTGGAGCCTTTAGTTATTAAATAAATATAGATGCACTCCTTTATAAAGAATTTTAATATATTTTTTCATACCATAACATAATAAAATGACCACAATGAAGAAAAGGGGTATGCTTTTTAATACCAAAGTATTGCAAAGCAACCGAAAGCAAAAATGAGGCTATATTTTTTTTAAAAATTGATAAGTAGATATCAGCTAATAAGGGAAACCTGCAGAATTTTAAACCATGGCCATTTGACATGCCATTGTATTGTATTTAATAACAGTAAAGCTATCAGTTACATGCAGCAAAATACTTGGGTCAAAAAGACGTTATTGTTTATGTAAACGATGTGGTTTATATATGAGCTACTTGCTGTTATTGTTTTATTTCAAACCACGTAAATCGATTTAAAAAAGTACATTCTCGGTTTTACACAATGAAAATTGATTAACTATTACAACAATAGTGTGTAGAAATAGTTCACATAAATATCAAGCACTTCTGTATAGTTAGGTAAAAAATTAATCCATTGTATTCAGAAAGCATACCGTCATTGACCAAGACATATGTGTTCTTTTCTTGGGCCATGCCGATACGATTTTTAAAGATTTTTTTTATATTTTGTTGTTCCTCCTTTTTCTTACACTATCTTATCCAGGGAGTGTCAACTCACAATGTCATCAATTTTGTCAAAAATAAAATAACCCTGGAGAAGTTTTTGCTTATTGGCCACCAACTCCTTCTGTTACTTAAATCAAGGTCTAATGTAATTTTTAAAGTCAGTATGCATTCCAAACAACCAAAACAAAATATCAAGTTGTTGTTGAAAACGCCTGTGAATAAAACTGAACGTAACTTCAGTGGAATCAAGTTAGACTGCAAGAAAAGAAGATAAAATACAAAGTATCTCAACCATGGAAAATATATAGTTATGTATTTTTTCTCGTCATTTATAGAATAAACTTAGATATTAGTTTCCTCTTGTTTTATTGGCGTCCATCGGTCATCTTCTTACATTGCAACATCCTTTAAGAAAACTGCAATAGTGTCAGAATAAAATCAATCAATATTCATAAAGATTAATTTCGTTTCCTTCACAGCCATTCAGGTTCACGTAGATGAACGTACAACTCTACAATTTTCAAAAGCTGAATTTAAACAGAAATATTTAAAAGCAAACAGTTTTAGTTTAAAGATATTTCGTGATATATTTTTTTGGTAACGATAGGTAGAGGTTTTGCAGCTATATATTATTGACTTTTAGAGATCCAGTTTATTCTATAGAATTATGTATTGTATACAATTGATATGCCTTGTAGTCAAATAAGAAGACATATGATATTACTATCTCCATATATCTGGAATCTTGATATTGAAATCTCATACTAGTAATGTAGAAATGTTTTTTTTTCCTACTTTAACATTTACCTGTATATCCTGTAAATTCCACATACATTATGCGCCTGCGATACTCTTTGACCTATTTTGTCATGTGAAAATAAAAAATGGCACCCAGGTCTTCTCCGATTTCGACCGATTTATACTCGATAGTTAAAATACTATTGCTAAGTAGTTTCTTTTTAATTTTACTTGAACCCGTTACCTACAGAATACGATTTCCTGTAGTGATTATCTTGTTGATTTAGATAAGCGATCGAAGCCTTAACTTTTTCGGTTGGTTTAAGCTAAGGATAATTTGTTACATACCTGTACAGTTTAAAATCCCACTGAACAAAGTGTACATTATTATCGAAAAATCAACAGTCGGTTCCTAAGGCTGCTTCAAAGTTTTCCCAAAGCAGCACTGACGAAATCGCCGTATTTGTAATGCATATTTCATTGTTTATCTCACATATTTTATAGCGGAGATGGTAATCCTCAGCAGCACACACTATCATTTGTTTTTATCCTGAGTTTCCTAATCAGCACATTTATGAAAAAATTGCATACAACCAAGAAATATTTTTTTAACTTTGCTTATCATTAATTAAATAAGATAAGAAAAATACCAGACGTGTGTTGATCGTTCTTCACTGGTGTCGAATATACTGTTTGCTTTGTACTCTTAAAGTCAGTGGTCTTGCGAATAGAAATCGTTGTTTCTACAATAATAAATGTTACTATCTCGAGATAATTTACACTATTACACAAATAAAAGAGAAAAAAATAATAGGCGATCACCACTCGGAAGAAAACAAAATAATATGTTAATATTTTTTTCTTTGATTCCATCATAAAAACATGTTTATTACGATTTTATTCTTTGTGATAAGGTTACAAATAGTTTCCTAATAAATCCTGTAATAAAATATCTGATTGAATATATATATATATATATATATATATATATATATATATATATAAATATATATATATATATATATATATATAGACTGCCAAAGAATACACCATATAAAATGAAAATGAAAATCATCAACAATACAGGTGACATGTTTTCGCATTGTACTTGCCATATGGTGTGCTACAGCCCATATCTTTAAATGAAACTTCTATGATCTGTACTCCTTTTAAATGAGCTGGGGAGTTGCACTTGGGTTTTTCACTTAAAACGTTTAGCACCAGTTCCTTTGTTTGGACAAACACCGTAAATGGTTCCAAATCGCAGCTACACTCAAACGGATTCTCCTCTATATACCTAAAGAATTTTTTTTGAAGTTATCCATATTGTAAACATGTTACTTTCATATACTAGAGCAACATTAAATGTTAAATTCGAATCAACATTTCGCTACATGTAGCTATATGTATTTATTTTGTGTAGTATTTGTCATACGTAAATTTCATATCTTTTCAAATTGATTTTCAGTATATGTGATTAATATGTTATTGAATTGGCTAGTAATGAGATGCAAATTATCAAGAAAAATAATAAAAGTCAAAATGATCATCAACTTTCATTAAAAAGAATATAAAAAATATTCTTTAACTTTACCAAAATACTCACAAATTTCGTAAGTTTGGAAGTGATATAAACATTTCCTTGGCCAAGAACGTGATTTTATTATACAACAGGTATCTACAAGGCAACATACAACTTATATTTCATAATTATTCCAACCTCTGTTTGTGATTTATACAAAAGATGATGAACAAACAAATTATTGTTTAATTCTTGCTACTTTTTATCATATCATTTATTTCGCTACCTTGTGACCTGTCCACAAAAAGCTCATCTGAGTATAGTGGACGGTAGTAATTCTTGAAATTACAACATGATAAGCAATCAAGTTGATTTTTTGTAATCATTGTCACCTGTTTAATTAAAACATTACTCCCTAGCACTTGAGTGCACTTAACTTAAAAATGCAAAAATGAATTTAGAATGTATTTAATGGTCTCAATAGTAAAGTTTTGTTATATATGCTCTTACAACTAACAGAAGGGTTCTCCTTTTAAGATTTTGGATTTTGTTATGTTTTTCTTAAAGCTTCTTGGTAATACCCTGAAGAATGGGGAATTACAAAAGATCATAAAACTTCCATCAAATATCATGAACAAGAAGATTTTACAAAAAAGTTTTTAAAATGTGAGTAGTTAGTATGCTATATTGAAAATGTCAGTGCCTCTAAATAAGTTCTAACTAAAGAATACATACATATTTTATAGAGCAATTTAAAATGAGAATATAGCAAGGTTATAATTTTCATACAGTCAAATATTTATACTTTAAAAGGTTTTGATGTTCTAATGGCATTTAATAAAATGCATTTGTTTTGGTTGAAAAAAAATATTAGGTTTTATAATTTAGCGGCATTAATGTTCTTGCAATAAGAATTTTCAAAGACATCATTTGACATTCTAATTCAGGAGAGTATGGGTATATTTTGGCAAGAAAGGTATGCTTTTTTGGTAGCCATGAGATTCGTCTACATTACTTTGCAAAATGAGCATATGGAACTTTGAAGTTCATTGCGATTATTTTGAGTCGTCATATATTTAAACATGTAATTTGTCGATCCATTAAAGGAACTACACAGAAATAAACTTGTTTGCCTTTAACAAGATTTATCTAAGAAAATAAATAAAATTGAACAACTCAGTCTTGATAAGCTTGTCCATGCCTGTGTATTTTCAGTATCAATTGGTCTCGCCTTGACTTTAAAAATAATATTTTTTTTGCCTACACCCCTTGGTCTTTTGGATATAAGTCAACACGATCGAAGACTGTGAGGTGAAATGCATGTTCGTCAGCTGTCTTGATAAATTAACCCAACTCTCCAAAATATCTTTTTAATTTTTAGCAGTTTTCAAACACGCGATTTAATCTATTTTTTGCTGCCGTCTCCTGTTTTTTTTTTTTTTTCTTTTTTTTTTATTCTGAAAAAAAGATGCAATTGGTTCTTTCTATATAGTCAAAAATCCTAATCGTAAAAAAATTGGAGTTCTCTGGACAACTATCTAGTTCAACAGTTTTACTCGATAGTTTGTGTTTAAATTTCTATTTCAATCTATACTAGGCTATCAAGTAGGTAAACGTCTATTTTTTGGGCCTGCAAATCATACTTGTATTGTTTAGGGAAACCAACATGTCAATTATTAATGAAATTGCTGCTTTCTAAATTTTATTTTTGTTTATCATAAAAATCCGTCTAAATTCTTTATCCTTTATGATTTTTTCCTACTTAAGAAACGTCTCATTTATCTCAGAAAACAGGTTTAATATTAATATAAATATAATTAATATTAAAGTATAATTCATTGTTAAATACAGTTTGGAACAATAATCAAATATACCTGAGTTTCTAAGTGTGAAGGCTTCTAATAATGAATAGACAGGGAAGTAACACAAATTAGATAAATCTTTTATAAGGTTTGTTTAAAAAAATGTAAAGCGTCACAACTTATGTTGATAGTAGCGCTACATTTATTTCTTTTTAAGGAAACTTTTTGATCAAAACGTAAAAGCATTTCATATATCATTGAAGTCAATAAGGGGAAATGATACTGGTAAAATGTTTCTATGCATGAATTAGAATACGTCCACAATAAGTTAATTGATATTAGATGAATGTGAACAATATGTATTTTGTTGTGTTCAAATAGTTAGATACACGTGCTATTACAAATCTGAAAATATAGATACTTGGTATGTGCGTTTAAATATTCTTAAAATGAATAAATCCATTAGATGATGGTAGGTTATAATCTTTAAATCCAACTCCAAAGCAAATTATTCCAATAATCTACGTATGATTTTTAGTCTTCTCTACCTAGAAATTTCTTCACGAATATTGTATTCTGTAATGTTTTCAGGCAATTTTTACTTTAATCATGCAACAGTTATATGACAATTAGTTAGAAAGTTTCAATTATTCATATTATTTAGAAGCCATTAGGATTTATATGCATATTTTCACAATATTCGAATTTATTGCTTCTTGTTCATATGTATTTGTTTCAAACCCTTAGATAGTACAGTTCTTTTCATTTTTTTTATTGTTTTAAGTAGGTTGTAAAATGTGTTACTCGATTCAAATTCATTTAGGAAGGTGTCTTGAGAACCCGTCAACTAATTATTTTTTATCAAGAACCTTTCCAGAAACAGATTTTATAAGACTGTCTTGTCTCTAGTTCATAAGTGTTTATTTTTTCACCATTGGGTACTACTGTATTTTTCTTTATGTTTTTGTTTAAGTGATTGGCAAAGTTGTGTTACTGGTTTCCAATGCATGAGCTTTTAACAGATTCATGCAATCTCCGCTTGATATTTTTTAACGTTTCTTTTTATGGTCAGATGAAAAAAAAAATGCGTTCCTATCGCCCTCGTTATCATAAGTTTATACTTTACCTAAAATGTTTGCATTTGTAATAAACTATCAAATCCATCGATCAATGGTATCGATTGTTCTCATCTGGTTGTAACCAAGGTGTTCGTCCAAAAAACATTATATACAATAAGTCAAAAAAGAGTAAGTAAAACAACGTATATAATTAGCTAAATCGTGTAGCAATAAATGAAATCAATTCGATTCTGCTGAAACACTTATAACTCAGATTCATGAATTCTTAGTTAATCTAAATACAGTTTCGTGTAGATTACTTCAGGAAAGAACAATCAGATTACTCATAAATAATAAATTTATTAATATTCTTATGATAATGATTTAAATATTACGCTTTTAAACTTTTTTGCATACATTGTTTACACTAAGAGCCTAGGTCATTCTAGAACTAGATATATCGTTATCAATCTGAGAGTAAAAAATATTACGGGAATTGCTCTAAAGTTAGACTTGGTTGGGTTGTTAAATATCTTACCTTACAACGTTTTTATATTTACGATATTAATATAAATATGTATTTATACGATTATAAACTCAGTTTATTCATTAAAAATGACTCAATGTGTCTATTCAGCCTATTTTAATGCCATTTCATATAAAAACGTTTCAATACACGTCATATGCGCCCGAATATCTGTACTAGAGTTGTTTCATATGTGATTTGTATTTTACAATATCTCAAAAGCATTTGACTGATACAGTGAAATGAACATACCATCCCTTCAATGTATTCTCCGCGATTTGAAACACATAACAGAACTATGAGGCACTTACTAATGGCTAAGCCAAGGGCTTGTCCGGACTTATAACGACGACCAGATACATGTAAGAACTTTTAAGTTTTGGAAAAGGAAAAAGTCACATAAGGTTAGATCTGCTGGAGAGTTTAATGGGTGTGGCAAGACGGTAACCTTCTCCGACTTCAAAAATTGCACCACAAGCTCAGATGTATGTGATGGAGCCATATCATGGAGTAGACAAACATGCCTAAATCCTGACACAGGGCGTTGCTTGTGATCATATTTCTTATTTATTTTTTTTTAGAATAACCTCTTATGGTTCTTTTGGCAACAACAGGGCTTTTACCGTGTTTAGGTAGCCAGTTTTTTTTCAAAGTTTTCTTACTGGTTCGAAATAGTGAACCCATGTTTCGTCAACAGTAACAATATTTGCAAATTGTATTTGATTGAATATAGGAAACATTTTTAGCAATTGCTTAGCGGCTTGTACTCGTACCCGGTTTTGGTCATATGTTAATGTATAATATCCATCTGGCAAACATAAATAAAATGTAAATTTAACAAAGCTTTTGTTTACATTTTGAATGTTGAATTAAACATTTCAGTTATAGACCTAAAATGAATGTGTGAAACGTCTGGAACTGTTTTTTTAAGCTTAAAATGAATAAGTAGACAGACAAATCAACTTCAAAAAGATTTTTTACTGGTATATTAAACATATGTAAACAAAAACAGGGCACGAACATTTTTTTTTTACATATTACTCTACGGCTGGCTCTCAAATTTCACTTGATCACTAGAAATGCATTCCTAAAGCATTGTAAATAATAACAAGAGGCCCATGGGCCACATCGCTCACGTGAACAACAGTTCCCTGTAACATTCTATTTCGTAGCATATGCTTTTTCTATTTTAAACTTTGAACCCCTTTCTGGGGCCCCAATATTGGTCCGTGGTTTATGGTTGGCATACTTGAGGATCCTTGTATAGTAATCTCACAATCTGTAGCATTGTAGTTCTCGAGAAAATTTTTTAAAACATTTTCCATATATATTTCTATGTTAAACTTTGAACCCGTCTTGGGGCCCCAGTTTTAGTTCGGATGTCACAGCTTTATAAATTAATAATCTACATTATTTAAGGATGCTTGCAAAGTAATCTCACAAATTGAAGCATTGAAGTTCTCCGGAAGATTTTAAAACCTTTTCCCTCTATACTTCTATTTTAAAATTTGAACCCCTTCTGGGGCCCCAGTATTAGATCGAGGGTCACAGCTTTTATAATTTAGAATCTACACTATTTGAGGATGCTTACGTAGTAATCTGACAAATTGAAGCATTGTAGTTCTCGGGAAAAAAGATTTTTAAAACATTTCAATACATCCTTATATATTAAACTTTGAATCTGTCTTGGGTTCCCAGTATTATTCCAGGGGTCACTATTTAAAAACAAATTGAATCTAAATTATCTAAGGTTGCATGCATAGTAATCTCACAAACTGTAGCATTGTAGTTCCTGAGAAGAAGATTTTTAAACATTTTTCCTTTTTACTTCTATGTTAAACTTTAAACCACTCTTGAGGCCATAGTGTTAGTCCGGGGGTCACGATTTTACCAAATTAGAATCTACAATACCTATGGATGCGTGCATAGTATTTCCACAAACTGTTGCACTGTAGTTCTTGAGAAGAAGATTTTCGAACATGTACCCTATATACTTTGAACCCCGCCTGGGGCCCCAGTATTAGTCTGGGGGTCACAATTTTAACAATTTAGAATCTTCACAAATTGAGGATGCTTGAATAATAATCTCAAAAACTGTAGCATTGTAGTCCTTGAGAAGAAAATTTTTAAACACTTACCCTATATACTTCTATGTTAAACTTTGAACCCCTTCTGGGACCCCATTGTTGGTCCGGGGGTCAAGGCTTTTACAATTTATAATCTACACTATTTGAAGATCCTTGTAAAGTAATCTCACAAACTGTAACATTGTATTTCACGAGAAGAAAATTTTTAAACATTTTTCCTTTATATTTCTATGTTAAACTTTGAACCCCTCTTGGTGCCCCAGTATTAGTCCGGGGGTCACGATTTTCACAATTTAGAATGTACAATAGCCAAGGATGTATGTATAGTAATACCACAAACTGGTGCATTGTAGTTCTCGAGGGGAAGATTTTTAAACATGTTTCCTATATATTTAAATTTCTATGTTAAACTTTGAAACCCTCTTGGTGCCCCAGTATTAGTCCAGGGGTCACGATTTTTACAATTTAGAAGCACAGTAGCAAAGGATGTATGCATAGTAATATTCTAAACTGTTGCATTGTAGTTTGTGAGAAAAAGATTTTAAACATGTTTCCTAAATATGTTAAACTTTAAACCCCACCTGGGGCCCCAGTTTTGATCCGGGGGTCACGATTTAGATTTAGAATCTTCATTAGATATACAAGTTTTTGTGTAAATATTGGCATTTCTGGTGCAGTGGTTCTTGAGAAGAAGATTTTTAAAGTCACACACCCTATACTCACTGTTTCGCAATTATCATCCCTTTAAAAAGAATTTAGCCCTTTATTTAAACAATTTAAAATCCCCTTCCCATAAGGATGCTTTGTACCAAGTTTGGTCAAATTTGGCATAATGGTTTTAGAGAAGAAGTCAAAAATGTGAAAAGTTTACAAACGGAGAGACAGGCAGACAGACAGACAGACGGACGGACCTTCGGTTCAGGTGAGCTAAAAAACGATGGCTGACAAGTTTCTGTTCTGACGTACAAAAGTTTACTTTCGGTTTATCCATCTGTGTGCTACAAATAGTGCAAACAAAACAAGAGGCCCATGGTCCACATCGCTCACCTGAGCAACAACAGACATAATAAAATCAACTTTACGCAGGTTGTGACCAATCGCCCAAATGGGATATAATAGCCCGTTCAGGATATAATAGCCCAAAATGGGATATCAATTTAAAGTGCAAAAATTAAAAAAAAATGATTTTGAAATTGTTGATATATATCCGCATTAGGATAGATGAAATGTAACAACTTTTGGTGAACAACTTTTTCTGTAACCGTACTATTACAGAGATTGATCCCTCAGTATATACAAAACTTCTTGGGGATCAATCTTACAAACTATAGACATATAGAAAAACTTCTTAACCAAAAGTTGTTGCATTTGATATACAAAAATGCGGATTTATATCAAAAATTTCAAAATCAAAAATTTTAATTTTTGGCACTTTAAATTTATATCCCATTTGGGCTATTATATCCTGAACAGGCTATTATATCCCAGTTGGGCAATTCGTCGCAACCTGTTACGTAGTCATATACAAAATATCTCTGAACAATTTCGTATAATAGATCCTGTATAAAAAAAACAATCCCCTGCATATTCTTATGTTTATCATTGAGCCTTTGTAACAGGATGATTTTACAGTCATATCACATATTGAGCATTGCAGTTCTCGAGAAGATGATCAGACCTCAACAACTGTTTATATATGGATTATTAACCTACATTAAACATTGAATCCCTTATGGGGCTGAAGAATTGTCAAGAATTGTCAACAGGCCAAAGTCTAAACAATTTTAAAGAATCAACAATATGTCTAAATGCTTGCACAAAGTAAA
>WFKH01010211.1:11588360-11614527 GCA_016163765.1 Magallana hongkongensis | reverse complement strand
GAAGATTATGATTTTGACAAATTTTAATCTACACTATCTGTACTGACAAAAGTTACAGCTTTTCTAGACAAATTGTGTTTTAGAAGATGATTTTTTAAAAAAGTTCCCTATATATTCCTATTTAAAAATTTTACACCCCCCCTCCAATTGTGGCCCCATCCTACCCCTTTTGATCAGGATTTGAACAAACTTGAATCTTCCCTACCTGAGAATGCTTCCGCACAAGTTGCAGCTTTTCTGCCCAATCGGTTTCTGAGACGAAGATCTTTAAATGTTTTTCGCAATATATTCCTATGTAACATTCGACCCCCCCCCCCCCCCCATTGTGGCTCCACCCTACCCCCGGTGATCATCATTTGAACAAACTTTAATTAACACTACCTGAGGATGCATCCACACAAGTTTCAGCTTTTCTGGCTGATCAGTTTCAGAGAAAAAGATTTTTAAAGATTTACTCTATATATTCCTAATAAGTAAAAATTCGACCACCCCAATGTGGCCCCACCCTACCCCTGGGGATCACAATTTGAGAAAACTTGAATCTACACTACCTGAGGGATGCTTCCACACAATTTTCAGCTTTTCTGGCCAAATGGTTTTTGAGAAGAAGATTTTTGAAAAATGCCAACAAATTTTCAATGATTTTAAATTATCTCCCCTTAAAAGAGGGCTTGGTCCTTTATTTTAACAAACTTGAATCCCCTTTACCTAAGGATGCTTTGTGCCAACTTTGGTTGAAATCGGCCCAGTGGTTCAGGAGAAGAATTCGAAAATGTAAAAAGTTTACGGACAAACAGACAGACGCCGGACAAAAAGTGATCAGAAAAGCTCACTTGAGCTTTCAGCTCAGGTGAGCTAAAAGCAGAAAAATAGAATTTGACCAAAATCGTGACCATGCTCCTTTAACACTAAGTATGATGCTTTATTTTTTTTTTATATTAATCTGGCATGGATTTGTTTTCTACAAACCATCTGCCGCTGTTTATAATACAATAGAGACACGGGCGGATAAGTTCGCCACATAAATCCGAAAACGGATTTCAAACATTAATTACTATGAATAATGTTGATAAAAAGTTACGAAAGTCGAACTTGATGAGTGGCCATTTGCTGTGTTAGATGCAATGGCACAGTAGGTTCTGCGCGCGACAATAGAAATAAAAGAAACTTGTGAATGTTTGATTTTAATCAGACTGGAGAAAGTCCTGTCTTGTATTTCTCAACTCCATTTATTAGAACTAACGTCAAGTCTAAAGAACTAAACTCAAAATGTAAGTTATTCACCAAATGATTTTTCATCTGAAATTTAAATTTGAAATAAAAAAATAGTAAAAATGAAAGAGAAATAATATTTGGGACCAGCCGCTCACAACACATAAAATATGTAAACATTTATTGTGTGACGTTCTACTTATAATATCATTGCGATCATATTTTTTTTTTTTTGTTTTTTACCATTAAGGTTGTCGGAGATTTAAATAAAGACCTACCTGTACAAAGTTACATTCAATGTTACATTTTGAAGTTGTTTGATAATTTCGTTCACGCAAAAGTCTTGTTTTTTATAACTTTTTAGCATTTTGGTTGACTTGTTGTTTTATTTGCTTTTATTTATATCATTTCTCTTAATACTTTGCCTGGGTGGCCATAAGGAGACTGCTGCGGAATTCATTACCAATTAAAAATCACCTTTTTTTAATAAAAAAAACCCCGACATTTTTGCAATCTCTTGTTTCAAAGTTGCTTTTACTAATGTGTGATTAACAAAAATGTGTAAATCTCCTAGGAATGAGACATTTATTATGTTAATGTATATATGTTCAACAATGTTTGTAATGTACGTTTTTTGCGTCTTTTTTTTTTTTTTTTTTTTTTTTTTTTTTGGTTTTGTTTTAGTTTGGTTGCTTTTGTGTTAGGTCTTATGACCCACACATGTGTCATTCTTTCAAACCCACTGACGCCAAGAAAGTAACAGAATTCTTCTGCTTATTTTGAGATTCAGGTAATTTTCAAAATTCAAAGATAATGTTTAACTGTTGGTGATATAAATTTTGATGTATTCAGTATAAATGATCACAATTACTGCTAGCTGCAGGTCTGTAGCTCCCGGTCTGAAAAAAGTTCGGATGGACGACATGGGAGCTACAGTGCCTCCCATAGTAAAAATCTGCAATTTACGGCCCACCAAAAATGCGCTAGTTTTGGACTGATTAACCTTATTTTCACACAAATTCTGTGGAAACAATTAGTACCATTAAATTCTTCAGTCAATTTACTACTGATATCGGTACTTTAGTTGCCTCAAACTTTCTCTTAAACACGCAAACTGACCTCGGAAATAGAAGCATGATAAATTCATGTCGAGATCGAGAGTCGCCATTTTAACATGCAAACAAACTGCACCCCTTCACTTTACAGGACTGGTGATGGTGTTTAAAAGAATAAAAGAGGCAAGTAAAGTGATGATATCTGTAGTAAAGTGTCCGAGAATTTTTTTTGGAATCAAATATGTGTATAGAAGGTGTTTGGAAATAAGAGTAATCAGTCCAAAACTAGCGCAATTTTTTGTGAGCCGTAAATTGCAGATTTTTACTATGGGAGGCACTGTAGCTCCCAGGTCGTCCATCCGAACTTTTCAGACCGGGAGCTACAGACCTGCAGCTAAATTACTGCATAAAGGTTAAAGATAGGTTCATATCATAAATTTCATAAAATTAATGAACGTTGATTTTTATATTTAAGAAAACTATAAACATAAAAAGTTGCTTAGTATTAAAAAAAATGTTTGTAAAGCAAATTATGATGCTTTTGAACTTTATACTTATTTACCTTAAATTAATATTGGTCACCTTTATTTATTTTTTTATTGTATCTATCAGGTTTGTTGTCTGTCAAGCAAATTTATTTCAAGCAGTGGGAGGACGCAGTGGTATTGGCATCACACTAGTGATGCACAAATCCCGAGTACTAATACGGCAGGGACTTCTGTTGACATCCATTATAGAAATATTTTGAAAATTAATTTTTCTTCCGAAAATTGAAATTAGTCATTTCCGATTTTTTATTGTTAGGCTTAGTATCGCAGAGAATAAGACATTAGAAGTCTAGTCCATAAATCCCAAATTCTAATACATGTACGCCGAGACTTTTGACAATTTTATTCAAAAATATTTCAAAAATTCATTTTTTTTCTCAAAACTTGCAATTGTTCAAGTTAATTTTGAATCGTGCAGAGGCTACAGATGTAAAATAACAAACCGTTTTAGCTTGGGCTTGTTTGAGAAGCTATAAAGTTAAATTTAGTATCACGTTAACATGTATCAATAGTACATTGTTCCGTTGCTTTGAAATAATCCATCGACCTATTAATCCGGAGCGATCGGCAGCATAGCCAACGTTATCCAAAACATTTTAATACAAAATTGTACATGATGTAGTAGTAGTTATAGTTGCAGTGCTAGTTTTGTTTTGTTTGTTTCCAGCCAGTGTAATTTTTTGTTTCCTGACAATGGGACTAGTTGTCCTTAAATTTTGACATTACAACTCTTGAACTCATGACCTATGGAACCCACTCTCCTAGCAGTGAGCGGCCACCGCTATAACCACTCTGCCATCTAGGGAAGACAAAAATTTTGCTTTCGATGACGAACGGACCCTAGAGCGCTGGCCTCGCACTACACGGTCGTTTGAGATACAGGTGGAATACAGTTAAACGACAATTTGAGAGGATCGGAACGTTACACATTGCATAGATATATACATAGATAATAAGCACAAACATTGCAATAATTCTCAAATTGACATATACATGCCCATAGGGAAGGATATTTTATTGATATGCATACAGCACATGAAAATTCACTATATTGAAGCTCCACTAACGCCCATAGGTCGTGAGTCACTGGCCGCTCACTGCTAGGAGAGTGGGTTTCATAGGGGGTGAGTTCAAGCCCCGGCCGCGGCGGAGGTGGATCTCCAATGTAGTGAATTTCCACGTGCTGTGTGTATATTTATATCCTTCACTAAAAATGTAATATATTCTAGAAGAGGGGAGGTGTATCACAATTTATGTCCTAACTTATCTCAATACTTGTGTTTTATGTTTAACTTCATTTCATTATATGCAAAATTGCTTTCCGTAGAATTTGGTTTAGATAACAAGTTTTACTCGGCGGGTACAAATCCTGTGCAATCAGTAGGGAGTTTGGGCGTAGCAATTGGAGAGGGGTGACGTCTCTTACAAGCTCCCTCTGTTTACATTATATCTTGGTCATATATTTACACAAGACCAGAGAATCCAACTATTCTGGATAACTTTATTTTAGTTTGTTCAAACGGTTTTTAAGCCGTATTTATTCCTAAAATGACCAGGTAACTGTGTTATATATTTTGTTGTGTAATCTGATAGTATTTAAGACAAATTCGCATTTGCTCATATGATAAACGAATTCCATTGTTGTACTTCTTACTCAACGCAGCCTGCTAAACGCACTTAAAATATTTAATGTTGTGAAAACACTAGCCTGAAAAGGGTTTATGTTGATCCCACTAACCTGGCTGTTACTAAGGTATGTAAATAAGCATAATGAATAAACATTGTTAATAAGATAACAATATTTGCATTACAAACTTAATTAATTTGAGAAAAAAATCAAATCAAATGTGGCAATAATAAACCGAATAATAAAACAATTAAACTTGGGTGTATTATAATATGGAATATCGAACAATTACAAACCAGTAATCAACAGTTGTTTGTAAAAATGGTCAACCTAGATTTGTGCATAATTTAAAAAAAAACAACAACCCAAAACAAACAAACAAACAAACAAACAAAACAAAAAACACTAACAAAACACTAAAACATGACCTTAGTGCGTTAATATATATCATGGACGGACTTTTCAATGTAATGCTGTGTTAAAATTTCATCGCATAGGAATCAATCATGTACCTTTAGCAGGGATAAATACGTATATGTTTTTATAGTTTTGCTTCAAAGATGTTCCATGGTGACACAGGAATAAATAATTATAAGGAAATATAACATTCAGTATCAGAAGCATCTGTTCGTTTACAACATTTTTAACACCCTGAGGTACATCATAATTATGCTTAAGATATTAATTATTCAATTTTTATGTTCACAATATGAAGTATTTATTGAAATAGTAAAAAGTAAATATGAATTTTCACATTGATCGATACACTTTAGAGATACAAGCAAACTATGAACGAGGGTCATGTATTTTCATCAGTTTTAATCATTTTTTACACATTATGTTATTTTTAAAAAATATGGATACTATTATTATGCTACCGTATTTTTCCAAGTACATGATTGGTCAATTGCTGTCCGTGATTGTGCTATAAATTCTGTCATTAACCTTACTTTGCTAAAATGTGAAAATTTATAAACCTCACTATATTTAAAATAGATTTTCTTGAAGAATTCTGGTTTTGGGATGTTCGACTTTGTGACTTCACAATAGCGAGATTTACGCCTATACATTATGAACCATATATTTTACTGTTATACTTTTGAGAAGAATTAGTTTTTTATTTAATATAATAAAACAATTATAGCCTTTTAATATCGGTCAATAAATGGTTTTATAGACCTGATGGCAGTATATCAACCTCGTTTAAATATCTGTATATAGGTTTGTCTCTTTTGTACTTTGTTAGCATATTCAAAACCAAAGTGTGTTTTTGCAGATAGGTTTGCTTATTTTATAATGTGACTTGAAAGTTCAATGGATGACCATTTTTACCGGTAAGCATTGTACTTGATATTTTTTTTCATGAAATGTAAAGAACTGTTTAAAGTATTCAGCATCATATGACCTGTTTGCCGAGTGATTGTAATCCAATTTCATGAATAGGGTAAAACATGAATGCAATTCTGCATGAAAAATGTGTAGAAAAATTCAATCATCGGTCAAAATACTCTCGTAAGATTTATAAATATATGTATTGACCGATATAAAAAGGTTGCAATTGTATACTTTTAAATTATTACATGTCATAGATTTAATTTGCTATAAAAGAACAAAGGCTGGTCAATTTAACAAATTGCATGTGCTTTCTATAACATGTTTCTGTATAAAGACGAATCTAAATGACTCGGTACTTTGTAATATTGTTTGAATTTTGAAGTGATCTGTTAAGATATCGTAGTGCGATAAGTAACTATTCGGAAAACATTAATTCCTAAAGCCGACGACTTTTGATACTGTTATACGTTTGTTCAATTATTTGATAGTGAGAATATAATATATGTAAGGTTTCTTTTGTTTTCGAATCGTTTTATCTTTAATTGTTTTATAATTATCTTAAACCTTAAATTCCAATTGTTAATTTTCATTGCGCAAGTGGAAGAAATTAGTTTCTATCTGTAGTTTTATTGGGTTGTATATGCCAAGAGTATTGAATTTCTATGCTTCTATTTTATATCAACAAATTTAAATACAACGTTAGAGTAGTATTACAGAACACTGCATGTATTACAGAACACTGCATATAGCCAATGTAATAAGGATCTTATGGTGTGGATTCTTTGTTTTGTTTTTAAATACCTGTATAAAGCTTTTAATTTGTTGTATTTGCAATACCAGAGTGAATTTTGCAGTGACGTTTTCAAAGGTTTAATTTCTAATGTAACTGTAAAGTTTTAAAGGCTGACTTTTTTTACCAGTAGGGATTCGAATTAATTTTTTTTTCATGAAATACATAAATAACTTATTTATTAGTACGTAATTTTATATCTGTTTAAAGCTTTGTTGTAGTTTTATCTTTTTTTTAAACCAAAGTGTGTTTTGCACTTCAGTCTGCTTGTTTCAAAATGTGACCTGAAAGTTCAAAGGATGCCTTTCTTTAGAAGTAAGCATTGTACTTGCTTTTTTATGAAATACAATTCACTGTTTGAAGCATTTACCATCATATGACCCATTTGATAGGTGATTGTAATCCAATTTCATGAATAGGGTAAAATCATGAATGCAAATTTTCATATGAAGGAATGTGTAAAAACAAAAAAACAAATCAATTTTCGTGGTTCTCCATAGGAATTTTACTCAGAACAAGCTCCGCCAAAATTGTTCATTATACGTAATATTAAATATGATATTAATGAACAGTTTCTTTCACAAGGGTGCGATAATATGAGCTATTATTGGTAACAAAATTAATTGTTCATTAATTACCTAAAACGTTGTAGAAGTCTACCCTTGTTAGTCTGTCATCATGCTAAAATGTAATTGATACAAAAAATATACCGTTCACAGAGTTTTTCTTCAATTTGTAAAAGAGTTGGAAGGTGAAGTGACAGTGTAAAATAGTAAAAAAAAAAAATCTTAGGTTTTACTCACAATGTTGTAAGCTGTGACAGCCCTTGAAAGGCATTGTTGTCAATCTGACTAATCTGGTTGTACGATAGGGACCTATTAATGAACACAATGTATCAACGTTTGGGGTACGTATACTGTTGAATTGAATGACTTGTAATAAGAAACTAAGGAAATAAATACGTTTATGCAAATGAATTTTATATCCATACAATCAATGAAACATTAATTATAATGTCAAAATTTGTTGCGTTTGCAAGTACATGTATATTTTGTATCTTTTTCAAAACAATTCTCTTCTTCTATAAGTTTGTATGTAAATTATATTCATTCGGAATATTAAACCCTTTGAGCAAAGATAATTCCTTCAATGGCTTACAAAACTATTGGCTCTCAGTATCTTTTTGCATCAAAACATACTAATTGTACGTTGCATTCCTACAATTGTAGTGCAATTTTCACTTTTAAATAACGAGATCAATGGCCAACTTTTCATGCTTGTGACCTCTGACTGTTTAGCGAAAAATCTGACAAAATTTTCCACCCTGAACAAGGTTTTCTTTATTTTGAAATTATTACAAATGAAAAAAAAATATTTGGAAGAAGTAAAAAGTGACTTACATATTGTATAATTCAAAACAATAATTGAACAAGAAAAATTTGAACTTAATTTATTCTAAATTTTGACATCATTTTTTTCAAATTTATCGAGTTTTGAGCAAGTATTACAAAAATTACAATTTCTTGTTATTCATCTCTGCTATTTTATCTTATCTCACATATATAAAACATATATTAATTACTGTCCTTCGTGAGCATTAAAGTATATACGCACGATGAATAAGATAGTAACATTTTATACCTTCAAGTATTATAGCACATGTTAATTTGATTGAAATATAAACATTTATCTTCGTGACGCTCTGTGTTTTTTTTCATCCTTCTGGATTATACCAGTTAAGAATTCTTTACCATTCTACTAACGTTTAAAAAAATCTTTCATTCAAATTTAGTAATCAGTATTGCACCGAAGATTTTTTTCAAACATAAAAATATTGAATAACTTTATAATTTAATGACTACTACGAGTGCTCAATTAATCAACAATACTTGTTACATTCCTAATAACGATGGGTCCGAGTCAACGACTCCCAGTCTTGACGTATTGACGAACCGAGTCAAATATAAGAATTTAGACGCTCTTTATGATGACATGCTAAAAATATACTGTCTCATAAATGATTGAATTATTACAGTTCTTAATTTGCTGTTTTAATATCCAAATTACTAACAAACTTCAGTTGCGGTATTTATTAATACACGAGGCAATTGATAGCAGTCAAAACAACTGAATAATTCTTGAAAACGATAGACATATGCATTTATGATGTTTATTAGCATTTGCATTACTGTAAACAGGGATAAAAGACAAAATCTCATCAAATACATAGAAAAAAATCAGACCTTGAACTGCAAAATCTTAATGATGAACCACCAGTAAAACTAATAGTTTACATTTTGAAGCCTATAATACTTTCTTTACTTACTTTTACAGTTTTGTTTGATAGTGCCAAAAACTGTTCCATCACCTTCGATAAGAAAAAAAAGCCACCTTTCTCATGAACGAAAGACGTGTTTCAATCGTCACAAATTTTGAGTACTTTAAACCAAAAACTAGAAAAAGTCACTCAATACAAGTATGGCATTCGGAGTTATTTTATTTCGTCGAATTAAGGTATCCGATCCATAATTCGATCGGCTAACTTCGGCTTATGTCGTACAAGATCGTAAAACTAAACATAACAGGTAAATTTTATCAAATTTACAAAAACACATTATCTATATTATATTTAGTTAATGTTAAAAAGAACTGATATGAATATTAAATAAACCAAATTAAAAAATTAAAGGTAACGCGTACGAGAGTTCTCGAGACAGTCAACTTCCGTAATGGCGCCTGTAAACAAAAGACGGAACAAACTCGGGCAGTTCAAAAGTCAGCCGAGAATTAAGGCAGGGTTTAGCGAAAAAGCGAGCAACAATGTGATCGAGGAACACAATTATACTTCAGAACATATGTGTTTAGGTTTTAACGGGTGTGATGTGTGTTGTCCCGGGCTAAATAAGTTGAATGCTGCGAAGAAAATCAGCACGAATGATTCGATTTTGAAAGGTCGACGTATTGTAGAATTTAGTGTCCTCATTGAAGGTCTTTCGAACTGTGTAAAATGTTTGTGTGGTCCTTTATTTCTATCTCCACAAACTGTAAAAGCAGAAATGAAAGTGGGGCTTGCGGGATATTTATATGTACAGTGTACATACTGTGGTAATGTGAACAGAGTACCTTATGGAAAAAAACAGAAGAAGGTGACAGGCCAGAGAGGAATGCCCAGCTTCTGCGTAAATACAAAGCTCGGTGCAGGTAGTTATTGTTATTCATTCTTATAAATATCAAACAAGTTTCTTTTGAATTTTTCATTTTCAACTGTATATAACACTGACTTATGCAACCATGTATTTCTGATAAATTGATGATTTTCTTTTTTATAGCAATGATTGATTCAGTTGGTGGTCCACAGAGAATGAACAATTTTCTTGCAACACTCAATCTACCAACAGTTAATAATAAAAATCTTAAAGTTATGGAACGCAGAGCTGGTGAGATGATTGAGAAATTTGCAGATGAGAATATGACAAGTGAAAGTCAAAAAGCATTCAGAGAGGAAATGCGGTATGTGTATTTGTATAAAATGTTGTTATTACCAAAGAAAAATACTTTTTAAAAGTTTTTTGTATTCCTAAAATTATTTTTCTTTCATTTTTTTCATAATTGTAATCTATAATGTGTTAAATTTCAGAGAAGTTGCAGCACAGGAGATGGATTCAAATGCAGATTCTTTTGATAAAGAACTTGGTGTGGCAATGATTGAAGATGAATTTAAAGGGTAAATATTTGAAGTTTTAGCATATAATGTTTGATTATAAAAGTTACTATTCTCTAAGAATCAATTCATTTTTCTAATTTTGAAAACTGGTATCTTGTTTTGTTTGTAGAGATCCGTCACTTATTGAAAAATGTAATTCGGGAGCATTTGATCTACTGACTGAGAGGTAAATAAATCAATGTGCTGTTTAAACTGGTTTTCTGTAATCAAGAAAATAATGAACCTATATGAGTTGTAAACATGCTTTCAGTAATACCTCATCCCCTCAACCTCATGCAAAAACCATGCCAGTTGTGAAAACTGTTGAGGTTAACAGACCTGCATTCACCAAAACAAAAAAGAAAATTATATTCCCCTCAAAGACCCGATCAGGAATGACTGTTGCAGCTGATCATGCTTGGCAAAAGAGAGGTTATGACAGCTTAACAGGTATTATATTTTTTTGAAAACTATTCTAACATTTTATGATGCTAATAATGTAGATATACCGTTAGTCTGTAACAATAACATGTATGTATTTGCAATAGGACATACCTTCCTGATAAGTAAAAGGAACAAAGTATTAAAGACAGTCATCAAGCATCGCTCTTGTTCAACCTGCAAATGGTGGAAAAGAAATAGGCCAGGTCAGAAAATAAGGTCTCATAGATGTGTTTGGAACCACAAAGGAAGTGCTAGAATGATGGAGAGTGAAGCTGGGCTGCTTGCATTGAAAGAAATGTCAAGTCAAGGTACGCCAGTTGAGATTATAGAAGGGGATGGGGATAATACTTTGATCGCCCGTCTAAAGAGTCAGTGTGGTCTATCAATTGTGAAAAGACTGGACAAAAATCATTGTGTTAAAAATATTATAAAAACTTTGTACGAACTTCGAAATTCTAAAGTGGTGAAAATATCCAATCAGATAATACAGCATTTATCAAAGTGCATTAAATACATATTTTCAAAGAATCAAGGTGATGAAAAAGGAATGCGAGAAAACTTGGTAGCTTTGGTTCCACATCAGTTTGGTGATCACAGCAAATGTCATGGGAGATTTTGTGGGTATAAACGCAAACCTAACGAAACTTATGTTCATAGGAGTTTGCCATATAAGGTACCATTGCAGGATCCATTGTTACGTCAGAGCCTTGATGACATTTTTGCTCCAATCATTGCCAAAAGTGCCTCATATATAGAATTAGGGTCAAGCCAGGCATGTGAACATGCCAATAGAGAGACATGTCTGAGAGTTCCAAAACATCTCCATTATGGTGAAAGCGAGAGTTTAGATTTTAGAGTTAAGGCAACAGCAGCATTTATTAATGAGGGTAGAAAGTATTTGTCAGAGGTATAATGAATGTTCAATTCTTTCTGCTCTGTTTGTTGATGTTTTCGGTGGTACATGTTGGAATTTTGGCAGGTTTATTCTGTTCTGCTGTTGATATTTCTTGTGGCATTTGTTGAAATTTTGACATTGGTTAATTTTCTTTGTTTTGCCTTTCTGTGTTTACTTGTTCAGATGTACACTACAGATTCAGTATTGTTAAAGCATTGTTATTATAGAATCTCTTTATTACATCAACATGTTTACAATGATATGCAGTGGATATTAATTATCAAGAAATAAACATTTGATTTGACATTGTGACGAACTCAGAATATGTTGGAAAATAAAATAATAAACTTTGATTATTCATTAGAGATCCTATATGTTTAAAATTTCATTCCATGAAATGTTGTGAACTCATGCATTTTATTATTATTATACTTTCAGACATTTGTTAGCAATGGCCTATCTCCAGGACACTTCTGTGAGTCATATGCAGAGAAGATGGATGCTGATAGAATGAAGAGGAAGGATCGGGCCAAATTACCAGAGAGCAAAAGAAGAAGACTATTTTTGAAGGAAGAAAGGTCTACCTCAAAGGGAGGAAATGAAGCAATTGAAGGATTGTCTTATCAATCTGGTTTGTCATTTGACAGTTACAGACATTTTTTTCACAAATTTTATTTCAGTTTGGATAAGTTTTTATGTTATTTATACAATATCTGTTTTAGAAATTGGACTTTCTGTGAATGAAGAGGATATAGAAAAGATTCCAGATCCTGTGCCGAAGCCCAGCTTTTCCTCTTCTTCAAATTTGAAAAACTGCTCAGCACCCAGTATTGTTATTTTAGATCTGGAAACCACTGGCCTGAGTAAATATTTTTTTTCTCAAATATTAAAAAAAAAAGCTATAAAACTAAATACAAAAAGACTAGTATCAATATTTGCATCTATATATTTTCAGTTCAGCATGGCATTATGCCCCACATCACTCAGATAGCTGCTGTGAACAGCAATACAAAGGAGCAGTTCTCAAGATATGTGGCTCCAGACCTGCCTATTACACCAATGGCTGAAAAAGTCACCAATATCACCTGGAGTGGTGGAGTTCTTTGTTACCGTGGTGAGCCCGTTGATTTTGTGAGAATAAAGACTGCACTGGAGAATTTCTTGGAGTGGTTGGAAAAATTTTCCACCGTACTGATTGTAGCACACAATGGCCGAACATTTGATTTTCGAGTATTATGCAGAGCATTTCGTAGCTGTGGTTTGCAAGAGAGATTTTGCTCTAAAGTCTCAGCATTTTGTGATTCACTTACTCTTTTCAGACACAAATTCCCAAAACTTGATAAGTATAAGGAAGAATTTCTAGCACAGCATTTTTGTGGTCATACTTACAATGCCCATAATGCTCTCGATGATGTCATCATGCTAGATGAAATTATACAAGCTGCACTTGTGTCTGTTTCAGACTTTAAAAAACATTCTTATAATACAGAATGCCAATTTCTTCAGGAAGAATTTAATTCTTGTAAGTCTAAAAACATTGCTTCCCTTCGCCCTCTTATCGGAGAAAAAGTCATGAAATCCTGCACAACAGAAAATATTGCTGGATCTGGACTGAATCTGGGACACCTGAGACTGATATTCAAGAGAAGTGGCGAAGATGGACTAGTAGATGTGTTTTCTATGAAAAATAGTTTAGGCAAACCAAGAGTTACATCAGACAAAAAAGTGTTAGGAGAATGTATTCCAAAACTGTGTGCGTATTTTAGCAAATGAATTTTATAATCTTGTTTTATAATCTAAAGTTTGAAAATTGTGTATTTGTTATACAAGTACATGAACTGTGGAGACAGATATTTTTATTATTTATGAGCATAAAAAATAAGTGAAATACATTCATTGTAGTGACAATATATGGATCAAGTTCTTGAAAAACTATTTACGGTACTTTTTCGAAAAGTTGCCTATGGGTTATCTCTCATTGTGAGTTGTTGTCCCTGATGACCTATTTATTTTTAACTACTATAGAAGTCTTGTTGATTAAACACAAAAAAAATTATAGCTTCCAGATACGTAACAGAAAAAATATTTATTCAAATCGACCAAAAATGTTATTTTTCGTATGTCCTAAATTATGGTTTTTTTTGCATAATTTTACTTGTCAAAATTTTAAATGTTGAAAATAATTTGTATATTTAAACTATTTACATGTATATGATAAAATACACAAGATATTTAATTTTAGTTTTATTGTTTTTTATTCATTTTTTGTTATGTTATGAATTCAATTGAGCCAGTTTTGATTTTTCGAAAACACCCAGAGTTATCTTCCCTTATGAGTTTTCACCCTGGTTGACCTACTTTTTGTACACCCAACAGGGTGGTCATCAATATCCTATAAAAAATTCATATGCTTTCCAGGCATCAATTTTTATTGAATTATGGATCGGATACCTTAAGACCTTTCAATAACTTTGTAACTGGAAGCTGCTTTACTGATGTTAAATTCAACACGATTGTAATTGGGTAAAATGAGACAGGGAAGAATTATTTCTTTGTTAGACAACATAAGATGACAATTTAAGACTTGGAATGGCTGTCAAATTGTGAAGTCGTAAATAGAAAGACGTGGCAATTGTACATGAAAGCAACACTTGACAAACCAGTACCATAGCAGCAATTGTTGAAAGGAAATCGTGGTACATATATGTACATGTCTACAAAATATGCATTTCGTGGTTTGCTATATGACACAAGTTTTGAACAAGTTTAAGTCCCCTATAATTCGGGTTTACAATATAGAGTGCAGATATCCTTTTATTCTGTTCCACGATCCCCTCTTTTCTGGAACATTTTTTTTTAATTGATGAAATGAAATGTCCTGTAACAATCGTTAAAACGCAATTAATTTCTTTCCTTATATATATTTTAATTATTTTATAAACTAATTGTGATTTTTAGATACAACTATTATGCGTTTAAATCTTCTTTACATCGACCGCTCGCTGAATTCAATCGCTCATCGACACTTTGTGAATCGTCGACATCAAAGCAACCGATACACCCATGCGTGTGAATCCTCTAAATTATGCTGTAGCTTGATATACCAAAAGAATCTTGACGATACTTTATATTCCAATTAGTCTAAGTTTTTGTGTGAAATCATGTGTTTAATTTTTCGTTACTTTAGCGTGTTATTAAACACTAATGTGTACGATATTTGGTTTCACATTAGAGTTTTAGGACTATGGAATTTATGTTTACATTATATAATGGGCTTCGGTCATTTCTCGCATTTGCTTTCAGAGATTAACGCAAACTGTACAGGTGTTGTTTGGCTACTATTAGTCAAACTTCAATAAAGACGATTTGATTCATAAGCAGAATGTGAAAAAAGGAGATAATTAAAACATTGCTGGAACATGTTAATTAAAATTAAATAACTAAAATATTAAATAATAATTATATAATATAAAAATATTAACCGTAAATCGTTCTTTCTCGCCTCGCAGCTGCAACGGAAGACATATTCGTTGATTTGCAAACGAGCTTTGCTCTAGTTTATAATCACATTCTTTTAAAAAAAAAAAATTCCCACTTCAAAGTGGTGTTGGGTATAAAACGATCTTTTTTTTATTTCTAGCGGTTTTTTTTTATTAGAGAGGGGGATGGGGTGGATAATTAAGTTTGATGACCTGACTTGTTCACGAGTGTGTACTATACAAGCCTTTGTGTGCAACAATACAGTTCAACAATCATCAACAAACATATGAAAAATTAGCCTTTGTTAAACGACATTTAAAAGCATTACTCAACATTACCATTGGCTGTCGCACAATTTATTTAACATATCAAGTGTATGGTACTTAAGCACTCGCAAACTTGCAATGTACGAAGCTGTAATAACCCATGAAAGGTTTTGCTGTCGATCCTCTTTATCTGGTTGCTTTCAAGATCGCTATTGAAGTGTAAAATAAATTCACATTACGAATGATAACACTGTTGTTGAAGATAGCAATGTTTGTGGTAAATCTTTAAAAAAAATTGAAAGAAAGTTCAAGTTAAAAATGACATTAATAAACCGGTACGATTCCACAATTAACAATAAATTTAGAGTCCGCGTCCAAAAGTACTAGACTGACTATTATAAACTTATCATTTAAGAACATATTTTGGTTTAGTTGATGTGACATATATCAGATATCAAAAAGGCCCATTTTAGCCCAGAGTGCAGCTGTTGAACAACCATTTTCTTGTAAGGTCTATGTTTTTATTGGATTTAAAGTGTTTGAAGCTGTGGTAGCTCTCAAACAATTTTGTTGTTGAGTCTATTTATCTAATGTTCAGTAAGGTACCTACATGAGAAAAAAGTTTAATCATTTATAAGTAATACATATTTTAGATAAAATGGATAAAGGCAAACAAATTACGCACACGGAAGATTGATGTTAGTTATTGTTATATCACTTTCCATGTGTTTTACATTTATACATGTACACTTAATGCTTTTATTAAAGTGATAACCTTTAAAAACAAAAAGATGAAATTAACAGCCCGCTGCAATTAATTAAGTACTTTATCGTCTCTTCTTGTTTCTGGGGATATATTTTTATCAATGTGTTATTTTCATGTACTCGTAGGTGAGGCAAACAGATATAAAACATTTTAAAGCTTTTTGCATATTAATTTTGAGCCTTAATGTACTCTGATAATTAGACATAGTCCTGTTAAATAATGATCACATGCGCTTGCAATTATTCTTAAATACATTCATCTTTTTAACATTTTGCCATTACTAAGTGGTTATGTGTATAAGATCAACGTCTTGGACGGAGAGTTGTTTCAAGGGGTGAGTTTGATGGTGATTATCACGATTATGTACTGCACAGGCCTGTATACAATTATGTGATGATCAACATAAAGTAGAAAAATCAGCTTAAGGTAGGACGATGAAGTTTAACAGAATGGGTAAACCTTAGCATAATTAGTGTTATGCGAAATGTGAAAAATAAAGTATATCCAATAAAGGAGAAAATTTGTTTAAGACCAAAAATATTACATCAAAATTGTAAACCCTTAATGTCAGAACAATAATTAAAAACTATTGATCTTTTTTTTCTGAAATTGAACACATATCATAGCAAGTTAAAAAAGGAAATATTTTAGAAGTGATAGTTTTTTAAATCATTATTTTAAGCGTGCTACATACAGCTATATTTGCGATATCATAACATAAATATTTGTTTTAAACATGAATTAAAATTCTAGAATATGGTTTTAAAAAACTTCAAAAATTGATTGTTCTGTGAAATGTCAGTGCCATTTGACGTCAATAAAAATACATATAGTAGCAATGTCCGCGTCAATGAACGGTTTTTGTAAAACAATCCTCTTTGTTCTTGTATATTTATTTAATATTAGTCTATACACAATTTTGAAGGTTAGGACACTACGAGAGCAGTTGAGTAAATTGTAATTCCAAACATTCAGAACTGACTTACGAGATTTTTTTTATTTGTGTGTTTATATACGAGCTATTAACTGCTTTTTGGTTGACGATGTTCTTACGCGTTAAGCTATGTTCAATCTCAAAATATGGTATCCTCCAATGGTATCAGGGTACTTAATAGTAAACAAACGATACAGACGTATTCTGAGCAATGGTTACGTGGTGTGAGCTCATGTAACATGTGCAGATTAAGCCTGCATGATCAGAATCGATTCAGATGGTGTAGCGTTGCAAAGTGCAAATATTTGTTAAGCCCCACTTCAAATCCATTCCATTAAAAAATATAGGTATATTATATTTCGATAAATTTTTCAAATGTATCTATTATCATACATTATTTTGTGGTAGTTCAGTTTTAATTACAGCTAACCTGTCGGGTGCTGTTTTTTTACCCTGCCGGGCTCCCCACAGGGAAGGAAATCTTTAGAAATTTGGGCTTCTGATAATGTATGTACCCTTTATTAGTCAGCTGCAAACCCTGCTGGGGTTTGCAGCTGAACATTTTGTTTTGTTCTCTATTTTTTATGTCATAATCGTATTTTACATGTACATGTATTAGTCAATTAGACAATAAAATATTAAGTTCTTGAACCGAATAGTTTTTGTTTTATGTAGCTATATAAATTCATATGCTTCCAAATGGCACGTGGCAATGCACGTATCTATCAAATCTAAAAAGTAAGTATAGTCAAACATTTCTACACAGACACTAAGAGACAACGAATATGTTCGTTAAAAATGCTTAGTGAAAAATAATCAAATGTTAACAAAGAAACCCAGTATTTACGCATCTAATGGGTTTACCAGAAAATAAATAAGGTGACATCCATACATTTAAGAGTATGGGGTTTGTTGAACTATGTCGAAAAATATCGAGCCGGCAATCAGCAGCTGTTAGGTAATAGTAATATGGCCAAATTATATTTGTGAAAGCTTTTAATTAACCATAATTTATGTGTAGCTAAAGTTCATGTATCATCTTTCGCAAATAGGAAGATTGTGAACAAATAAAGTGACTCCTTACTTTGTTTTTTTATCGTCGTATCTTTAATATTTAACACAGGAATATTCTTTATATCCAATGTTTTCTGTTAGTCAATGTACATACTTTAAAATGACGTTTTCTTGTCATTAATCATTTAACTCAATATGTTTAAAACATAATATTCCCTCTAGTCTATTCATTGTTTTATGTATGTTTTGGTAATTGTCATCTATTGATAAATGCTATATGTATTCTTTTATGAATTCAAATTGTTTTAAGGTTATGTGTTCAGGGGTAATTCGACGATCATAAAATATTTAAATAATATGTTTCTTTTCTGGTGTAAAGAAGAATAATGACCCCCCTAGATTAATGACCAGGTGCCATTTTTTGACCCCCAACTGTAGAATAAATGGATTATTTTAAAGAAAAAAGACCCATTAGTCTGGTCCGATTAACTAAAAAAAAACCCTTTTAACTGCAAATAATCATTATATAGTCCAGCATGGTTTTTTTTTTATAATAATTAAAGTGTGCTGAGTCCGAAAAAATATGCTGGCCTTCATGAAAATGGCGTTAAGTAAGTCAAAATGGCGATTCAAAATGGCGGACAACCAAACTTCATAATTTTTTTCTTTAAGTCTTTTCATTATTGACAAACAATAATGAGTTAATCCAGCATAGTATTTTATCATACCTGAAGTGTGCTAAGCATGAAACAATATGCTGGCCTTCCCCAAAAGGCGTTAATTAGCTCTAAATGGCGATTCAAATTTGCGGACAGCCAGATTTCATTTTTTTTTTTAAGTTTTTCAAACGGGAAAAACGCAGGAGAGAAATATTAATAGTTCAGTCTAACAAAGTTTTTTTGCATAATTAAGGCGTGGTTAGTCTAAAAAAATATGCTGGTTATGACGAAAATTGCGCTAATTAGGTCAAAATGGCGGTCAAGATGGCCGACAGCCAAATTTTACTATTCTCTTTCAAAGTCTTAAAAATTGAGGAAATAAACGATTATAAATTGGTTCAGCATAGTATTTTATCATATCGAAGGTGTGCTGAGTCCGACAAAATATGCTGATCTTTAAAAGATGGCGGAAAATAGGTAAAAATGGCGGACAGTCAGATTTTATCATTCCCTCTTACAGTCTCTTCAATGAAAAAAAAATAACAATACAAAATCATAAATTGGTCTAGCAAACATTTTTATCATAGTTAAGTTGTGGCCAGTCTGAAGAAATGTATTGGTCTTCCAAAAAATGGCGTCAATTTTATCAAAATGGCCATTCAAATTGGTGTATAGCAAAACATTAATCTCTTAAACGGGAAAAATGTTTGAGTATCATAATATCAATACTGTAACTCAGAATCAAATTTGAAGACTATCACCAATAGGAAAAAAACTCTACCAGCTTTTTATTTTAAAAAGTGCTTATTTTTAAAGCTACAGTATATATGTTATTTATACAATCTTTTTTTGAATAAAGAGTTGGTGATTTTAAATTTGCAAATGTCTATACACTGCAAGTTGGTGCGTTTACACTCCCGCAAAAAGGTTCTACAACCAGATGGGCAGTTGCAAGCTCTCAAATCTAAGAAAGCTTAAGGTATAAGATCGTAGGTCATTAATTAGTTACAGCAGAAAACAACCATCACTTAAATTTTTCATCCCATCTCGGATGAGATTGCTTATATAGTCCTGTCTTCCTATCGTTACCATGGTGTGCGTTTGTTTCATAAGCAACGTAAGGCATATCCAAAGTTACAGCATATTCTCGGGCTCTTTGATTTTATGAATAAAGCAAATTAAACCGTGTCAGTGGGCAATTTACATATAAATGAAGAACTTCTCGAATTCTTTGATTTTCTGGTCAGTTGATTCCCCATCTCGTAGTTGTTACACTTAATACGTCGATTTCCTTGATATGCTGTAGAAATAAAAAGTTGTGTCACACCATATCAGTGAATGAAATAAACCAAATGCTAATTCGAAGTTCTAGAGAAGGGGAACATTTTCTCTACAACAGCATTGGATATTTATCGGATTTTAAGAGGTTCGAACATCCATCAGCGAGCTTAGTTGTGAGGATATGTTGCAAATTGACACTGGTATGGTCTAGCATAAAAAAGCCTCAACTCTTCCTCTGAATAAGGACATGCATCGCTTTTTACGTATTTCTATACTTTCCTCAGCATATTTGGGCACATGATGACAATTTTTCAAGAGGTTGTTTTATCCTTAAAGAAGACATAGACTGCTTGATTCCTTATACAAAGTATAAATTGTCCATAATAATGTTAAAAAGAGTAAAATTCTAAGGGTTTCCCAAAACTTACTGCACATACTTAATACTACATATAAAGCTGGATGATATGATGATTTCGGGCACATTTTTAATCACGAGCTTTTCCAGTGCATGTGATGATATATTAGTTAGATTTATTTGCTATAAAGGCATTTAAGGAAGAGACAGACAGACACACACTAGAATGTCGTACAATGTTCCCAAGTAGCCGATTGTACCTCTGTTTTCATATATTAAGCTTATAATACCGATGTCTTTAAAGCCTAAAAACACTAATTTTGTAGTGCAGAAAAATTTCCCCTCTCTATAACTTTGAAAGCATTTTGTCGCATTTAACGGACTGGCGGGGTGTGCCACATCTTCTTCACTATTTTAAAGGCAGATCGAAGAAATTGGTCCATAAAGTGTAATAAAAAACCAGTGAGGTTTAGAAACAAGAAGAATATTTAAAATCATGAACAAAGAATGTTTAAAAAAAAAATACGCCTAAATAAGACAAAACGGAGAAAATTAACATTTATAGTAAGGAGTGGAACTGTTTGGTTCTTTTTATTAGTTACGTTGTTCCAAAATAACAGTGTTCCAATCTAATTTGTCAGGTGTATATTTGTGCAATATAATACTTACACATTTTACCCTCTAAACGGTGCTAAAAGAGAATTATGTAATCTGGCCATTTCGACCTAAATAGCGCCATTTCAGTAAAAGCCAGCATATATCTTCAAACTCAGTATACTCTAATTATGAATAAAAACTCTGTTAGACCGGATTATAATTGTTTGTTTTATGCTTTTTTCTAGTAAAAAACTTAAACATAGAGTGATAAAATCTGTGTGTCGGCCATTTTAAAACGCCATTTTGACCTATTTAACGCAAGTTTCGCCATAGCCAGCATATTTCTTCAGACTTAGCATGCCCTTATTATATTAATAAACTTTGCTGGACCAATTTACAATTGTAAGTCTCATGTTTTTTCCCCATTTAAGAAATTTCAAGGAAAAAATATGAAATCTGGCTGTCCGCCATTTTGACATAAAAAGCACCGTTTTAGTCGAGACCAGCATAATTCTTCAGACTAAGCACGCCTTATATATGATTTAAAAATTTGCTGAACAGAATTATAATTGTTCGTTTCTCGTTTTTTCATCATTAAAGAAAATAAAGGACAAAATAATAAAAACGGGATGTCCACAGCTATGAATCGCCATTTTTAAGACAAATAACGCCATTCTCTTGAAAGACAGCATATTTTTTCTGACTAACCACACCTAAATTATGATTACAAACTTTGTTGGACGAATATTTATTGTTTATCTCACGCTTTTGGTCCATTTTAGAATTATAGGTAGAAATAACAAGTTTTTGTTATTTTAAATTGCAATTTTGACCTAATTAATCTCATTTATGGAAGGCCAGCATTTATTTTAAGACTCGGCACACATTGGTAATGATGAATTACTATGCTGGACCAATTTAAAAGTGTGTGACATTATTTTTTCCCATTGCAGAGGCTTTAAAGAAAAAAATTGAAGATTGGCCGTCCGCCATTTTGAATCGCCATTTTGACCTACTTAACGCCATTTTCATGAAGGCCAGCATATTTTTACACACTCAGCATACTTTAATTATGATAAAAAAAACTATGCTGGACCAAATAATATTTATTTGCCGTTAAAACGTATTTCTAGAGTCTTTTTTAGAAATCAGGACCAGACTACATGGATCATTTGTCTTCATGTTTAACATAAAGAGAAATTACCCCCTCCCGTAGAAAAATGACCCCCGCCGTAAACAAGAATAGATATGAGTTACCTCATAACCCAGATATTTGACTTTTAAATTACTTGAATTTTCACTATGCTCAGCTGATTTTGAAGTTCAAAACACTGAACTGGTTAAGAAATCAGTGTATATAGTGTTCCATTTACACTTACCCACTACATTGACACAAATTGATTGTTAACAGTTAGGTCTCTTCTCTCGTGAGATATGACGGAAAAATGACGCTGTACTAGCGTAAAAATCTGCTGAACTGTATTTGTTACTTTACCATGAATAATACCTAACAACATTTTTATATAGTTTTATTATTTGAAAACGATATTTGATTTACAAAACATATACAGAGCCTGCTGAACTATGTTTTGTCGCGACTTTACATTTACATCCTCAACAAATATCCCAGGTCTACAAGAGTGTGAACAGAAATCTGTGCAGGTGTTGCATAACCATTTCGTTATTAAAAAAAAAGAAAAGAAAAGAAAAACACATGCATACACAGTGAATAATTAACATTTTCTCTCAGAGGAGATTGTGTAATTTTTGTTGTTGAATTTTTATTGGTAAAAAAATTGTCAATCGAAGCAATACCTATATTTTCGTGAAAAAGACTGAGAATGCAGCTAGCGTAGGATTATCAATACTTCTTATTTACATTTCTGGGGAAAATGATTTTAAAAATATCATTTTACATTAATTTTGTTTTCTTCCACGTATTACATAGTCTATACATTGATATTCTAAACATTTGTTGTAATGCTGTATTTGCTGATCATGAATGGAACTATACTTTTCCAGAGCAACTGAGTAAAGAGTACCTGACTATTAATAGACAGTAAGCACTGATCGAATATATACATATAAAAAAGGAATATATATAAGCGTTGAAAAGGTAAAAATAAAAAACTGCATTTTTATGTAGTTCACATTATAGATTTTATTCTTTACGCATATAAAGTTTTAATCACAATTTTATGTAAAAGTACAGTGCATCTGTGATCATCGTGTAGAAATGGACAGAAGTATAGTATGTTACCTTACACAGAGTTCGTAGGGAGGCTGGGTGGTAAAAAGAATTAACCATCAGATCTGCCTTAAACTTTAACAGAAGATATTTTTGTCCATATACTAACATTAAGTAAAGAAAAAAATGCGAAATTTAAGCTTTAAAATTTGTCAGTTTCCTATATCTTTATACAGATCTCTTCTTCTTAGGAGATTTAAATCGTCTAAAAATGGTCATGACCAACGAGCCCTCTCAATATTTCAAATTAAGGTTCCTCGACACACAAATATATTTTTTTTTGGATAGATAAAGAATCTTTTTATGAAATTTGATTTCACAAAACAGAGACCATTCAATATCGGCTTTGAATTATTTTATGTGAATTCTTATGTTATTTTCAAGTGAAACGGAAGAAATTGTTTTGACTGCGAATAAGGTTTTTTAGAGCTTAAGATTTGAAAGATAGATCATTTGAGTTATAACTCCTTATAACAGTGGAGTAAACGTTGAATAATTTTGGTTTAAACATCCTGGGTGCTGCACTTGCATACCCTGTAGTTAATAGTAGGAAAAAAATTATAAACGTCAATGCAAATAAAACTCATAGCCAATATTGAATCTAAATTTTCATCGCCAGTAAACAGAATTTTGTTACATAGTGATTTATATCTCGAAATAATTTGAATGTGTTTCACTCGTAATAATGAGATACATGTAACTCGTTGTGGTGAGAACTATACCTCAGTACAATATGTCATAATCGTGTTATAACGAAAGGATTGGTTGTTTTTTGGTTTTGTTTTTTTTCAAAAAACATTCCCCTTCTTTCACTTTAATTTATTTGCATATGAATTATAATTTCTGTTACTTTCTGTTTACTGCAATAAAAATGACAATATTGTAGATATTATTTTATATATAACAAGAAATTATACTGAAAACCTTAAATTTATAAGTGGTCATTATTTTACAGGGATCACCTCTCTTCACATAGAGTGTGGGGTCATTATTCTACGTCGAAAATTATCCCCCGTCATTTATTCTATGGGGATCATTCCGCTGCTTTACACCGGTATGGTTTGTTAAAACACTAATGCGCCTGGTATTTGTTTATTGTCTTTTAAACAAATTCATATTTGCTGAAAAGACTAATCCATTACAGAGAAAACAAATAATAAAAACACCAGCATACAAGTTTTCAAATTTACAGCTTACTTCGAAATATTAGGAAACAAACAAATTAATTTTCTTTAAAAAGCCACAATTTTTATTTTACCTCGATTTATTTCGTAAAGCAACATGTATTAAATTTTCTCTTTTGAATTTACAGTACATCTAGATCTCATCACATCATCGGTTTAAATTATCAATGCAAAAGAATAGGCATTTTTGTTTAAAGATGTTTATCACATAAAATAATGGTGCTCAGAGCTTGAACCGACTTAGGAGTTGATATTGTTTACACTATTTCCTATATGTGGTTGGAACCGAATTGAAAAAGGAAAGGATGAAACTAATTCGTAGTATAGAGTGCAAGATAGTGAGACACAAAATAATGTATAAGATTAAAATTATATCAACTTTCAAATGACGGCATATTATTAATACCATACAATTCAAAGCACGACACACTGTGGATAAAAATAACATAATTGCTGGAGATTTTTCATACAGAAAGTGGGAAGTAGAAATCAGGCAGCAGACCTTAACCAGAATCTAATTTTAATTTAGTTGAGCTGATACTCTCTAAAGTGAAGTCAATTGTTTGTCATTCTTTATCATGTGGTATCAACGAGTTGTTATGGCCACCATCAGAGTTACAGTATTTGTACACTTAACTAATTTCATAGCTAATAAGTATTTTGGGGAATAAAAACACTCAACTGCCATTTTATACCACGCACCAATCGGTTGTTTTTATATACTTGCACTAGTGCTAGTGGCCCTACCATATATTTAACAATTAAGAAATTGTTACAAGGTATTTAAATAAGAACCCTTGATATGATCAATTTTTAAATCAAAATTTGCAGTTTTTAACAAAGCGAAATTGTTCAAGCTGGCTTTTATACGTTTTATTTATAGATGTGGATATCTTCTATGAAAAGGCAACTCTAATCAAAAGATTATGTAATTTATCCCATCTCCTTTCTGTACAAAAACAGATTGTTTTACACTCAATTTTGACGACCAGTCAAAGTTGACCAGTTGAATAAGAGACTACACAAAAACAGTGTTTAGTCCTTTTGAGGCTATGATGGATAGGTTGCAGATACGCCCAGATAAACTAGTCCAAAGTATTGTCCTTATGTTTAGAATGTTAATTTTCTATCAATTTAATGCTGTTCTGTTCAACACCCTTGTTTCAATTTATACCGACCACACCAACTACAAATATCATTTTGCATAAGGGCATCAATTACTTTTGCCCAAAAATACTTGATTACCAAACCAATCAATTTAAATGTTAGTCTACAAAACCATTTTATTCTGACTTTCTTACATATTTTCAAAAGACTAAACTTTTGTTGTAGGCTGAATATATAAATTAAAGAACCATATTCGATAAGGTGTAATATTCACCCCCATTTTTTTTTACGAAAAAAATAATATTATTTAAATATTTTAATAAAACATAAAACTGAATACGTTAGTTACAGAAATCTAGAAATTTTACAGCATCGATCATCCCTCGTGCTTCTATGAAGTCACGTAAATGGGCCATTTCCGGCAATTTCTCCAAAGCATGACGAAAACATCAGTTTTTCTTCATATTCAACATTATGAAGTATAGAGTGCAATGTTGCTTTAAAACCATTTTCAGTGATAAAATTGTTCATATTATTTTGCATATCATATTAAAAAATGATGTTGGACCAAGCATGCGCTCGATGTTTCTTTTTAAAAAAACTGATAGAAAATACCCCATTCTTTAGCTAAAATACATGCTTTTTGTGAAATTAGCTCATTATTAAC
>WFKH01010211.1:11570541-11588260 GCA_016163765.1 Magallana hongkongensis | reverse complement strand
GTATTGTATATGACGATGATGAATTGTATTGTACATGTACATATATACATGTGTGCGATGTAGACAAAGTTTGGAAATTTCGTAAGAATAGTTCTGTATACATGCCGCCAACAGTTAAAAAAGACAAAATTGAACCCCCTTTAAGATTTTACTCGAATTTTTGTCCAGCATGTTAGACGTTACAAGTGTGAACACTATTACAGAAAAATAAAACAGTAATTCAGTTTTGTGCAACAATTATATTATACACAATATTTTTATTATTGTTTGCATGTAATGATGATCATGCACGGTTATACACTGTACATGCAATATACATATATTATTGGGAATAGGTGTTAGAGAGAAGAAATACTTTAACACAATTATTTTGAATAATTGTTTAATTGTAACAGATAAATATATTTTTTTTCGGCGTTCACACTGGCTTTAGTATTAATGATCATTGCAACAAGTATTCCAGAAAATAGTACACTACTGCGGGTCAAAATCATTTGTGTATTTACGGTTTCTAAAGTAGATATTTTATTTGATTCCTCATTAACCATAAATGATAGTCATCTTGAAGAAAAACACGTGTATAGCGAATTCACTAGACTTATCATTACGAATATTAATTATACGAATATAACGAAGTAAATCCACTGGTCCTGATACTTTGCTATAACCGAGTTTTTCTGGTGTTTTATTATGTAGGTATTATCGGCATGTATATTTTCATTTTAAAATCACCTGTATTTTTTAAGGACGATGTCATTTAATGACACAATAAACAAATATTTTTCCTCTCACAACACCTTTGTATTCATACCTACTGATCCTGTTTATTCTTTTCATTAGATATGTCGTTTTGTTTCCCAACTGTGGATCAAAATTCGGTAAATGTATTTAAGGTCTATAGAATAACTATATCAGATTAAATAGGAAGTTTTGAAATCTTGTTTGAAAATGTGATACACACATTTTTAACTTGTCTAGCTTTCAGTGCGCTCAATATTTTGTTCAATTATATTTGTAGGTTGCACTGTGACTAAGCATTCAATTGCGTAATTGTTTTGGTTAAATGACATAAAGCGTTCATCGTACATGTAAATGCTAACCGTTTAAAAAGCGAGAGATTTATATTTCCGGTGATGCATAAACTGTAAACCAACGTTTATTCGCGTGCGAGATATTTTCTTGAGGTCATGAGAGCTTCGTAATCGCGAATATTTCAAGCCACGAACGATTCCTTGTCGTGTGATTGTTACATGTATAACAACAGAGGTAAGGATAAGGCTTGGACGCGAACATTAGTCGTCGCGAAACAGTTTATCGGTAAATAAAGTCCCCGCGTCCATGATCACGTGGAGTAGCAAAACCTGAAACGAGACGCGAAGCGAAGCAAAGTTACTTGTATTACCACCACTCTCTGAAGATAATAACGTGGTAGACAATTAATATTATTACTTGCGTGTTTATAGTGTTTATTTGGAATAATTTGTGTTCAATAAATATAATTGTTTTGTTTGTTTTTTTGTGTGGAAAAAAAAATGAATATATTTTGATAGAGGATCATGATGTAAAGAATCAGAATGCGTCACGTTGCATGGCAAAGATCATTTCATCAAACTCCATGCTACGCATTACTTCTGATCCTATGATCTGCACCTGGTAACTCCAAGAAATCCGGCCCTTTTGAACAAGTTGCCAAAAATAAAAAAATAAATAATTAGTTTGATTTTGGTCAGTAAAAAAGTGTTTGGTATTAAAAAGAAAATGCCTCTTTCATATACATGATTATATTACGGCCGCATTGAAGGGCCAGATGAAAAAAAAATATATGTTCGGATCGGCCAGATGAATTAGTACGGCGGCGTGGATGGCCAAATAAAAACAAATAATCTTATTTGTTCGGACGAATAACGATTTGTTTGGAAGAATTAAGATTTGTTCGACGAATTAGGATTTGTTCAGACGAACAAATTATTTGCTAATATATATGAGAAGTAATTTAGACATTGGCAATGATGTAGATGAAGAGAAGGGGGGGGGGGGGGGCTCTGATCAAGCAACTCCTTTTCTCAATGCTCAATTCTCAAAATCTATCATCATTTTGCAATTTTTTTTTTATCGAAAGTAATATCATTATTACAGAGCTTGACGTGCAGAAACATTACAGATACATGTAGTAAATTAAGATATTTTGTCTCTATATATCCAAAATCGGTGGTTATACATAGTCACCGATTCTCCTTATGTTCTTATTTTTAATACCTTAGCATTGGTATAATTATATAAAGATACAAGACAACCTTGAACTGTTGCCATGGAGACCGATTGTCATGGTAACAGAGGCGCAAGTTTGAAAATGGCCGTTTTAAGCTTTTTTAGAGATAAATAGCATTAATAATTTGATTGATTAAACATGTTCTCAACTTTCATGTAATATCAGTTGAAGCTGCATTTTAGCAAAATAAATGGCCGTTGCAATGATGTTTTGAACAATTAAATATTTCTGCATTATTTTTTTACTTTATACATATTTCCTTAGCAAGGTCAATTTAACGATGCTCAATGATGCTTGAATATATTTGATAAATAGGTAAACATGTTTCCCACAAATGACAACAAAGAATGGTTAGTAAATGTTTTAATTTTTATATGACGTGCATATTTTAATTACAGCTATTCATCTATGAGTTTGGTTCAATAATCACTTCATTGGTATTTAAAAAATAGGAAAATATATTTTCAAAATAATGGAAACATTCTTTAGAAATTGATTTGCCCACCAATATTTTTCTATAATTTGAAAATTGATCAATAGTTAATTCAAAATTTTATATTTCATAACTTTAATAAGCTGAAATTACTTTCTATATTGCTTTTATGTTGATAAGATTTGCCATTTCTGTATCTTTGGTCTCCTGTACCATGGCAACGGTAGTTCTTAGAAAAACAAATTTATTTTATCTAGCTACTGAATACATCAATATGTATCATTGTATGCAATATAAAGATAATTAGTGACTATGCGTGCCGGAACTCCTATTTACAATTTTGATTTTTACATAGAATTGATCTTTAAAACTAAAATTAGGATTATTGAGCAAATTGAAAAAAATGAAAAGATTTAATTCCATTCATTTTTACAATTTTGTATCATTAACAGTTGCAACTGCAACGCTTAATGATATAAAGTTTGTATCATTTATTTAGCGGTTGAGGGTGTCGATACATGTATTTGCTTGTTTCATTAAGCGTTAAGGCTGCTGTGCATTTGTGCCGCTTAATGATACAATTCTATCATTAAGCGGCGATTTATCATTAACAGTTGAACATGTGAACTGTTAATGCAAGAATTTATAGCATTAAGCGTTGCAATTGCAACGCTTAATGCTATTTATATCATTAAGCGGCGTTGTATCATTAACGGTTGTTACACAGCCCACAGATTTAACTAGTTTAGAGAAAATCCTGTTTCTGAAGTAACTGTGAAAAGATAGGTTTTTTTCTAATAAATATCACAGATGTGTTGTACGAAAAAACATACGTATCCGTGAAGTAAACGAGGCCGGGTCTAGCTTGTTCTGCCCTAGTTTTTTAATGATTTTTTTATACATGAATTTCTGCTGTAATATGTATTATTTTAAGATAAAAAAATCCGACATTTACCACATCGTTTGTTTAGGGGGTCATCCTAAAATTTGTAATTTTTAAACATAGGACCTTATGGAATTTTGATTGAAATGTATCGATTTTGCACATTTTACATTTTTTTTTTAGCTTCTGCTCTAGGGATTTTTTTCCTATTATTTGCTAAAATGCATCAAATGATCAAATAAAAAAAAAACCTTTTACCTCCTAGTTTGTTCCAGGGGTCTAATCAAATGTTTTTTGTGCGCCCAATTTCCTAGATTTGTCAGATAATGGCTATTTTTTATTTGACAAAGGCGGAAATGGTGATCTTTATAGTACTATTTAAAACATTCAGACATATATAAGTAATACAAATATACATAACATCACATATTAAGGGTCATTAATATAAAATACATTGTTACTGTTTTGAAATACATGTTTTAAGCTATATTTAGGCGGGGTAAGAAAACGTGACAGAGGGCTAGGCTTGCTGAACCCTCTTCACGTTTTCGACCCGACCCAAGATATAGCTTATATTTTAAGACATTAATGTTTATTCTGCAATATGATATCAATTTTACGGCTGAAACGAGCTATTTTTGACGAATTTCGCTGAATATCTGCAGTTGAAACCATAACACCATGGCGTCAACCAAGCAAAAAGATGACGTCACAATGCAAATGGAACACTGCGCGAAAGCGTGCGTACTCGAACTGTACTCGGCCTCGTTAACATAAAAAATCGAGTAGCATGGGCTAGGGAAAAAAGACATTGGGAAGTTGATGGTGATTGGAATCGTGTGATTTTTTCTGATGAATGTAAAGTGTTTGTTGGAGAAAATAACCGTGTATATGTGTAGCGGAGACCCGGAGAGGAATGGATACCGCAGTGCATTGGTCTAAGTCGTGGTGCAAGGGTAAGTCTTTTAATTTGGGGATGTGTCTGGTGGAATAGACCAGGTACTTTGACAATTGTTAATGGCAATACTAATGCAGAAAAAAATAGAGAAATCCTTGATTATGAATTCTGGCCGGTCTTTGCCCAACATTTTCCACAGAATGACGATAAAAATGCACCAGTACATCACGCAAGATCCGTGCTAAATTACAAGATTGAAAATAATATTCGAGGATTGTTGTGGCCTGTCCTATTGCCATCAACGGATGCTAATATTATTGAAAACTGTTTGTTATTGTTGAAAAATCAGTTGAGAAAATGCGCAAGCAGAGTAAATAACGCAGCTGACCTCGAACAAGAAATTCGGAGAATATGGACCACCATCCCGATTTATGACATCAAAACCTATACAAATCACTACCACAACAAATCGTCAGTATAATTATTTCAAAGGGATATGCCACAAAGTAATAGGCAAGTTTTTTTAATATAAAAATCGTGTTATAAATAAGAAAACGACGTTTTTAATACCGGAACCGTGTGTTGCTAATAACGCCATGACGCCATTTTGTTTATAATATTATGATCCGCCGCTTGCTATTTTATTTTCTCTCATATATAAAAACATATTATTTCAATTAATGTCCATCCTCAATATTAAAGTATTTACGCACCATGATTAAGATAGTTACACTTTTTTAATACAAATATTTAAATAGCACATGTTCGCTTGATTGAAATACCGTCATGATCTGTGCCATATTTCCATCTTTCCGGATCATACCTGTTTAGCATTCTTTACCTGATACTAACGTTTAAAAATATTCCTTTTATGCAAATTCAGTAATCGGTATGGTCATCGATATTGTTAAAATCCAGAAAATAGCAACGGGCTCGAGCAAAAACTCCCAGTTTTTATGTATTGAAGAAAAATCTCATGCATGGGTCATCACTTAAACTACTGGTGATGTTTTAATTTTGAAGCCGATAATACTTATTTTACTTTTTTTCCAGGCTTGTTTGAATGTATTATACAAGTTAAACTACTTTGCTACTTTGTGGAATAAAATGTAATAAGTGTTGAATTTGTATACCCCTTTTCTTTTTCATCTGTTTTATTTTTAAAATTCATTTACATATTAAAAAATGCTGAAAATCACCTTCAATGAGAAGAAAGGGTACATCATTAACATGAACGTAAGACATGGTTTGAGCTACAATTATCTAGGGTTTTTAAGGTAGCAACTCTTGATAAAGCCACATTATCAATGATTGGTACCAACCAATGACTCTCTTTCATTACTCACTACATGTATGACATTCGGGGTTATTTTATTTCTTCAAACTAAGATCCTTACCGAAACCCGAAACTGCCTTACAGATGTTAAATTCAATACAATTGCAATTAATTAAATTGAGACCTCAAAAGGTACGTACATGTACATACTTCAGTTGCGTTATCTACTTTTGCACAAGGGCAGACGCAACACGACGTTAGACTGAGAAAAGAAAAATTTCTTTGTTGAGCAACCTATGATGACAATTTAAAAGTACGAATGGCTGTCAAATTGTGAAGTCATAAATAGAAATAGGTTGCAATTGTACATGATACCAACGTTTGACAAACCATTACCATACCAGCAAATACTTAGTTGAAAGGGAATTGTGGCAATGTTGAATGTTTTAAATACAATAGGGCAATCAATCCATCAAAGTTGCAACAAATTAACACAAAGATGAAATAGCGCAAACTAAACAGCCCACTGCAAACCCTTTAAACAACACACATCGCATTTGTAGGTTGGTTATTCTCCTTTTTATACTATAATCATACCAAGTATCTGAAAAATATCAATATTGACCAAACACACCTAAATAATGTCTACATTCTTTGACACTGTGGTTCAAAAAGTTAACACAATAAGAATAGATAATAAACTTCTTGCTAAAAAGAAGTTAAAATTGCATTTCGTGTACTGTGTGCATGTGCAACTTTGATCTTTTGGGACGTTTGTTTAAAGAGGGATTGAAAATATTGTATCAGCTTTTAAACTCATAGCTTCCAAACCCCTACAGACTCCGATAGCTTGTGCGTTGTGTGGACATTTTGTTACCGATGTATTTTCGCACGCTACCATCTCATGTCCAGCCCTAACAACGCAGCACTCCAATTGGTGGAACTCGTTGACCAGGTCTTTTACCGTACACCTGGAAGCGGAACTCAACGGCCTTCCGGAAGACGACCTTTTCCTAATACTCCTAGGAAAACAAACACTGACAGTTCTTTCTAAAACGGAGGAAATAGAGTTTAAGAAATTAAACTCAAGACATATTGTGACTTCTTGCGCAGTCTATAACAGACTCATTGGGCAGCTCAATTCACAGCTCCCATCAATTTAATTAAAACTTTCTTACGTTCGTAATATATGTAAATAACCTCAACCATACATGTAATTCATTCCTTCTCATTACTTATATGTACATACGTATCTTCACTTTATAATTTTGAATCGTTCACTGTAATCTACCTGTTGTTTGTATAATTCAGTTCTAATCTCCATAATGGAGGAAATAAAAGATGAATGAATGAATGAATGAAAGGAAAACTTGATGAAGAGTCATATCTTCTAATGTGTTTTAATAAATAATAAATAGGCGGATTATATATTCCTAGGAATAATACAGCAGAGTAACAAACTTACAGTTCTTGAAGCTGTGATAACCCATGAAAGGCGTTGCCGTCGATCCTACTTATCTGATTGCTATGGAGGTACCTTTATAAGTAAAATAACTATTGAGTGATACAGTCAGTTCAAGCATATCTTTTACAACATACACCATAGCAGAGCATAGCATTGAAATCTCATAGCATAACATTGAAATCTCATACCATAGCACTGGAATCTCATACCATAGCATACAATCTCATAGAATCTCATTCGTCATAGCATACCATAGCATAGCATACAACATGATTTTAACTCTGTTTTAAATGTTTTTATTTGAAAAAAATAAATGTTCACATTTCAGATAAGTAGTAAACTGTGGCTTCTTATCATTTTACTTCGAAATCTATGGAACTCTTCTGTGTATGGAGGCGTTTTTGTTCAAATCTCATAGCATACCATAGCATTGCATAGCATACCTTATCATTAGGCTCTTCATTTCAATTTCTCATATCATGGCATATAAATCTCAAAGCATTGCATTGAAATCTCATAGCATATCATTAAAATCGCATACCATAGCATATCATATAATTGTAAAAGATATGCATGATATGACTGTAAATACAAACTTGGTAGTTTGAAATAACATTACTCGTATTCTGTATTTAGTAACAAGTAGTGGTTGTCATATTGCCTGAGAAATGCATGTTATGGGCAATGGATAGGATGCAGCTGTTTAACAACCGTTTTCTCTTAATTTGTTTTAATAAAATAAGCTTAAGTTTCAGAGCAGCATTGCTAGGGAATGGGTTTTGTGAATAGACAAAATAATCAGACTTAGTTCTTGAAGCTTTAATAACCCCTGGGAGGCATCGCTGTCGACATTACTTATCTGATTTTCATAACGGTACCTACATAGGATGAAATTGAATGATTAAGGGGTGAAACATAGTTTTGAATAATAATGTATAAAAGAATTTAAGTTACAAAACTATTTAAGTTCTAACTGGTATGTTCGCAGTCAAGACAAAGAGAACTGAATATAAATTTAATAGCAAATAATTTTTGCTTATAAATGTAGGCATTGATTTATTTACTGATTGCTAAACAATATTCTTTAAGATATTTCCAGCAAGCACTTGACATAATTTGAAAACAAAATGACAAAATTTGTTTGCGTGTGACTTTATGAACATGTTCATTGATTATTATTTACGACCGATAGTTGTGTCAGGAAGTACACGTTTAAAAATGATACGTATTCTTTTATGTCTCGTTTGAATATCTTTTTTCTATATAGCATTTGTCATGAATAGTCCAAAACAAGTGCAAATTTATAACCATCGTATACTGCAACTTCTTAACACGTTAGAAACTGTATCTCCCAGGTCGTCCATCCGACAGGCGGAGCAATGTGCGACTTCAAAAATTTCACTGTGACGTCATACATAAACTTGTTATGCTTTGTTTACGTTTCTCGACAGAGTACGGTGGATTGGAGACATGTAATAGCTATCTTTGTTCTCACAAAAGCGTGTACGAATTTCAAAACAAGTCGACAAACCTCTAAAAAATCGAGTGAAAGGTCAGCCATTTTTGTCATAGTAATTGACAAATCTTTAGGTTTGTTTTTTTTCTAATGCACTGGTTCTTGGAGCCCGCTTCGCTTGCCAGAGGGTCTAATTTCTATGTAGTAAACTGACCCATGGTCAGTATTCCATAACAAGTAGGGTACTTTTTGTACCGTAGAAAACCATTCAAGACCTGCAAATCTACGACCCTCCCCTCCCTTAACAACAGACATTTAAAACTGACCCCCATAGAAATAGGACCCCTGCTTATAAACTACATAAAAAAACGCATAGTATCAAATGTTTGGTGAGGGTGGAAGAGTATAAAGGTGGTAGGGGGCAGCATAAATACATGTTTCCATACGTAAAAGATAGTCATAATTATGGATGCGCCTTCTGTTTTAATCTACAGTTTAGACTTACATGTAAAACATCATTTGTAAATTCTCGTCAGCTTGTCTTGTGAGACCCCTTCGTTTTTGATGGTTTTGTCCTCCCCCTTGATACATCAGGGACGTATACTTCCGGGTTACATGCAGTGGTGCGCTAGCTTTTTATATTATGATAAAGGGTGATATGGCAACAGCTCACGTGTACCCGCATGTGTTCGCTTTGCTGAATACTACGGCTAATAAACAGGTTTATTTTAATAATAGAATATTTAGTGCAAATAGGGTGCTATTTGCTAAATAATGAGTATGTATGTCTAGAACACTAATATGGGAAATCCAAGAAAAGGACCATATTCGATAAGGACCAATATTTGCCCCCTTTTTCACAAATTTAAAAGGAAAATCATCATGTTATACTGGTTTTTTAAAGGTATATAAAACTATAAAACTAAATATGTAAGTTACAGAAACCTTTAAGTTTTACAGAACCGTTCATTCCTCGTGCCTCTATAAGGTCTCGTAAATGGGTTTTCCTCCCGTCATTTCCAAGAAACATGAAACAGTTTTTCTTTATATTCAATAGTATATATATAGAACTATAGAGCGCATCGTTGCTCCAATCCATTTTTACATATATTATTGTTCATATTATTTTGCACATATTTACATGTAACAATGGTGTTGGATCAAACATGCGCTCGATGATTTCTGTTCCAAATAAGCTGAATGAAAAAAAGTATTTTGCTTAGATACATACTTTTTATCTGAAATTAGATCATCATTAATATATCATATCTCTATTATGACATCGGTCATATAACTCATCTTCAAGTTGTTAAACTTTAATTAGCTATGTTTTAATCTTTCTTTATTCATATTTATTAGTAAAAATATCTTGTTACGAAAATTCATGTGTTAATGCAAGCTCTGATCTAGAAGGGGGGGGGGGGTTCACCTCCCCCCCCCCCCCCCCCCCCCGGGGAACATTCAAATTTATTAAATTCACATTAAACATTTACCAAAAATTGGCCTCGGACACCCCCTCCCTGGAAAATACAATTATCCTTCAGACCCCCAACCCCACCCCACCCCTAAAAATGCTGGATCCGCTCATGAGATGGGAATTGCCATTCCCATTAAAAGTACTTCATGGCGATAGAGACCGAGATGACTTATTTCCTCTTCCCCTGTAAATTTCTTAGTATTAGTTTCTGTATACAATAAGTGCGATTTTTTTATACTTATTTAGATTGACGATGTTAACAGACATTATATTATCAATCATTTTCCCCTCAACACCCTCCCTTAACCTTTTGAGAATTTTCTAGTTTCGTGCCTGATTTACTTATCAATCAAAAAATGTTCAAACTAACATTAAGATGAAAACTAAAGTAGGTCTTTAATTTTGTTGCAAATATGTAGGGTAGTGAAACATTTTATATTCAGGGTACGTTAATGAAATTTGACTGCATTTTTTTTCTTTTTGAATTTGAGCGAGAGGCCCACCGGCTTTAACCTACCATAGCCTTTAGAAAGAATCTCATGTTTGCGTTTTAAGCTTAATTTTAGAATATAAACCCTATTCCGAGACTCCCCTGACTGTTACCCCCGCTTTTATTATTTGACCTTTACCAAAGGTGGTCTAAAAAATGCATGCTCATTATATGGTCATATTTGTCATATACACCCCCTAATTAAAAAAGCCTGAACCCCTGTCCCATGGACAGTTAATTTCCCAATTTAAGACGAACACATTATAGACATAATTAACAATGCATATAGTTGATACCCAATGACTGTGAAAGTATAGAAAAAATACAAACAAAGTTTATAGATTTTTACTTTATTGTCATTATGGCTTTACCCAAGGGCCGGTAGCCCTGACCCAGAGGCCATGAAATTCACTATTAAGGCAGAGGGTTTAATGAACATCATAACCATGCATTTAATTTTTATCCCAATTATTGCGAGTAGAGAAGAAGATTTTCTACGATTTAATGCATTTTGTCTACTAGTATACGACCATATTGGTCAAGCCCAAGGGCCAGAACCCCTAAACTAGGGGCAACGAATTTCTTAATTTAGGCAGAAGGTTTTTTGAACATCATAACCATGCATTTACTTTTTCTCACATTTTCATTAGAGTACCGAAGAAGATTTTGTAATATTTAGCCTTGTTTGTATTTTTGGCCCCGCTCATTAGGCCCCGGGGATGGTAGGGTAACAATTTTTCCAATTTAGGTTCCTCTTATCCTAGAAATACTTGAAACCAAACATGATAACAATTAGCATTGAAGTTCTCAAGAATAAGTTAAAAATGTAAAATTGTTAACGGACGACGCACGATGACGGTCGAAGACAAATAACAACGGAAAACAGAGATAATGCTGATAATAGACAATACAGAAAAAAAATATTTCCTTTAAACGAAGCATAATACAAGCATATGGGACCCCGACCTGCACCTCTGTAACTGCCCCTGAGGAAATAATATTGCATCCAAAACTATTGAATACTGTATATAGTATGTAAAAATATAAAGTAAGTATTCTACGGGATCAATTATTTACAATTTACACGGAGAAAAATGACCCCAAGGAAATCATTTCTACGTAGGCATCTAAGTGTTGTGCAAAAACGGGGTCAAATTTCTACGTAGAAACATGATCCCTAATAAATATTCTACGAGGGTCACTTTTCGTCGTTACACTGGCTCTTTGCGTCGACGAGCTGCGCTCCCTATAACTACTAAGTAAAGTACATGTATTTAGAAGTCCATGGAACCTTAATGCCTCCATCGAAAAGCAACCGACCGTAACCTTTTCGACCTGTAAATTTTCCCCAGTAGCAGTTGAGAAGCGATCGAAATAATATGGCGACCAAATACTTTTATGAATTTATGTGAGCATGAAAAATATATAAACATAGTTGTTTGATTATCAGAAATATTATAATGAACAATTTTTCATGCAATCTTTAAAGTTCATGATACATTTCTAATCATAATATCGTATTTTGTATAAAAATAAATTATAGCAAGTAAGAGTTGTCCCACAGCAAAACAAATCCACCTTGGCGCACTAGACGGCGCTGTTTAATAAGCATTATCTGATAAGAAATAGAAAAGACACAGATAAGGAAGGAACAGAAGATGAAAAATCAGACTTATAGTGTTTGAAGCTGAGATAATCCCTGAAAAGCGTTTGTATCGATTCTACTTATCTGATTTCCTTGAAGGTGCCTACATGAGTACAAGGTTTAATCATTTATGGGTAAAATTAGTTTTAGATAATAATGTATGTACAGATACAAGTTTCACAAACAGAGAATCACATGAAATCTGTTTTAACTTGATTGTGCACTTACTGCATTGTTTTTAAATCAGTGACTTTTAAAACAAGATATGAAATCTCAACAGCCCGCCACAATTCATTAAGCATTCTTTCTACTTTTTATATTAAACTTAAATCATTATTATTTGATTTTTTCAAAAAGGACAATTATTGATCTTTTAGTCGTTTTTTTTTTAAATGTTCGTTGTTTGAGATGAGACAAACAACTAAAAACGCTACACTTTGATGTCTTTGATTACCTACAAGTTTTGACAATAATTGCACTACCACGCGCCTGGAATGATTAATGAATACATTCAGATTGTTTACATTTCATTCCATTCTGAGTGTTGTATGTATATAAGATCGCTGAATTTTTATTCATTTCGTTTTCTTTTTGAATGGGTTGGGGGTTGAAGGGGTGAGTTTAATGATCTCCTTTCCATAAGTGTGTACTATAAACAGTTTACATGCACTGTTACCGTTCTATGATAATCAATATATGGTAGAGATATTAATCAAAAGTGAAACGAAATTGAAAAGTTGTCCTTAACCCTCCATTGTCTGTCGCAATATCAAAACTTAAAGTATGTTGTAGTTAAGCACTTTCAATTTTACGTTCTCACTATTTGCAGCCAAACCGCTGTTGCGTTGAACCATTTATTCATATAAAAAAGGAAATCTGTCGTATACAAAAACAATAACATACAACACAAAGAGTTACCATTGTGATAAATAGACAGAGGAGAGACTGAAGAAACACAGTTTAAATTTATCTGATTAACAAGGTTCAGCCTTACAAAACATGTAACCAATGTTACAGTTACTCACATACATCTAATTATTTAATCAACACCACTTTATTAAAAAAAGTTATTTTTCCACGGTCAAGTAAGTTGAATCCTACGGTTAGTATAAGAAAACCATATACAACACTTATTTATATCTTCATAACAAATAGCTAGATGTATATATTTTCTATAATTAAGTTTTGGTAACGTAAGAACTTACAATATTTCAAGTTGTGATAACCCCTGAAAAGTGTTTATATTGATCCTACTCATCTGTTTGTTACCAAGGAATCTAAATGAGTACAATAAATAAGCTAAGATTGTAAGGTTTGTATTCAGAAATTATTGTCAATTTTCCTTCAACTCTTCCCAAATTTTAATGATTCGTTTTTAATAACGATTATATATCAGTGGCATTTCCAGCTATTCTTAATGGCTGGTTGAACTGTCACCGTAGACTTCCCGCTACTGGGTTCCTATAAATATTAGGAATCAGGTGCCTCAATCTGGCACCTGTTCCTACCTCTAAATGTTTTAGAGGTCCGTGTTTGCTCTGCTCCTGTTTTGTATTTTTCCTTTGGATTTTTGATTTTGAGCACTGTTCGTTATCACCACGTGTCATTTACAACGTCCTTATTTACAAATTAATTACTTAGATACCAATAGTGCTGGTTACACTAATTCTGCTTCATATCCTAGCCTTATCTTTCCTAACTAATTCTTCATGTTCTACCATTCAAGTAAGAACTTCTACTACATGTATGACAAGTTTAACAGAATAGCTACTCCAAAACTTTTATCTGCTCTAAAACTTTCATCTGCTTTTAAAATTTTACGTCATCCTGCATCTGGAATTAAGGTCTCTGGTTCAACATCCATTTTTTTCTCTTTTACAGCAAAAGTAATCCTTGTTTGTAACTATGTATTCTTTTATCGATGAATGTTAACAAAATGAACAATAGCACAATAGGCGATATTTATTTGATTTATAATATGTATTCAGTAGAGATAAAACATGTTTGTTCTACAAACATTTCCACACATGCCACTAAGAGATAACGAATATATCCGTTGAATATACTAAATAAAAAGGGATCAAATAATGAAAGAAAACAGTATTTACGCATCTAATCCTTTTACCAGAATTTAAACTAGGTGACATGCATTCATTTAACAGTACAGAGTTTGTTAAATAATGAAATGTCAAATAATTTCAGCCAATAATCAACAACCGTTTATAATAATGAAGGTCAGCATAGATTTGTGCTTACTTTTAGTTAACACATCTGTTAATTGTAGCTAAGGTTCATTTTACATTTTTACAAATAAGGAGATTTTGAATCAATACAGTGCATATCCCCCTTCAAAAAAACCCCAAAAAACACACACCCCAAAAACTTTGAAAAGAAAAAAAACAAACAAGAAACAAAAACCAACCCTGAATCTATTTAAGTGCGTTAATGTATGCATGAGAGGACTTTTCAACGCGATGCTTTGTTAAAATTCCACCGGCATTGGAATCAATCCCTACCAGAAAAACATACATATATTTTCGTTCTTTTGCTTCCAAAGATGTTCCATTATGGCATTTAAGTTAGTTAAATCCTTCTCCGTGCCATTAAGACGCATTAGGCCGGTGCTTATCTCCGGTTTCCGTAGTGCTAAGCGGATGAGAGTCATTGACTCTCCCTGGATGGGACACCAGTCCATCGCAGGTTAACTCCTAGCATAAGCAGGTACCCAATTCCAGCTGGGTGGACTGATACAATGTAGATTAAGTGCCTTGTCTAAGTGCACAACACATAACATCAAGTAACCATAGCGGAGTTTGAGCCAGCGACGTTTCGGTTACTGGTCTAACGCCTATAACCACTGAGCCATGTGCATAGGAATCAATAATTATAAGGAAATACAACATTTAGTATCGGACGCATATGGTCGTTTGCAATATATTTAACACACCCTGAAGTACATTACATTTTGAAAGTATTAATAATTCAATTTTTGTGTTGACAATATGAAGCATTGATTAAAATAGTAAAAAGTAAATAGTAATTTTCTCATTGATTACGACACTTTACAGATACAAGCGTACGATGAATTTAGTTTATATAGTAACATCAAAAAATAACTAATTATGTAATTTTATAAAATTTATAAACACTAGTCTTTGATAATTATATGCCATAGATTTGATTTTCTATGCAAAAAAAGGTTGGTCAATTTAACAAATTCCGATTGCTTTCTATAACATGTTTTTGCATAAAATCTATACGACACAGTACTTTGTAATATTGCTTGAATTTTTAAGTGATTTGTGTATATATTTTAGTGCGATAATAAACTATTTAGAAGACATAAGTTCTTAAAGCTGACGACATTTAATATTTTTATGAGTTTGTTCAATTAATTTGATGGTGAGAATTTGATATATATAGTTATTTATTTTTTGAATCGTTTTATCTTTAATTGTTCAATTTTTTTCTGAAATCTTAGATTCAAACTTTCAAAGTTTTGCTGCGCAAGTGGAATACATTCTGTTCTCTTTGTAGTTTCATAGGCAAGTACATACCAATAGTATTCAAGTTCTATGTTTATATCATATACCAACAAATTTAAGCTAGAACAGTTTTACAGAGCACTGCATGCAGTCAATATGATAAGTATCTTATGGTGTGAATTTTACTTTTAGTTAATTTTTATGTATCTGTTTAAAGGTTTGGCTTTGTTTGTATTTGCAATACCAAAGTGTTTTTGTAGTTAAGTTTGCAAAAGTTTAATTTTTAATGTAACTGTTAAGTTTAAAAGGTTGACTGTTTTTACCAGTAGGCACTGGAATTGATTTTTTTTTATGAAATACATAATACATACATAATTTTATTCTCAGTTTTGCTTTATGTTTCTGTATAAATATTTGGTTTTGTTGTAGTTTGTAATTATTTTTAAAAAATTAGTAGTTTTGCGGTTAACTTTGCTTATTTCATAATGTGACTTAAAAGTTCAAAGGCTGACTTTCTTTACCAGTACGCATTGTACTTGATTTTTAAAAAAAATTATTAAAATAAAATAAACTGTTTGACGCATTTAGCATCATATGACACATTTGTCGTGTATTCCAATTTTATAAATGAGGTAAAAGCATGAATGCAAAGTTTTAAAGGAAGGATTGTGTAGAAAAATTCATTTTTCGTGGTTCTCCCTACGAATTTTACTCAGAACAAGCTCCGCCCGATAAAATTCATGCTACATAATATATATCACTACTGCGCCAGAAAAGTACTGACATTCCCATTTTGTACTGATAAACTTAGACATTTACTGACAATGTACTGAGCTTACTGATAAACGTAGACAAATACTGACGTTTTTACTGATGGTACTGATAAACTTAGAGAAGTACTGAGAAACTTAGACAGCACTGATAAACTTAGACATTTACTGACACATTTTACTGACGGTACTGAGAAACTTAGAGAAGTACTGACAAGTGCTGAGAAGTACTGATCCTATTTATTTTGCTCTTATTGAGTTAGGAAAATGTACCTGAGCTTATTTTACCTTAAGCGATAAATTTCTCCAACATCTGACAACATATCTAAACTTGTTTTACATGAATTAATGAAATAGTTAAAAAGCAGTTTTATTCTGGATACTGGTTTTTTATTTTACAAGTTTGATCTAATTCTTTTTATTCTATTTTAAAGCTAGAGAGAAAAAAACAGCATTTTAATATTATATCTATGTATAATAAGCATAAAGTCGTATAAATCATAAACAGTCATTTGAAGCAAAGGAATGTAGTTGTTGGTGATACCTTGGTCTTTTATTTGGACAAAATGTATACCGGAGTAATCTTAATAAAATAATCGCTCTCAAATATATTTGAGACAGCTTGCTAACAACACACAATACCTTTGCATGGTCGGTTGTCCCCCTTTTTAAACCATATTCATACCAGATATCTGGAAAATATCCACATTGACCAAACACACCAAAATAATGTCTGCATTCTTTTACAATGTCGTTTAAAAAGTAAAAATAGATGGAATTGTTGCTAAAATATGCGTTCAATATTTCGTGTACTGAGTGTATGTGCAAAACTCAGAAAATTTTGCGCAATAAATAAAAAACTGAGGTTAACTTGTACAAAATGTAAATATAACACCAAGACGCTGATAAATAAGTTTTTCACGCCGTCATATTGTGACGTGCACAAGATATGTTATACAGTATAGATGAATTTGTTTAGATAATAAAATGAAGCGTTTCAACCAAAATTAAATAATTGTATAATAAATGAACTTTTTTTTCAATCAAGTTGTGTCATATGATGTGTTCAAAGAAAAGGAATCACACGATAAAATAAGGCATGCGCTTCTTTTCTTTCATAGGTTGTTAAAATCCCAAGCTTGGTGACGCGACCTCTTAATATAGAATGATCT
>WFKH01010211.1:11538490-11550716 GCA_016163765.1 Magallana hongkongensis | reverse complement strand
TATATATATATATATATATATATATATATATAGTTTATTGCTTTATGCCCGTCTTGGTTTTTTTTTAAATTTAATATCTTTTATTATTCTTTTACATATTAAGAAATGCCAAAAATTGTTCCATCACCTACGATAAGGAAGAAAGAAGCCACCTTTCGCATGAACGGAAGACGTGTTTCAATCTTTACAAATATTGAGTACGTTAAACCAAAAACTCTAGAAAAAGTCAATCAATACAAGTATAACATTCGGAGTTATTTTATTTTATCAAATTAAGACCCTTTAATAGCTTTGTAACTGGAAGCTATTTTACTGATGTTAAATTCAACACAATTGTAATTGGGTAAAATGAGACAGGGAAGAAATATTTCTTTGTTAGACAACATAAAATGACAATTTAAGAATTGGAATGGCTGTCATATTGTGAAGTCGTAAATAGAAAGACGTGGAAATTGTACATGAAAGCAACGCTTGACAAATCAGTACCATAGCAGCAATTGTTGAAAGGAAATCGTGGTACATATATGTACATGTCTACAAATTATGCATTTCGTGGTTTGCTATATGACACACGTTTTAAACAAGTTTTAGTCCCCTATAATTCGGGTTGACAATATAGAGTGCAAATATCATTTTATTCTGTTCAACGATCCGCTCTTTTCTGGGAATTTTTTTTTTAATTGATGAAATGAAATGTCCTGTAACAATCGTTAAAACGCAATTAATTTCTTTCCTTATAAATATTTTAATTATTATATAAACTAGTTGTGATTTTCAGATACAATTATTATGCGTTTCAATCTTCTTTACATCGACCGCTCGCTGAATTCAATCGCTCATCGACACTTTGTGAATTGTCAGCATCAAAGCAACCGATACACCCATGCGTGTGAATCCTCGAATTATGCTGTAGCTTGATATACCAAAATAAATCTTGATGATACTTTATTTGCCAATTAGTCTAAGATTTTGTGTGAAATCATATGTTTAATTTTTTTATTACTTTAGCGTGTTATTAAACACTAATGTGTACGATATTTGGTTTCACATTAGAGTGTTAGGACTATGGAAGTTATGTTTACATTATATAAGGGCTTCGGTTATTTCTCGCATTTGCTCTCAGAGATTAACGAAAACTGTACAGATGTTGTTGAACTACAAATAGTCAAACTTTAATAAAGACGATTTGATTCATAAGCAGAATGTGAAAAAGGAGATAATTAAAATATTGCTGGAACATGTTAATTATAATTAATTAAATAAAATAAAATATTAAAATTATTAAATTAAATTAAATAAAGAAAAAAACCCTGATTGGCAAAAATGAGTTACTTAAAATGTATATAATATCTAAAGATATTGTTCGACAATCCTATTTATCTGTAATAACGCACAAAAGTCGAGTTCATTAATCTAGTAGTATAGATATACTTTTTTGGCCAAAATGCTTTAAAATTATTCTGTTTTTGCCGTATGATCAGTGCACTTCTCCCGCAACCTTGATGATGTTGAGATTGCTCAAAACATAGTATGACAGGTACATGGGCCATCAGCTTACGATTTTTAGATAGCAATCACAATCATGTGACACTCAATCAATGTTCAAAACAACTTGCTTTGTTAACACATATAATTACAGATTAGTATTAACGACTTGTAAACTGATAGGTGATGATTTAAAATGCGTAAAACCTCCAATATGATCAAATTTTGTATGGTTTTTCTTATTTCCGTTTTCATAATCAAAAAGTAAAACACTCTTTTGAGCCACCGTGTCACTTTAAAAAGAAAATGTTAACCGTAAATCGTTCTTTTTCGTCTCGCAGCTGCAACGGAAGACATATTCGATGATTTGCAAACGAGCTTTGCTCTAGTTTTATCATCACATTCCTTTAAAAAAACACATTTTCCCACTTCAAATTGGTGTTGTGTATAAAACCATTTTTTTTTTATTTCTAGCGGTTTTTTTTTTATTAGAGAGGGGGTGGGGGTTGATAATTGAGTTTGATGACCTGACTTAATCACGAGTGTGTGCTATACAAGCCTTTGTGTGCAACAATACAGTTCAACGATCATCAACAAACAGATGAAAAATCAACCTTTGTTAAACGAAATTTAAAAGCATTACTCAACATTACAATTGGCTGTCGCAAAATTAAACATATCAAGTGTATGGTACTAAAGCACTTGCAAACTTGCAATGTACGAAGCTGTAATAGCCCCTGAAAGGTTTTGCTGTCGATCCTATTTATCTGGTTGCTTTCCAGATCCATATTGAAGAGTGTAAAATAAATTCACATTACTAATGATAACACTGTTGAAGATAGCAATGTTTGTGGGAAATCTTTTTAAAAAATTGAAAGAGGGTTCAAGTTAAAAATGACATTAATAAACCTGTACGATTCCACAATTAACAATAAATTTAGAATCCGCATCTGAAAAGTACTAGACTGATTAGTATAAACTTTTACAAGACATAATTTGGTTTAGTTGATGTGACCTATATCAGACATTAAAAAGGCGGATTTTTAGCCCAGAGTGCAGCTGTTAAACACACGTTTTCTTGTAAGGTCTATATTTTATCGGACTTAAAGTGTTTGAAGCTGTGGTAGCTCTCAAAAGGTTTTGTTATTGAGTCGACCTATCTTATGTTTAGTAAGGTACCTACATGAGAACGAAGTTTAATCATTTATGAGTAATATATATTTTAGATAAAAATGGATAAAGGAGCAAATTACGCACACAGAAGATTAATGTTCGTTAGTGTTACATTGTATATCACTTTCCATATGTTTTAATTTTATACATGTACACTTAATGCTTTTATTAAATTGATGACCTTTAAAATAAAGATGAAATTAACAGCCCTCTGCAATTAACTAAGTACTTTATCGTCCCTTCTTGTTTCTGGGGATATATTTTTCTCAATGTGTGTTATTTTCATGTACTCGTAGGTGAGACAGAAAGGAAATCAAAACATTTGAAAGCTTTTTGCATATTTATTTTGAGCCTTGTTGTACTCTGATAATTAGATATAGTCCTGTTAAATAATGATCCCATCCGCTTGCAATTATTAAATACATTCATCTTTTTAACATTTTGCCATTACTTAGTGGTTTGGGTATAAGATCAACTTCTTGGACGGAGAGTTGTTTCAAGGAGTGAGTTTGATGGTGATTATCAAGATTGTGTACTGCACACGCCTATATACAATTCTATGATGATCAACATAAAGTAGAAAAATTAGCCTAAGGTTAGACGATGAAGTTTAACAGAATGGGTAAACCTTAGCATAATTAGTGTTATGCAAAATGTGAAATTAAAGTATATCCAATAAAGGAGAATATCGAGAACATTTTTTTAAGACCCAAAATATTACATCAAAATTGTAAACCCCTAATGTCAGAACAATGATTAAAAACTAGTGATTTTTTTTTCTGAAATTGAACACGTATCATAGAAAGTTAAAAAAAGGAAATAATTTAGAAGTGATAGATTTAAAATCATTATTTTCAGCGTGCTTGTACAGCTATATTTGCGATATCATGACATAAATATTTGTTATAAACATGAATAAAATTCTAGAATATGGTTTTAAAAATTTTTAAAAAGTAGCAATGTTTGCGTCAATGAACGGTTCTTGTAAAAAAAAACCCACCTCTTTGTTCTTATATATTGATTTAATATTAGTTTATACACAATTTTGAAGTTTAAGATACTATGAGAGCAGCTGATTAAATTGTAATGTCCAAACATTCAGAACTGACTTACGAGATTTTTTTTTATTTATGTATTTATATACGAGCTATTAACTGCTCTGTGGTTGCCGATGTTCTTACGCGTTAAGCTATGTTTAATCTCAAAATACGGTATCCTCTGATGGTATCACGGTACTTAACAATAAGCAAACGATACAGACGTGTTCCTCACTCTCTGAACAATAAATTACATAAACAGTGTAAGATTTAATTTTTGTAGATAAGTAAATGATCAATGGTCACGTGGTTTGAGCTCATGTAGCATGTGCATATTAAGCCCGCATGATCAGAATCGATTCAGATGGTGTTGCGTTGCAAAGTGCAAATACTTGTTAAGCCCCAATTTTATTCCATTAAAAAATATGCATCGGTATATTATATTTTAGATATTTTTTTTTTTCAAATGTATATATTATCATACATTATTTTGTGGTAGTTCAGTTTTAATAACAGCTAACCTGCCGGGTGCTGTTTTTACCCTGCCCGGCTCCTCCAGGGTCGGAAATCTTTAGCAATTTGGTCTTCTGATAATGTATAGACCCTTTATTAGTCAGCTGCAAACGCTGCTGGGGTTTGCAGCTGAACATTTTGTTTTGTTATGTGGTTGTTTATATCATAATCGTATTTTACATGTACTAGTTAATTAGACAATAAAATATTAAGTTCTTGAACTGAATAGTTTTTGTTTTATGTAGCTATGTAAATTCATATGCTTCCAATTGGCACGTGGCAATGCCCGTATCTATTAAATCTGGAAAGTAAGGTGTATAGTTAAACATTTCCACGCAGTCACTAAGAGACAAAGAATATGTTCGTGGAAAATACTTAGTGAAAAGGAATCAAATGTTAACAAAGAAAACCCAGTATTTACGCATCTAATAGGTCTACCAGAAAAAAAAAAATAGGTGACATGCATATATCTAAGAGTACGGGGTTTGTTGAATTATGTCGAATATTATCAAGCCGGTAATCAGCAGCTGTTAGGTAATAGTAATATGGCCAAATTATATTTGTGCACGCTTTGAATTTACAATACGCAGCTATGTTAAGGCTGCCCAAAGCTAAATTTATATCGGAAAACGATGCTGTTTTAATTATCGAAAAAAAAAACTTTAATCAGACGATTTTCTTTAAATTTTTGTTATATTAATTTACAGCGATATCCAACAATATATTTGATGCATTTTTGTGACGTCATATGTTGTTCTTCAGTACGTGACGTGCGTATCCTAACACAGCATATGATCTATATTAATCGCATCGGCGCAAGTGATAAATGACATTAAATCAAATATATTTTTAGGAAAAACCCTTCAATAAGTAATGTATTTTGCAATTCTTGCTGGGGGTACATATTAATATTTCGTTTATTTGAAATATTGTCAAAACATCTCGCCCCATCATCAAAATTAAGCACATTTTTACTTTTTAAGCTCGATTTACACAAACTTTGGTAAATTGGTAGGTTTCCCCCAGCATGATTCACATTGGTTCTTATTTTCTTTCCCAGTTTCACGCAAAAATTACAAAAATTGTGTTGATCTTTCACTTGCGCCAAGCTGTTTTTTACATGCATAAAATATCTCCATTCATTTGTTTACACGTAGCAGGGCGAGTCTCCAAATCATTAGTTTATAAAACGTCAATTACCCAATACGAGACTTTAAAACTGTCGATTTTTTTTTATACTAGGTAATGATAATACTGAATTTAGTATACCTAGTATTTAAAACAGCGTCTATGTAAAGGAATCAAGCGGTTTTATAATGTTCAGTAAAATTCACTTATTTCGTTACAATACATTCCCTGAGAACTATCGAAAGGAATGCAGATCGTGACGTCAAAGTTAATTATGACGTCATATCGTATGAAGTTCAGACAAGTGAGTTTCTACACATCAATTCGGGCAACCTTAACATAGCCGCGTAATTTATGTGTAGCTAAAGTTCATTCATCATCTTTCGCAAAAAGGAAGATTGTGAACAAATAAAGTGACTCCTTACTTTGTTTTTATCGTGGTATCTTTAAAATTTAATAAAGGAATGTTCTTTATATCCTGTGTTTTCTGTTAGTCAATGTACATACTTTAAAATGATGCTTTCTTGCAAATCATTTTAACTCAATATGTTTTAAACATAATAATCCCTCGTCTATTTATTGTTTTATGTATGTTTTGGTAATTGTCATCTATTGATAAATACTATATGTTTTTATGAATTCAAGATCTTTTAAAGTTATTTGTTCAGGGGTAATTTGACGATCATAAAACATTTAAATAATTTGTTTCTTTTCCGGTGTAAAGAAGAATAATGACCCCCGTAGGTTAATGATGGGGGCCATTTTTCGACGTAGAATAATGACCCCCAGCTGTAGAATAAATGGATTAATTTGAAGAAAAAAGACCCATGGATCATTTCTGTTCATGTTTAACATAAAGAGAAATGAGCACCCCCCCCCCTCCCGCCCAAGTAGAAAAATACCTCTGCCGTAAACAAGAATAGATATGAGTTACCTCATATCCCTGATATTCGACTTTTAAATTACTTGAATTTTCACTATGCGCAGCTGATTTTGAAGTTCAATACACTGAACTGGTTTTAAGAAATCAGTGTATATAGTGTTCATTTACACTTACCCATTAACACACTTACATTGACACCAATTGATTGTTAACAGTTATGTATCTTCTCTCGTGAGATATGGCGGAAAAACGACGCTGTACTAGTGTAAAAATCTGCTGAACTGTATTATTATTTTAAAAAGATATTTGATTTACAGAACTTATGCACAGTCTGCTGAACTATATTTTGTCGCGACTTTACATTTACATCCGCAACAATAGCCCAGGTCTAAACGGGCGCGATCAGAAATATGTGCTGGTGTTGCATAACCATTTCGTAATTACACAAAAAATACACATACATACACAGTGAATAATTAACATTCTCTCTCAGAGGACATTGTGTGATTTTTTTTGTTGTTGAATTTCTTTTTGGTAAAAAAAAAATTGTCAATCGAAGCAATACCTATATTTTCGTGAAAAAGACTGAGAAGGCAGCTAGCGTAGGATTATGAATACTTCTTATTTACATTTCAGGGGAAAGCTATTTTAAAAATATCATTTTACATTAATTTAGTTTTCTTCCATGTATTACATAGGCCTATACATTGATATTCTAAACATTTGTTGTAATGTTGTATTTGCTGATCATGAATAGAACTATACTTTTCCAGAGCAACTGTGTGAAGAGTACCTGACTATAGTAATATATCTTTAAAAAAATTAATAGATAGTAAGCACTGATCGAATATATACATAGAAGTAAAAAGAATAGATATAAAAGCGTTGAAAAGGTAAAAAAAAATTGCATTTACATGTAGTTCACATTATAGATTTTATTCAATTTTATGTAAAAGTACAGTGCATCTGTCATCACCGTGTAAGAACGGACTGAAGTATAGTGTGTTACCTTACACAGACTTCTTAGGGAGGCTGGAGGTCAAAAAATTAACCATCAGATCTGCCTTAAACTTTAACAGAAGATATTTTTGTCTATATAATAACATTAAGTAAAGAAAAAATGCAAAATTTTAGCTTTAAAATTTGTCAGTTTCCTATATCTTTATACAATGTTCTTCTTCCTAGGAGATTTAGATGGTCTAAAAATGGCCACGACCAACGAGCCGTCTTAAGATTTCAAATTAAGGTTCCTCGACGAACCAATATTTTATTTGATGGATCGATAAAGAATCTTTTTTTGAAATGTGATTTCACAAAACAGAGACCATGCAATATCGGCTTTGAATTATTTTATGTGAATTCTTATGTAATTTTTAAGTGAAACGGAAAAAAATGTTTTGACTTCGAACAAGGTTTATTAGAGCTTAAGATTTGATAGATAGATCATTCGAGTTATAACTCCTAACAGTGGAGTAAACGTTTAATAATTTTGGTTTAAACATTTATTCTGGGTGCTGCATTTGCATACCCTGTAGTTAGCAGTAGGAGAAAATTATAAACGTCAATGCAAGTTAAATTCATGACCAATATAGAATCTAATCTTTCATCGCCAATAAACAGAATTTCGTTATATGGTGATTTGTATCTGTATAATTTTAATGTGTTTCACTCGTAATAATGAGATACATATAAGTCGTTGTGGTGAGAACTATATCTCAGTACAATATGTCATAATCGTGTTATAACGAAAGGATTGGTTGGGTTTTTTTTCAAAAATATTCCCCTTCTTTCACTTTAAGTTTATTTGAATAGGAATAATAATTTCTGTTACTTTCTGTTTACTGCAATAAAATTTATAAGTGGTCATTATTCTACAGGGGTCACCTTTCTTCACATAGATTGTGGGGTCATTATTCTACGTCGAAAATTATCCCCGGTCATTTATTATATGGGGATCATTATTCTGCTTTACACTGGTATGGTTTGTTAAAAAACTAATGTGCCTGGTATTTGTTTATTGTCATTTAAACAAATTCATATTTGCTGAAAATACTAATCCATTACAGACAAAACAAATAATAAAAATACCAGCAAACAAGTTTTCAAATTTACAGCTTACTTCGAAATATTAGGAAAAACAGAAAAATTAACTTTCTTTAAAAAGCCACAATTTTTATTTTACCTTGATTTATTTCTTAAAGCAACATGTATTAAGTTTTCTGTTTTAAATTTACAGTATATCTAGATCTCATCACATCATCGGTTTAAACTATCAATGCAAAAGAATAGGCATTTTTGTTTAAAGATCTTTATCACAGAAAATAACGGTGCTCAGAGCATGAACCGACTTAGTTGATATTGTTTACACTATTTCCTAAATGTGGTTTTAACCGGATTGAAAAAGGAAAGGATGAAACTAATTAGTAGGATAGGATGCAAGATAGTGAGACACAAAATAATTTATAAGATTAAAATTATATCAACTTTCAAATGACGGCATATTATTAATACCATACAATTCAAAGCACGACACACTGTGGATAAAAGTAACATAATTGCTGGAGCTTTATCTCACAGAAAGTGAGAGGTAGAAATCAGGCAGCAGACCTAAACCAAAATCTAATTTTAATTTAGTTTAGCTGATACTCTGTAAAGTGAAGTCAATTGTTTGTCATTCTATATCATGTGGTACCAACGAGTTGTTACGGCCACCATCAGAGTTATAGTATTTGTACACTTAAATAATTTCATAGCTAATAAGTATTTTAGGGAATACAAACACTCAACTGCCATTTTATACCACACACCAATCAGTTGTTGTTATACTTTCACTAGTGCCAGTGGTCCTACCAAATATTCAACAATTAAGAAGTTGTTACAAGGTATTAAAGTATGAACTCTTGATATGATCAATTTTTAATCAAAATTTGCAGTTTTTAACAAAGGCTTTGAAGCGAAACTTTCAAACTGGCTTTAACATTGGTATTTTACACGTTTTATTTATACATGTGGATATCTTCTATGAAAAGGCAACCCTATTCAAAAGATTATGCAATTTATCCCATCTCATTTCTGTACAAAAATAGATTGTTTTACACTCAATTTTGACCAGTTAAAGTTGACCAGATGATTAAAGAGACTACACAAAAACAGTGTTTTGTCCTTTTGAGGTTATGATGGATAGGTTGCAGATACGCCCAGATAAACTAACTCCACAGTATTGTCCTGTTGTGTAAAATGTTAACTTTCTATCATTTAATGATGTTCTGTTCAACACCCTTGTTTCAATTTATACTGACCACACCAATTACAAATCTCATTCTGCATAAGGGCATCAATTACTTTTGTCTAAAAATACTTGATTACCAAACCAATCAATTTAAATGTTAGTCTACAAAACCATGTTATTCTGACTTTCTTACATATTTTCAAAAGACTAAATTTTTGTTGTAGGCTGAATATACCCCCATTTTTTTTTACGAAAAAATAGTATTATTTATATATTTTAATAAAACATAAAACTGAATACGTTAGTTTCAGAAATCTAGAAATTTTACAGCATCGATCATCCCTCGTGCTTCTATGAAGTCACGTAAATGGGCCATTTCCGGCAATTTCTCCAAAGCATGACGAAAACATCAGTTTTTCTTCATATTCAACATTATGAAGTATAGAGTGCAATGTTGCTTCAAAACCATTTTCAGAGATATAATTGTTCAAATTATTTTGCATATCATATTAAAAAATGGTGTTGGACCAAGCATGTGCTCGATGTTTCTTTTTCAAAAAACTGAAATAATATCCCCCATTCTTTTTGGCTAAAATACATGCTTTTTGTGAAATTAGCTCATTATTAACATATCATATTTCTATTATGACATCGATCAGACAATTTTTCTTTGGAAACTTGAACTAAATATCTTTTAATCTATCTTTAAGCAAATTTCTAAAGCTCTTTTCATAACTTTGAATTTTGGGGCATGAAGCACTTTATCACGCACAATGTTTTTTTTAAAAAAAACACGTAATTACTAGAAAATCTTGTTTGTTGGTGAAAAAAAAACGATGCATCGTAGATTTTGTAGTCAAGATATTGGCGAAAAGAATTACCAATCTTAAAAATGTATGTAATCAAATCAGGTGACAAAAATTCCTTTTAAAATTTAAACTCAGCGTTCAAGATGAGCGATCTATTTTCAGGTCAGTAAAAACACATCGTGTCGAGCCTTCGAAAGAAACAGCCAACAGATTAAACTAGTTTAGAGAAAACCCTGTTTCTGAAGTAACTGTGAAAAGATAGGTTTTTTGTGATAAATATCACAGACGTGTTGTACGAAAAAACATACGTATCCGGGAAGTTAACGAGACCGGGTCTAATTTGTTCTGCCCTAGTTTTTTAATGTTTTTTTTAATACATGAATTTCTACTAATATATGTTTTTTGTGTGCCCAATTTCCAAGATTTGTCAGATAATTGCTATTTTTTATTTGACAAAGGCGGAAATGGTGATCTTTATAGTACTATTAAAACATTCAGACATATTTAAGTACTAAAATATATATAAAATCACATGTTAAGGGTCATGAATATAAAATACATTGTAACTGTTCTGAAATACATGTATTAAGCTATATTTAGGCGGGGTTAGAAAACGCGAAACAGGGCTAGGCTTGCTGAACCCTCTTCACGTTTTCGACCTGAGCCCAGATGTAGCTTAAATTTTAAGACATTTATGTTTATTCTGCAATAACGATATCAATTTTACGCCCTAAACGAGCTATTTTTGACAAATTTCGCTGAATATCTGCAGTTGAAACCATACCACAATGGCGTCAACCAAGCAAAAAGATGACGTCACAATGCAAATGAAACGCTGTGCGAAAGAGTGCGTACTCGAACTGAACTCGACCTCGTTAACATAAAAAAGCGAGTAGCATGGGCTAGGGAAAAAAGACATTGGGAAGTTGATGGTGATTGGAATCGTGTGATTTTTTTCTGATGAATGTAAAGTGCTTATTGGAGAAAATAACCGTGTATATGTGTAGCGGAGACCCGAAGAGGAATGGATGCCGCAATGCATTGGTCTAAGTCGTGGTGCAAGGGTAAGTCTTATAATTTGGGGATGTGGCTGTGGAAAAGACCAGGTACTTTGACAATTGTTAATGGCAATATTATTGCAGAAAGAAATAGAGAAACCCTTGATAATGAATTCTGGCCGGTCTTTGCCCAACATTTTCCACCGAATGACGATGAAAATGCACCAGTACATCACGCAAGTTCCGTGCTAAATTACAAGATTGAAAATAATATTCGAAGATTGTTATGGCCTGCCCCATTGCAATCAACGGATGCTAATATTATTGAAAACTGTTGGTTATTAAGGAAAAATCAGTTGAGAAAATGCGCAAGCAGAATAAATAACGCAGCTGACCTCAAACAAGAAATTCGGAGAATATGGACCACCATCCCGATTCATGACCAAAACCTATACAAATCACTCCCACAACAAATCGTTAGGATAATTATTTAAAAGGGATATGCCACAAAGTATTAGGTAGTTTTATTAATAACAATCGTGTTATAAATAAGAAAACGTGTGTTGCTAATAACGCCATGACGCCATTTTGTTTATAATATTATGATCCGCCGCTGTACACAGTTCTGTTCAAAACAACCGCAAAAGTCAGGATGATAAACTTTAACTTTCGGTAGTTGAACAATACCGGCCTTCAAATCTTTTAAAAAATAATGGAAACGGCTACACAGTAAATAGTAAATTTGCCATTTTAAGAACAGCATTCTAGACCAAGCAAAAATTTTATTTTCGACGCACATTAATTTGGTGTTTGGTATAATTTATCAATTTGTTTTATATATTAAACTGAAGCACAGTTTTCAAAATAACTCAAGACACCATTTCCTTAAACGCACGATTTCTTCAGATTTAAATTATTTCTTACATGCAAATATAAATTTGTTGAGATATACTTTTAGGAAAGTCTAGCTT
>WFKH01010211.1:11486130-11500986 GCA_016163765.1 Magallana hongkongensis | reverse complement strand
AGTTATCTATAAAAGTTTCTAAAAAGAATGTTATTACTTGTAAGCTTCACAAGTGCTCTAGAAGAGCAATAGAAACACATCGTTTCCAGTGTCTCTGTTACAAACCAATGAAAGGTGAGACAGTGATAGTTCTGACTTTTGGTATGATTGTCATTTCATTTTGGAAATAATCGTATTTTTTAACCAAGGTAGCTGTGAATAGTTTCTCAGCATATATTATTTCATGTATATATAATAATTATCGTACTACGATATACAACAGACATGAAAATAAATGATTAAGACCTTGTGCCCACTATGTCTGTTATGCCTGTTGATGATTATCGTAATTATTGTTTTCCTTTCTTATTTTTCTTGTCAATATTTTGAAGATGCTGCGGTCTGACCACCCTCCCCGTTGTCTGACTGATCACTGTCTATAGTAACGTTTTAAGAAATACGAATGGTCATTTAAAATCTTTCTCATGATGTTTGCTGTAAAGGAATCTATTCTTCTCTGCTCTGAGGCCCATATGAACCTACCTGTCGATGCAGACCGATATCGCTTCATCACTTAGACATTTTTGTTTACCTCGGAAACACTGTTTTTATTATATTATTCAAAAAGAGCTCATAATACGGGATATTAATCCCACTAAGGAAAATATCAAGACAGGAAACTCTAAATCATTGTATAAAAAATAAAATGCAGGTGCGGGTTTATGGGATTTTTTTTATCGGAAGCATTTTATTTCCAATACCCTTAAGTTATCACTGATTTCCTTTCATAAAGTGAACATCCGCGGCGGTTTTTTAGGTCAAGACGTTGTTTTCGATTTTCCAATACAGTGCTCATATCACGCATGAGAAGTTAACACATGAAATAGAATATCGATATAAAAACATTTAAATGAATCGGGAATTTGAACAGACAAAGGTTTTTAATATGGGATTAGCTTAGGAGCCAAAAAGATCGCTTTGAAAAGTACAGGAAATAGTCATTACGCGGGGGTGTTAAGGAAGCGTATGGAATCTGAGTTACATGTAATTCTGTGAAATCACAAATCTTAGTTATTACCTATTCAAATATTAAAACAACAAAACGTAGACCAAAACAAATAAAAAAAACAACGGAGACAAATTTTAGTTATTACCTATTCAAATATTAAAACAACAAAACGTAGACCAAAACAAATTAAAAAAACACCGGAGACAATTTTTTTTGCATAAATTAGACTGCATTACGTAGATTTACACATTGATGACGTCATGACTGAAAGTTGAATGTAGTGTAAATATGATCGGATAGCATTGTTAACAGAATCCAAATATAAGTAATCTAAGAACTCCTTTAAAGTATTTTGGTGTGATTTATTGAGAATTTAACTAAAGATTATTGAAAGTAAAAAGTTTTATCAAGACAATTTAAAAACCAAATACCAAAGACATATCTCTAAAAACCAGTTTTGTGATTGATAATAGTGCGTTCACCTTCAACCTTGAACATTGTAACATAATGCAAAGCAGATTAAAACATCTTACATTATAAAAGTTAGTTAATGATATGTCAAATATTTATTTTATTCCACTGTGTATTGTGAAAACTACTAGTAAATCTTGATTCTGAGTTCTATTGAAAGACATTTTTAAATGCGTGTATCGGGCAACCAGGAAATCGGACCATTGATGCCAAATCCCCCGAGAAAATATCCAGTGTACCATGAAGCGCTACTGAATATATAATATTGTTCGTACTGACTATGATGAACTACAAACTATACTATACAACGGCGAGGGGTCTCACCCGAAAATACTGGTAGCCTGTAGTATAGAGCAATAACCCTAAATAGTGCTACTAAAACAAAGACATTATTTTCATGTAAGTTCATCAGGGTGTATAACACGCATCCTCACATACATTTTAGAAATTGTCCTTCCTTTTTTGGTTAATTAAGATTCGTTGTAACTTAAAACCTCCCGAGCGTAGAAGCGGAACCACAATTAACATAAACTATTTTATGTGACACAGACAAACTTCAAATTTTATAACCCAGATTAACAACGCAAAAGAAAACCGTCTGTTTATAACAAAATATACAGTCGTTTGATTAGTCCCGAGTAGGGTACAGATTCCGTTGTGCTGTAGATATACCCGGGGGTTATTTTGAGATCTATATTTTTTGTCGAAGTACATCAAATGCTTTCTGATATTAATGCAATATTGTTTTATTTAATTTTTTTCAAACAAAATGTTATTCTGACAAATTACTTGGGCAGCAATTTTACCCGATGAGTTCCGAATAGCATAACTGTTTCCATACAAATTGACATGTAGATAAAAAAAGTTTCGACGCTAAATTCCATTGATTAAACCTGTTGAATAAGAGGTTTAATGTATTCCATCTACTTGTTGGTATTTCCATAGCATATAAAGTTTGATTTGCACGGAAATGACAGGCAAAATCACTATAACATTTTTTAGAACTAGTTTTTAACATCATTTTGGAATAAGTCGCAGCGCCTCCATTTATCTTATTGTGGTAAAATATATAAATCATTTAAGACTTAAGTCATTTAAATGAATCCAAACAGTATTTTCATCACTGCATTTAATCCTAAATGTATTATTATTATATTATTAAATTATATGACTCAGTTTTGTTTAATATGATATATTGTGTTATAGATACACCATTATATGATAAAATTCTAAAACACGTCTTTCTATTGTAAAATAAATTATGATGTCATATCATAGAAATAGGAATTATGTAATACATGTATATAAATATATTATACCAAAAATCACATTCATCAAGCAAGTTTGAGTGAGATAGAACAAGGTATTCAGAGCATCCTTGATAATAAAGTTCAGGCTCTGTTTCTGAAGCTAGCCTTATGTTTCATATTCATAGATGCATGAACCAGAAAAAACCATAATTATTTAAGTTTTTTTTTTAATTTATAGACTTTAATGTTTAAAGCAATTTATGCCGTTTTTAACGCTATTTTGCTATGTTGAAATCCAGACCAAAGGTTGTCATAATGATAAGCTGGATAAAAGAAAATATTGTGACAAATGGGACAGATTACTCATTGGTATTCATAAAGTACTAAGGTTGTTTAATGTAGGGAAAAATGGATATTTAGTTATGCATATTTAGAAACGATTTACGTATGTGTAGATTTCCGAATATGGGCGGGAAAAGTAATTGAGAGAAAGAGCATAGGGGAAAAGGCGTGAAAGCAGGTTTACAAATTTAAATAGTATGACAATACTTTTATGACGTTGGAAAAATTATTTATTCCTTCATTATTTCCATTACGAAAGGATAAAAGCTAACAATATCAAATTATCAATAAACATAGACCACTATTTTCACCCCTGATCAGAGAATAAATAAAATAGAAGGTCAACATCATATCTTCCGTGGGCTCATCGACTCAAAACATTTCTTTTGTCTCTTGTCTTTTTAATTTTTTTGTCTTCGAATGAGTTAGCCCATGTCCACTACTAACACACCGACCACGCTTTGCGTCGACTTCTTGTTTATATACTAAAAAAGCTTGTGAAATCACGTGATAATGAATATTTGAAACTGGGGCGCTTGCAGTCCGGACCGGAATGTAAAAAAATGAAATGGAAATTATATTCAATATATTTTAAAATGCGATTTAATTAAATTGTAAAAATGTTCGGGAACTTTATAACTTATGTAGCTTGATGAAAAAACACAAACATATCTTTCTTGAAAAACATTCATTGATACGACATATATAGCTTTAACTGTCTGTCTAAATAATTTGGATGTTTTTTGTCATTATCTGGACAAAACTTTTACTCAGAATACTTAATCCCTAAACATCTCGATAATTTTCGTGATATCTCTTTTTTATTTTGGCCTCAGTTTGAAAATGATGCATGCTGAAAACAAAAGTGTTGGAATGACGCACCCCCCAGAAAAACATACTAGCGCAACACATTTATCAACCGGCATAAATATACTACTTTGAACTTGGATATATACTCTTTGCAAAACATTTGGACAGGTTTATTATTGAAACATTATTAACCTTACCATTTTCATTACATTAGCTGGACATTTTCAAGAGAGCAATTCAAATACCTAATGGCAGTAACGTATCACTTTCAACACATTATGCTGGTGTAATAAAAACTTTGCAAAGGTGAATACATGTGAATAAACTAAACAACGTGTTTTCAAACAAAATGTTTGGTAAACTTTGTCTATTGCACTTATTTGATGATGACTTGAAAAAATTATTTATTATGATGTCATTTACATCAACATTTATTCACAAATTGTAGAACTAAACGACATCAATTTACCAGTCATAATACAAGGGTATACGATAATACAATTTATTTGACTAGATTTTATTTGTATATTTTCATAATGACTACACACAAAAAAACCAAAACTAGCCTATACTTGTCAATTCTCTGATAAAGTACAGTTCATGAATTATTGTATGTAGCGATTTTGTTTTAAATCTTACTTTTCCACGAAATCTCAATGCCATGACAAATGTCTGTGTAATTTAACCGCATGCCTTTGCACCGCGGCCATTTCTGTAAAACTTTTCATTTCATTGAATACTATGTCCCCATTTTTTTTCTTTTTTTCCCCTTTTGTTGTGAGGAGGGTGGATAAAACATATTAGTTTTGTTTTATTACATTATGGTATATAATTCACAAAGCTAACTCCAGTCGGTCCCTTAAGTGTCATTATAAGTGTTTTTATAGACAGCATTGTCGCTCATAAAATAGTCACAGATGGGAAGTTTCTAATTCATTTCCATGGACAATGAGGAAGATTTGTGTGCTCTTTGAGCCTTTTGTGAGACATGGAGACTGGTACTGACCAAGATCAGATGTGTTTATTAAATAACGTTTTCTCATGATAAAACTGGTTTTAGAGATAAACAATTATCTTGATTAGACGCATAATTTAAAACAAAAATGGTTATATACCCTCTAGGCAAAGGTCAATCATTAAGTATATATGAATTTTTACGAAACTGCATCTTTCGCGGATCCAAAAATGCAATGCTACCTTGGTACTGGCATCATTTTCCGGCACAATGTTCTGTATATAACACATGAAGATTAGGACAATTGCTAGGTCAGTGCACCAGCGGTGTCTTTAAATGTACGCATAAGCTTAGGATTTGGAGATGAATTTGGAGTCAACACATAAAAGACCAGTTTTTTCATTGAAAACAAATAGTGAAATATATATTTAAAACATGAAATCAAGCTTTGCACATCGCAATTTTTCTTTAAACTACTATATGCAGAGGCATAGTTACATTCACAAACAGTGTTTGGATTAATTATTTTAGGGGGCACAGCTGAAATGTGTATGCAAACACCTGAAACAACTCTTGATAATTGTGTGAAATAAATCATATTCCAGTTTGAAAAAATAGTGTATTGAACTGTGACTCATATCCCACATACGCACAAAAGTGTACTTTTTTAAACAATATAAAATTCATATCTGGGATGACAACCATCTAACCCATCGGAGGGTGACGATATCGCCGTTGGTGCATCAGATGCAACTGTGGAACGACCATATAATTAAAGGTTCATTGATTCTTGTTTGAATGATTGAATTTTTTGGAGAATCATTGCTCGAACCTGATTAATATGAATAATTTCCAGCAGGCATTGATAATTCCGAGAATTTCGAGATGTCACATAAGTACAATATTCTAAAAGTTGGTAAACAGAGAATGTCTCATCAGAATTCAAACTTGATATTTATTTAAAAAAAATGTTAAAATATAAAATATTGTCTAGGTATTATAACATGATTCTCGCTTTTATCAAAACAATTCACCAGTGGAACTAATCTATAATTTGATATATCATCATCTTTGAACGATGGAATCAGTGCCAATTTCCATTAATTTGTTAAAGTCTTCAATGAGTCATAATGGGGTAATGGATGCATATTGCTAAGAGGTGAAATTTAACACAGGAACATTCAACTTTTTTTAATGATTGTACATGTAAAGATCTCATCTATCATATCAAAACAAGCATTTCAAAACTGACCCTATTCAGTAAACATAATCATTTAAAAAAACAAATTTCAAACTATCAAATTCTTTAAGATATGGAATATTGTTGTTACATGTGGTTCTTAAAGGCTTCTCTATTCTCCCCAAAAGAACCAAGAGAACTTAATCTTTATACATAAAAAATATATTCGATCTGCTAATTTTTTTTCCTTTGTTAAAACAGTTTGCGTAAAAACCAGCTACATGTATAATTTTGATAAGACAGCATATGTAATTTGACACGAGAGAAAAAATTGAGTTCAGTATAATATCCATTTACCAGTTTAAAAATAGGGAAACATTGTGAGATGTGAGCAAAGTTAGTCAGCAATTATTGACCATTTGTAACATATTTGCAGGAATACAACATCATAAAATTAGAATTTTGATTTTTTTTTGTAGCAAGCGTGTTTTGCATTTTAGTTTAATCTTTGCTCTGAAACAGGTGTATGTATTTATACTTAGTGTACACTTTGTTTAAAAAAAAGGTTAGGTAAAAGAAGTAATATATTGTTTTTGTTACTTACAATGTTTGAAGCTGTGATAACCCCAGAAAGACATTCCTGTCAATCCTACTTATCTGGTTGTAACTAAGGTCCCTAATGAGTACATAAAACAAACATTTATGACAATCACAAGGTTGACCCCCCCCCCCAAAGAAAAAAAAAAAAAAAAAACCACACAAAAAAGGAAATAATATTAAGACAGAGAATTCATCAAGACTGTCATCAGGATATGTTTCATATCCCAGAGAAAATAAATTATTTGTGTTTATAACTTATGTTTGCAATTTAGACATTCAAAAGCAGCGCTACATTATACACTAAGTGTTAATATAACTATTTACATTGCAGCCTTTCGGTTTTCGAGGGACATTCACATCACATATTACATAATTCTTCATATTACACGTGATGAAATCATTTAATAAGAATGTTTGCATTATTTTTAACGAATGAAATTTGACAAAAGAAACAAACATAATAAACAAAGACAACTTTCAAATATCTTGGATAAAATAGAAAAAAAAATCCTTTAAACAATTTGTAGTGATGTTGAACTTTGTTCATATTGTTTTTTTTTAATTCAATCCTTTCTTTTCTTTTAATTTCAAACTGCCTTTTTGTATATAAATCTGATGCATCGATCGTATTTTGTGGTGCATGTATTAGTGAAACAAATTATATTTTACAAACCACACTCTCTACACTAAACTATTTAAGGTATGTGCTTAAAGCCATTGAAATAAAAATATTTATCAAAAATAGTACTCTCAGTTCATATACAAAGGTTATTAACGGCATAATAGACGGATGACCAGGATTTAACGGCACTTTTGTGATGACGGATGTTTATTTAAATCAACATTTTACTGGTAGTAATATATTGATTATAATTGATATAAGAAAGGAAATTTCTTAACAAAGAGTTTTATTGACAAGAAAAGTTCAACAATAAGGTTTTCCGTAATGGTGAGTGATTGAAGATGAAAATGAAATATGTATAATATACACTTGTGAATGACACATTGTTAGATACATATAATGACGGCACCTACCAATACTAATCAGATCTTGTAGTCCCATTTACATATGTCTTACATAAATATTTATAAAGAGGAACAATCGTTTCATGATACCGTTTTTATTCAGCAATTTATATATTGCAATAGACTTTTTAAACTTCTGACCCTATGTATCCTTTATGAGTTTTATAAGACGAAATTGACGAATTAAAAATTCCATTTGTTCCTCAACGTTTTTGAAATACAAGTATCTAATTTATTGACTCTGTATAGCTATTCGTATGATATAGGTACACTGTGCGGACAGTTTTAGGCCCTCCCAGTCCCTACTCGTGATACAGACACGACTGGTACAGAGACTGGTAGTGCCTCATAAGAAACGGTCAGACTACCGTGCAAAAATCTTACTGTACAGTTTTTAAGATCCGTACAGTTGAGAAAGTGTACAATGAATAATACGCGTTAAATGTATATGAATTACAATGAGGCCAAACAACCTACTGTCTTAAAAAGCATCATGTGCTGCTTGCTAAGGATATCTGTTCGCTAGTAGCTAACTTGATTATATCCGTGGAAAATGTCAAAAAATACCGCAGACTTTCTCCTGATTTCGCATGTGAACACTCAAGATGCGTGGGACAATAAACCAATGTCAATAAACTTTTGATGAAAAACCTGACACAAAAATAGTGGATGTTTCAGTAGTCAATTAACAGGATACATATTTTCCTTTTCAAATTTACTTAAAATTCAAAATTGAACATAGTGGTTTCAGCACGCATAGTCACCATTTTTTTTTATCTTGCATACAATGATACATATTGATGTAATAAATAGCAAATGCCATGAACTTCTTTTAAAGGGACACCGTTGCCATGGTTACGGAGACAAAAGATAAATAAATGACAAATATTTGACACGTCAAAGCAATACAGAAAGAAATTGTGGCTTATCTAAGTAATGATTTATAAAATATTGAATTGACTTTATGGTAAATTTACAAACTATAAAAAAAACATCGGTGGGCAAATTTTAAGAGTATTTCCGTGAAAACCAAAATATTAAATTATTTTCTAAATATGATTTTTTTCATTTTTTTTTTAAATGAAAGAAGTTATCATTAAACCAAACTCATAGATTTATAGCTGTATTTAAAATATACCTGTTAGAAAAATATTACACTTGTTGCTATGTAACAAGGTTGTAAATAAGAAAAAAATGAAGAAAACCATAGTGATTATGTCAAGCGAAAATGTTTCACTACTGGCTCTAAAAACCCCAGTCCGTATGAAAATCCCCTGTCTTTCCCTGTCACCCCCTGTGTTTTCCCTGTCATCCCCTGTGCACCCCCTGTCAGCCCCTGTACACAGTCCCTGTACACCCTGTAATCCCCTGTCAGCCACTGTACACATCCCCTGTATGCCACTGTAAGCCCCTGTCACCCGCTGTACGCCCCTGTCATCCACTGTAAACCACTGTATTTCCCTGTACATGCCCCTGACATCCCCTGTACGGTCTTTAACTGCTTGCTAAAGTAAAAAAAAAAAAGTTTTCTAACTACATGTACAGTGTATGTTTTCGGGTTTTTTGAAATACCGGTATATATTTAGCAGTTTCTGATACATAAGGAAATGGAAAGCAAGAAAAGCATTCATAGTTTAGATGGTGTTTGTTTTTCCTTGTATTTCATAGAGGGGAATATTATTACAAACGTGGATACTTCTGACTCAACATTTACACATATCAAGATAAAAACATACCTATAAACCGCTTATTTTATTCCATGACCGTGTTTTGTAATTTGTAAAAAAAAAATGTAAGTGGAGGAGGAGTGCGGGAAATCTGCAACGTTCTGCGCTTTGTAACCTGCCTGAGTGAAAAGCGCTTAATAACACAACATGATTAGCACGTGCAGATAATCACACTCCGATCGAAATGATCACCTATATTCTGATTGTTTTGCCTGATGTAATGATGCATAGAATAACATCGTCCCAATGAAATACATGTTGATTCTATTTAGCAGAAGGACAGTTAATTAGTTAATATCTAAGTCATTTAAACCGCTGTCAACCATTGGTTTTTTTTCTGATAAATTATGAGAGAGAGAGAGAGAGAGAGAGAGAGAGAGAGAGAGAGAGAGAGAGTTGATTTTTAAGGAGGGGGAATTAGTCCGGTCCTTTGACACTTTTATGAGGGTGCATTGTCCAGTTTAGTAATTCATATGCATTATTTTATAGAATTGTCCTCATACATGTACATATAATCCAATAATACAGTTTTTGAATAATTTAATACATGAATACAAGGGCCCGTAACGGGTAACGTAAAGACACGCATGCATGATCTTAAAACAATGTTACAGGTGTCGGGTTTTAGATTAGAAAAATATCATACATTTATTTAAATTCTGAATTTAAGAAATGCAAAATAATGAGAGCAATACGGTTTAATTCATATGACTGTGTCAAATGATGTTCCGAATTTTAAGCTCTTTCTTTTCATGTTTGATTTTCTTCGAACTTATACATCAAAGTTTCAAATTTCTGTTTTCTTTACTTGACAGACTAGGAAAGAAAGTTATAAGCGGCGTTTAAACAACATATTGCATAATTGCCTAGCATTACCGAGCCATCAGATCTTAGGAAGTGTGTGTATATACAAGTACACGTGTGTCTGTCACCTCATTGTTCCTAACCTCGCTACCGTGCACTGCAAATTGTCAAGAAGGGCTGTGTACAGTAGATATAATTATATAATCAGTGCCCAGCCATTTAGATCTTAGGAAGTGTGTGTATATACATGTACACGCGTGTTTGTGATCTCATTTTCCCTACCTCGCTACCGTGCTCTGCAAATTGTCAAGAAGTCCTGTGTACAGTAGCTATTATATAACCACTGACCGAGTGAACAAATAATGTCAACATCCTCTCCTTTGAAAACTGTAACTTCAATCAATTCTTTGATCAATTGATATGGTGTAAAATAAAACATTGGTGGATTAAAATTAATAAGATCGCTTTAAGTTACTCTAAATAATGATAAAGAATTGGGAGGAAAATTAGGATTGCATGTTAACTTACATTGTATTAGGAAATTAATTCTCGGGAAAACTTTTAGTAACTTTTAATTCAAAATCAATGCAATCTCTCTCTCTCTCTCTCTCTCTCTCTCTCTCTCTCTCTATTTTGACCAGGGCCGCGGATTTCTGTTCACTTGCAATAAATACATGTAACATTATCTTTGATATCTTCCACTTCGCAGTAAATGGGAAATGAAAATTAGATTTTAGAAATTATTAAATTGTTTATGTAATTTAATCATCAGTTAAAATTCAATTTTAAGGTTCAATAACCCGCTTAGAAAATATTAAACAAACAAACTAGTAAAACTATTTCTTAGGCAGGCAAACTTATTAGCTATTGAAGTTTTATTTTGCTATTCACGGGAAATTAATAAAGGTATAATAAGGAACTTGGTTATAAAAAAAAGAAAAGAAACAAACACATGCTCTATCGTATCATGTACATTCTACATTCTGACTGATTTACTGGTTTCAGTGCGCAAATATTTATTTAGATACATAAAATCAAAAGCTAAACACCATGTGCTGCGCTTGATCTTTGCAGAAATAATTCACAGTATTTCTTATATCTGTTTTTCAAACATAACGGAGAAGTGATGTTCCCGATCGCTAAAGGACTAAATGCCCTGAAGGCTTTCACACAGTATCAATAAATTATCAATGAAAACACATTATTGTTAAAATTACGATTACAGTGTGTCTTGTGAGTCGGCGCCTTGTTGAGTGCAAATATTGATTTATAGCTCAAACTTTAACACATGCGAGCAAAATAATTGAACTAAGAAAAATATATTGAAATAAAATAACACAAAATGCTGTTATAAACAGTCGAAAACCGTACAGGGGGTGTCAGGGGCATGTACAGGGAAATATAGTGGCTTACAGGGGATGTCAGGGACGTATAGGGGGTGACAGGGGCTTACAGTGGCATACAGGGGATGTGTACAGTGGATGGCAGGGGATTACAGGGTGTATAGGGGCTGTGTACAGGGGCTGACAGGGGGTGCACAGGGGATGACAGGGAAAACACAGGGGGTGACAGGGAAAGACAGGGGATTTTCACACGGACAGGGGTTTTTAGAGCCAGTAGTGTTTGTTTTAAACACAATTTAGAACCTTTCTTTGTTGCTATTCGTGGGAAACAAGCAAAATTTTTACATCATATATATGCAAGCATTATTCAGCATCTGAAAACTGCTGTTGCTAAGGAAATATGTGGACTTAATCCTTCAGAAATTCCTAATTGTTTAAAACGTCATAGCAACGGCCATTCCTCTTGCTAAAATGCAGCTTCAACTGATATTGACTAAAGTTGAAGACATGTTTGGTTATTCCGATCAATTTATTTGAAAGCATCATGATCCAGGTATGAGTAAAAAGTCTTTAAGAGTACCTCAAACATGCAGATTTTTGTGATTTTAAGATGTTGTTACCAATGCAACGAATTTCAACTTTCAGTTATATTATCTTTGTTCCCAACCTTAAACAACAGTTTAATTTTTTTTTCGTTTAAAACTATTTGTGTTCGAGTAAAATGAAAAATGTTATTTTTGAAGTGCTATTTAGATACCATGGTAACACTATTAAACTATTTATTTGCCAATGAAAAATGTTCAATAGTTTAAAAAATCACAAAGTTTTGTATGCGATTATTTTATTCTGTATAGCTGAAACTGCTGTAATCTCTTACAATTTGTGTTTAAAAAAACTTAGAATGGTCATTTTGAAATCTTTGGATTCTGTTATCGTGGCAACTAGTTCCCATCGCAACAGTTTAAGGTCTTCTTGCATCTATATTCACCTAAAGTTATCAAAATACGAAAAAAGAAGAAAATCTGTGACTATGCGTGGCCACCGAACTTTGATATTTACAGAGAATTGATCTTAACATGATCAAAATGATCATTGAGATAAAAGCCAATGCCGTTGGAATATAGATGTCTGCATTGTTTCTACGACAAAAACTGTTTTCACTTTAAATTTGCTGTTTATTTTGTCCTCGACATTGTTTAAAATATTAAGCAATCCGAAGGAAACGTTATTTTGATATAATTTCTTTTCTTCCATAAGCGTACCGTGATTTCCATCGACAACTTGAAACTCCAAAAGCTCTGAGCGAAATTCAACCAAAGCCGGAAGTGTTTGTGATATTTAACAAAGGTCAAGGTATCGAATCGCAACCAGAGGTCAAGGTCGTTTTTCATTTTTTTTTTTTTTTTTTTTTTGGGGGGGGGGGGTTTTCTGTGTTCATCTTGTAGCTATATTTTTAAATGGTCTCTGCTTCCACTTTACCCTTAGCCAATGAAATTTAAGTATCATGATCAAGCGGAAATCAATTTTTGTTTTAACCCTAGACTGAAAAAGAAGTTACTATGTACTCTCCTCCACTATCCACGTCATACAGTACCAACTTTTTACTTTATACTTTCCAAAGCAATACTTGTTTGTGCCATTATATAAGGTACCACATGTTATCCGTTGAACTTGAATTTGTTCCTGTTTTTTATGAACATGATTTTATACTAATACAATTTTAGGTAATATCGTTTTCTTCATTTCTAAGGGGATCCTACATGTCATACCAGTACAACAAGTCGTATTGTAATTGTCTGAGATCCCTCTATTACTAATGTAGTATATGAATAATCAATTAATCTGATTTAAATAATTAATCAAAATTTTAAGAACTGAAATAAATTTAAAAATTATCTACAACATTGGCTTTTTCACATAGAAATATCATAGTTTTATAAAAATATTGATAAAATCAAAACTTCAAATTTGGAAGTTTTTGATTCTAAATTTAAACAGAGTGTGATGGCACCAAAAAATACTTTTAAAAAATACTTTAAAATTTCAACCTTATGTATTTGCTTTATAAAATATAACAATTTCATGGCACTATTCTTGGTATTCAACGGAGATGCCACAGTAGGAATAACCCCTACCCCTATTTCTGGAATTATGACTTTTTGTGACAATTTCTGTTTTGAACCATCAAAAAAGTAATACATTCTTTGGATTTATTTACTAACAAGTACAGGATAAAAATCATAATGTATCTATTATTATATTATAATTATATTAACCACTTAAAATTTTGTACATTGACATTTCTAAAATTACAAAATGATGTTGCATTTCCCCCAACTTGATATACACTTTAAATTTCCGACTACTATATTTTTTATATATATATATTGTTTTGTTATCAATAATAGTCACGTGATTAACGTCCCGCCTCCCTTTAATACATATAATGTATATTTCGGCAAACCAAGGTAAACGTTGCCTGTCTAAAGGTGTAGCTTCCTTATCTGCCTGGTGCTATTGCGCCCCAACAGGTGAGTGGGATTGAAGCAGGCCTCTTTGTACATTCATTAAGCTTTTAAGAGTGAGAGCCACGTATGAATGAGAAAAAAAATTGATTCTTTACCTTGCCTTCCCTTGTACAAAACAACAACCTGAGGATAATAACCCCAGGGATAGAAGATACAAAACTCTTGCCTAGGAATCAAGTTGATTCATCAGGTAGACTCAAGTAACCCTCAAGTCTTGGTGATACTTGTACATAACCTTGATTTTGAAGTAAGATATCAAAGAAGTTTTCCTCTACTTGGTATCCCAAATACCACTAAATGATCTTGTCTATACGAAATCACCCGCCAAGCAAGTGTAATACATCTATATGTAAAAATTAATATGTTCACCCACAATGCCATCCTCCAACATGTATGGAACTAACGATATATATTTGATTACATGTATGTCAGTAGGCGTACCTATATAGGAGACACTAGTCAAGAAATAGATTAATATTATCATTCCTTGTCGTCTGAAAATGTTGCTGTCGTACCCAAAAAAGGTTGTCTGATTTCTTTTGCAGAACATTGAGCAATGCTGAATTACTAAGTGCTTTACGAAGTATGACAACATCTGTTTCTGAGCAAAAAAGCTTCGTTGAAAGAATTCATACGTTAAAGTTCATAAAGCTGTCTGTCAATTTCTTTTTCATTTACTATATTTTGACCTAAAAGACGTTATTTTTTTCTGCTCAAAACCCAATCACACCTTACCGAATAAGGTTACTGGATGTCCTTTCGAAGGTATATTATTTCGATCGTTTGTCTCTCTTTGTTGATTTGTATGCGTTTATTTGTCTTTTTTTTTTTT
>WFKH01010211.1:11466029-11478195 GCA_016163765.1 Magallana hongkongensis | reverse complement strand
TGTTTGCTCTGCTCCTGTTTTGTATTTTTCCTTTGGACTTTTGATTTTTGAACACTATTTGTTATCACCACATTTCATTTTCAATAGTGGTTGTATTTCAATAGTGGTTGCAACAAGGGCTACATGTGGAATACTGGACAGATGCAGATGATTGTGTTATTCACAACTTTGATTCACAGAGTCAATAGAAGACAAAAACGACACAAATACTGGTTTTTCCCATTTTACGGAAATTTATATTAAAAAGTCCGCGTTCAAAACTTTGCTGAATATTCATGAAACTTGAAATTTGCAGATCCCAACATGTACAACATCTCTAGCAAAATAAATTTTACATGAGACATGCATTTTAAAACATATTGAAGCTATCCAATCGAAGGTGTTCAGTTATCATTGTCATTTTTGTATAAAATTGGACCGAAAAGATATTCCTAAATGCAATCAATCATTCATAATTACACGTATTATCAACTTAATCCTTCAGAATAACACTATCCTCTACTGTTGTAAATAAAAATATGACAAATGAGTAGGTGTTTTAAAATTTGCGCGGTTTTTTTTTTTGGTCGCAATGCGAACAAAAGCAAACATGTTTGATGAAAAAATACTACAAACACGCCCATTCGTTTTGATAAGTGTTCTATTCTTCAGTATTTACTGACCCAAACGCAAAACTGATCTAATTTGGCCTCATTGGCAACTTTTTAGATAGTGTCAGGGAAATGAAATGAAGCAGAACGATCGTAAAACCTGTTTATGAACAATGAAAAGACAAAGTGTTTTGAGTATATGTTGTTAAACTTTTTCCAAGTACAATGAGAATTGCTGCCGAGCGAAGTGAGGGATCAAATCAAATTGCTAGTAAAACGTTTAAAAACACACTTAGTACATGTTTCACATAAGAAACTAAACTCTTCGTGATTCTATCTATACTTCTACGATTCTTTTGTGTTAGCTACCATTGGTTCAAGACTATCCTATTTAATTAAAAGAAGGGCAATTTCCCCACAGCTTATTCTGGTAATGGTAATTGTCAAATTATTTCCTGTAGCAAATTTACCTTTATCTAAAACAGTTGACTGAAGTGAGCTGTATTCAAATCCCAAGTTAAATACCTTATGAGGTTTGGTCATTTTCATGTTGACATATCTCTTTGGGACAAAGGATAGGAAAATGCAACAATCGTTCATTAATTTTTCCATGATCTTTTAGAAAAGGCTGTGAACAACCATTTGTATCTCATATTTACTAAGAATTCAGAAAAAAAAACCCAGCTCAGATTTGTTAATAAAATCTTAATTGTACATTAGTTTTATTGAAGATTCAAAAGCTTGGATTATTGGTCTGCCTTTGAAGTAAATATCTTTCTCAGTATATGTAATACGTTATCTAGTGTCGTTCTTCGAAGGCGTGTGCGTGGTTTTTTTTTTTGGTTTTGTTTGTTGTTGTTTTTTTTTGGGGGGGGGGGGGTTGTAGGGTTTTTTCCCCATTAATCTACACCGAGATAAATTGCACATCTTATACTTCATAACTATCTTATTTAGAAGCATAATTTTGATGCTTATCTATTTACTTTAATTCATTCCTTTATGTAGCTTTTATTCATTCAAATATGCATCAGCGGTATTTTCATACTTTAAACCTAACATGTAGCAATGACTGGTAAATTACCAATCATTGTCAATTATAACCAAAATAATTATGGTAACGATGACATTGCCACAGAGCCGTGAAGCTAGGACGTGGTGTCTACCAAGTCATTTGGCATCAGCAAAAATCCATTGTTCGAGGTGTGAAACATGTATTACAGTCATTTCCTGCATATCTTTTACAATATAATTATATGATATGTTTGTAATTTTAAGGATATGCTATGAAATTTTAATGCAGTGCTATGAGATTTGAATACTATACTATGAGGAATTGAAATAAAAGGTTTATTGATACGGTATGCTATGGTATGCTTTTAGATTTGAACAGAAACGCCTCCGCATACGGAAGAGTTCCAAATGTTTTGAAGTAAAGTAATAAGACATCAAGTTTCACCACTTATATGCAAAATAAACCTTTATTCTTTAAAATAAAATCATTAAAAACCGAGTTGAAATTTTGGTGTATGCTGTGCTATGGTATGGTATGACGAATGAGAATCTAATGATACGCTATGAGATTCCAATGCTAGGTATGAGATTTCAGTTGTATGGTATGAGATTTCAACGTTATGCTATGGTGTATGTTATAAAAGATATGCTTGAACTGACTGTAAGTAAGTTATCAGCCTGAAAATGACTTTTGCCTATCCTTGAATTCGATGGTAACATGATAACAAAAAAGGATAAAACTAATAAGTATGATAGGAATCACTATAGTGAGGAGGATATAGGATAATTAAGATGTCGATAGCTGGCGGGTTTAGTGCTAGTTAAAAAAAAAAAACTACCCTGAAAATGTGTCTACTTGATCCATTGGTTTCAAAGTTTAATTTCTGAAATTATTTTGAGATTTGTCTGTGTGGTTATGATGCTATCGTGTTTCAAACACAGCAATGCTGATCAAATCAAGCAAGGTTATTTCAATGATACATATAGTGAAATCACATCTCAGTCGGTAAACGCACTTAGAAACTATGCTCCTAACTTTTACACGAATCAGACGAGTTTATCTCTACTCAACACAATGACAGAATATATAATTTAGAATCAATCCATTAAAAATGATTACGTGTTCGCAACCAATTTTTTTTTTTTTTTTTTTTTTTTTTTTGCAAAACAGCTTTGAAGTTTTAAACGATTTCATGAAATTCTATATATTTATTATGACGTTACAAAGCGCTAGCGCGAATTCATTATTTGTTTATGTCTGAAAACCCCCCAAAATGAAAATGCATTGATTAACTAAACTGGCTGATTAGCACATATTAGAACATGTAAAAATACTCATTAGATATTGTAATTAAGTTGATATCAAAATCATAAATGCAATTAATGTAAGTTTGTGAAGAGAAGAAATATGCCTATTTTTCTTTTCATAAAACTCAATCAATGCAGAAATTATTGCCACAATACAATCGAAATAATAAGTTTGTACTCGTAATTGATAATTAGCTAAGATATTCTTAATATTTCGATTTAGATTGGTAGTTGAATATACAGAGGTTTTAACTGTTAAAGAAGAGAAGTTAATGCTAACGTTTCAATTCATTCACTAGCCTAAATATGATTTTAAATAGGAAATTTCCAACGAACACTCATACTCTTTGGAAGAAAATGTGGCCATATATGTCACGTCTTTAAAGGATGATGTGAAATACGGTCCCCAGTAAATTGGGAACAAAATGAATTTCGGAATTTTTATTTTGCATGTACTTAATCTTAAATATATGTACTCTTATAAAATGATCCCTTTCTTACCCAAGAAAAAACATCATATTGAATATACAAATCATTATATATAATCCTGCTTGCCACCTTAATAACATTGGAATGTCATCTTTTGGAATGACGGCATTCTATCATACATTTTAAAGCACAATACATTGCAGATAAACGAAATTTTATTGCCGGCACTTTATCTCACGAACAGCGAAGAATTGAAATCATCCAGTAGACCTAAACCCAAAACTAGTTACAATTCAGTTCATCAGTTGATACTCTCGAAAGTGAAGTCAATTGTTCGTTTTACTTTGTTATGTCATTTGATATCAACTAGTCACAATGTTTGGTATGAAATGACAACTCTGATGGTGACAAGAGTTACATTTAACTAAGTTAATAGCTAAAAAGATGTCTTTTAGACAATACAAGCACTCAAATTTACACAACACAACAACAAGTTTCTAATGCACTACATTGCACCATTGGTCCTACAACATATTTCATAATTACGAAATTTTTAGAAGGTACAAAACGCACTAGGGCATACCCAGTTACAGGTAAACCATCTCTGGGCATAATTAATCTTTTCAATCCAAATTTGCAGTTACTTTGTAACAATGTCTATGAAGGCAGTTTAAACATTAGTATTTTATGCGTTATTACAAAGGCAAATGCTTTATTAAATTCCGCAAAGAATTTTGCTGTTCCAGCAGATATCATTCCTGTACAAAATTTCATTGATTGACACTCAAATTGTGACCAGCAGAACAAAGTGACTACTATTACAAGAACATTGTCCTGTCCATTTGAGGTAATGATGAATTATTTGCAGATGCCCTCAAAAAAACTATGTTCACAGTTTTGCCATTTAAATTTGAGTCAGATATTAACTCGCTATCATTTTAATGCTGTTCTGTTCAAACATCCTGTTTCGCTTAGTATTGACAACACCAATCACAAATCCCATTCATTTTACATAGAGGCGGCAGCAACTTTCCCCCAACAAGGTTTGATTATTAAACCATTCAAATTTCTGCACGAATATCATTTAAAGTTTCGTTAGATATTTTATTTTGGCAAAACCGATAAACACTGTAATATAATCATCACTGTTATATAATCATGTAAGATTAATTTGATCCAAGAAATTAACATACAAGTTTTTATAATTGTCATATCGATTACAAAGCATACGTCTGCAACTGCCCGAAAAAGACATGAAGGCATACAAATATTGAGATTTAGGGATTTTGTTGTATGAATATGGAGATATTAGGGTATATAGTTTCGTCTAAATAAATAACTAATTAGTTCAAACAAAGATGTTGAGAGTCTTTGTCTGAAAAATAGTAAACAATAGTTAATTATATAAAAATAACTAAATCGTCGAAACAAATATCTTCAGCGTCCAAACAAATAACTAATTTATCTAGACAAACTAATAGTTACATGTAGTTCAAACAAGTAGGTAATCCGTACGGGATATACGCGATTCCTTAGAATTTGTGGATGTTTTCTAAGCATCTAAATCCATGTCTTCTTGCAGCTTTACTTAGAATACAATTTTTCTACATGGGTGAAAGTTGTGGACGTATCAAGTAAAAAGTCAGTCAGGGCACAAATAAGATCGGTGTCTGCGAGAAGAGGATACTTAATTTAACATCCACAGTTCTGTTTAAAACGGCCACAGCACTCATGATGAAGAGTTTCAATTTTCGGATTTGGGCAATATTTACTTGAACAACATTCATGGGGCCATCAAATATTTCAAACTTTTTCAAAACGACAATATATAGAAACAGCTACACAGGTAAGGTCTTGCCCAATTCTCTTTTAATTTAACTGGTGATTCTTGAGGTTGAGTGACCACCTCTGTCACCATAGTTTTATTTAGCACTGAATTGGAATTGGTTACTGTTCTTCGTCTAGATACAGCATTCTTGGTCAAGAAAAATTGGCGTAATCAAGACACTACTTACCCTAAACGCAGGTTTTTAAATTGATCGTCACATGCATACATTTGTTGTGATATAGTTTTTGAAAGGTCTAATCAAGGGTGCCGAGAGACATATTGCCGGCAAATACAAAACGCCCCCTCTCTAACTCTCTATCTCTCTCCAAATTCTTTTTTTCTGTTAAAATTGCTTAGCTTATTATTTCTGAACAATTTCTAATTTGTTCGGAGAAAATGATCAAACAAACATCTTATATATCCTATTATATAGCTTATCTGTCCAGAAAAGGCCAGATCGTCCTAACAAATATTTTTTTTCAAACAAATAGACATTTTGTCTAAATAAAAAACTAATCTGTCTTTTTTTGTGATTCGTTCGAACAATGAAATATTAAGTCTGATAAATAGTAAAGGATAGCTAGTTACCTATAAATTAGCTTCATGGTCCTACCAAATATTAAATTCATTTAATTATTTGTTGCGTGTACTTGTTATATCTGATATAACCATATATATTTACTACATACCACTTTACGGATATAACAAACATCATGCATTTTAGAGAAGGAGAAGGAGTTGTTTTGGTTTTTTTGTTTAACCGAAATATGAAAAAGTCCTGCAAAAATATTAATGAAAGAATAAAATTAAATATAGTTTACTCAATCAAAATAGCCATTCTATCATCAAATGTAATATTTTTTGAGAGTAAACTCCATGATAAAGCTAAAAACATGTTTTCATCAAATTAGCGCAATCACCACATTTCATATCACTCCTCAAACATGTCACACACTATGCGATATTTTTGATAGAAAAACGGAAGAAATGTACTTAAAAATACCAGAAGTGATTTTAACTTACAATGTCTGAGTCTGTGATAACCCATCAAAAGCATTGCTATCGATTTTACTTATATTGTTGTTCCATAGTCTCCTAAATGTTAACAATGTGAAACCATAAGATATAATTATAAATTTGGTATAACAATAATACAGAAAAAAGAACACATTTGCATTACAAAAAACAAAAAAAAAACAAAAACAAAAACAAAAACAAAAACAAAAAACAAAAAACGTTAACAGAATGCTGAAAAAAGAATGGTATTCCTTTTCTTTTACTCAAGGCAACTTTATTTGAAATTTCAAAGCTACAGATCTAGTTCAATGAAACACCTTTTCCCAATGTGTATATATTATTTAAATAACAACACGTTTTAAAAAAAATATATAATCGCCGCTTTATCTCTCAGAAAGTGGAGAATTGAGTAAAGATCAGGCAACAAACTTAAACCTAAAACTAACTTATGAAAATCATTCAATTTAAAGTCAAAACAGTTGAAAATAATCGAAATTTAATTAACTATGTATCGTCTTTTTGTGTTTTATTCTGTGATGTGAGTGCATACTTATATGTATTTACTTTAGCAAATAGATGACTATTTTGTTTTCTTATATTTTTTTGTAATTGTTTTTTTTTTCAAACAATAAAATTAATTTTTGAAAAACAGATATATGCAATTTCTATAATCAAAAATATGCGGTAGGGTGATGCATATAGATGCACATTGCTGAGAGGTGAAAACCAAAAAGTTAACACGGAAACAAATCTTTTAAAAAATGTTAATGTAAAGATGTTTCTCTATTATGCAGTCATATTAAAACAAACAATTCAAAACTGACCCTATTTAGTATAAACGAAAATGACAACCTAAACAAGATAATACAAAACAATTTGTAAAATGATTGTGAAAAGAAAAATGGAATAAAATAAATCACACCAGATAAACATTTTCAAACTCTCCCGTTCGTTAAGATATGGTTGTTATACCTGTAGTACTTAAAAGCATCTCTTGTTTACCCCAAAACAACAAAGAGGGCTTAATCTTTATATGCAAAAATATGTTCTACGCCACTATACTATTTATTTATTTATTTTATTTTTTTTTTGGGGGGGGGGGGGTAAAAAGTCTTCTAAAAAACAAGCTACAACTTTAAAACATAACGATTGTAACTTGGCACATAACGAGAAAATATAGATTCATTATATTATCCATTTACCTGTCTAAAAATAGAGAGATTTGTGAGTTACCAGTATGGTTAGTTTGCAATTATTGATCAGTCGCAATGCATTCGCAAGAATACAACATGATGAAATAAGAATCTTGATTATTTATTATTAAGACAACTCTACTCCGAAACAAGTGGATGTATTTATAATACTTTTGTTTAAGACTGAGAGAAATTTTTGTTTTGTTTTGACTGAAAATGTTGTAAGCTGTGATAATCCCTGAAAGGCACTTCCATCGAACCTACTTATCTGATTTTCAGCAAGGCTCCTTAATGAGTTCATAAAACAAATATTTATGAAAATCACCAAGTTGATATGAAAAAGAGCGTTTTTTACAGTCTATTTCGAATACAGTTATGGATAGTTTTGCGTAAGAGGTAATTCACCCAGGAATTATCCTTATTGTAACAAGGTTTTGTTTTCAATTTGTTTGTTTTTTACGAGGGGGCAATCAATTACGTACAAAAGACAGACAAAGATTTTTTGAAATTCATTGTTGTAGCATCTTTGTGTCTGTTTCATTTATAATTTTATTTCAGTAACATGATTTAATAAGATTGTTTAGTAGTTCACAATTTGCAATATTGTAGTCCAATCGTTTTGTTTGAATGAATCATTTATATTAAAATGTTGATGAATGCAAATATACGTAGTCTTGTGATCACTAAGTGCATGACTGACAGTGTCTAATCCGAGGGTTTAATCGTTCTTGCTTACAATGATATGATCTATAAAGGTACATGTATGCTCAGTGATCATTGTAGATGTATGCATTGTATTTGTTAATTGTTTGTGTTCATTATTGTTGGAATCTCATCTGTAGAATTATGGTTGAGAAAATTAACATTCAGATTGCATGAACTATAATCTTGAATATATATATTTCAGGGTTTTGCAAATATACGTTTTTGCACAAAACACTGCTATAATTTGGTAAACGGTAAACAAGCATATAATTAGTTGTTTAATAGCTTATTTTAAACTATAATATGTATGTGTTGTTTGGCTCTAAATCATATCAACGACGAGCAAATATAGAGTAAGAAATATACATCATTACACCTCTCTCTTACGAGTTGTGATCGTTCCTGAAGTTAGTTTCATACCCTTCTATATTTAGCCAGTCATTGCTAATATTTGCATCCAAATTAGTCTCGTTAAACATAAAACATCTAAGAATTGAATATACAATAAAGAAATTATCCTATTCATTATTCTTCTTATATTGATATGCATAATATCAAGAGAACTATAAGCATATGGACCTGGGTAAGTATTTATATCACATGGTATAAGAGAATAAACTAGAGCAGAGCTCGTTGCAAAGCAACGAATAGGTCTTCCGTTATTGCTGCGAGTTGAAAATATATATAATTTGGTGTCAAACGACTATACTGACTAAACTTTCAGTTATGCTTTTGTTATGAAAACTTGTTGTGATTGAAGGCTTGTATGAAAACATGTTTTTAAAAAGACCGGAAGATGTTTTGAAAATGTTTTAGGAAAAGTAATTGTCAAACACAGTTTGTGTAATCATTTCAAAAATTCTTTAAACTATGAAATGAGAGGTTTAATGGCGAATATAATTTATAAAGGATAGCAAGCATTGCTATATACTCATGATTCATGTCAGGAATTGTATTCGATAAAAGACGAACCCGCATACAAAACACGTATCTGTTTCTTTAAGAAAACTTCTGTATTTTAAGTTTTCTAACTTTTAGAAGACAATGTGCGAGTTTGTAATTGTTGGTTGCTGTCAAAATTTAGTAATTAGTCCGATTGATGGCATTTCTAAACATTTCTATAGAGAAGTGTGTGTCGTCTGATATTATCTACTGAGACGTGTAGACTTTGGCATTAAAAATAATATTTTTTCCTCAAAAATCCATATCAATTATCAATTGTAACATGTGCTATTTTTTAAAGGACTAAATATGATATGAACAAATATATGCCCCCAATCTTATCTAATTTTTAAATAGTATCGTATCAAAATCAAACCTTTATAAAACATTATAAAGAGGTTGTCAATCACATTATTCTTTGTATTAGGCATCATTGTCAAATAGCTGTTCATCTATGACGTTACTAAATGGGTTAAAATCTCGCGATTTTGTAAACAAATGTTTTGCCTTTGGAAGTATAGAGCACAAGTCTGCTCAAGTACGATTTTAACATATTTTTTTGTTCATATACCTATACATATCATAGTTAAAACTGGTACTTGAGCAAGCATGTGCCCAATCGAAAAAACCGTTCAAAACACCCATATTTTGCTCTAAAAGATTAATTTATCAAAATGAGACAATTTTCATGACGTCATTTTAACATTGTGACATCTCTGAGGTGATAACCTTTTACATACTTCATTTCTGTATGATTTTTAACTATCTTCCACCTTTTCTATAAAGCTCTCTACAGAACTTTCATTTTGGAGGCGAGAAATGCATAATACCGCTTAGATTCCTTTTAAAAAATATTTGTACGATAAAAACATGATGACACATGTGGATGTGGTATGTACATGCTGTCAAATTTCAATGGAAACAAATGTGTTTTCTTGTTCGAGCTCTCAGTTCCAATAAGTTGAAAAAAGCTTCAATAACAGCCAAATTTTGCTGAGAAAGACCTTCTTATTTGTAAGGAGTCATTTGTCTTTCTTGTGAAATTAAATGACACTTAGCTGATGTAAAACACGCTGAGATTGATGTGACATTTTGCATTTTGCAATGTGAATTGTCAAATAAATAAGTCAATATTTCTTAAAATTGTATTTGTTATGCTCTTCTTCACACATTGTGGAATATATCAAAGCCTCTATTGTTTATTTTTAGTTATCAGAACTCCAAAGTTCAGGTCATACCATGTTCTGATGATCGCGTCAATTATACACAGTACTGGGTGTTACTGTTTCAAACATGATTGAGAAGCAACACGTTTTTTTAAGTTTGTACGTATACAGATAATTATAGGGAGAGGTGGTTAAATGCAATGTCTTTAAGTTAAACATTGTTAGCTTTTTCAATTGTACATATGTTTGCTGCCTCTGTCATGTGTATATATCCACATATATCAAAACTATCCACTTCATTTTGGTACTATACTTTGTTTTACATCAATCGTTCGTGATGCACTTTTCCTAACACCAGAAGATGGTGCTGCATTGTCTTTCACCATAACATTAGTGCTATATTTCTTTTACACCAATAGTTGAGAATTTGAGTGGAATAATGTAACCATACATAATGGAAATAACCATTTGACATTCATAAAATTGCATTAATTATCTCAACTCCGTTGTCTTTAAGATCCAGTTGTTCTTGGCCAGTAGTATGACGGATATAAGACAGAGTTTTCTGGTCACGTTAAGTTAGAGATATTGATTGAAATAGCCTCATGGCAGCTATAATATGTTGGCAACAGCTTTGTTTGAATTTTAGACAGTTTTAGTTTTGTGTAAACATGATCAATAAGAGTTGCATTTTCTGTAGTGGCAAAATCTACACACTGTTGGTAACCGTATCTTTGCATTAGTCTGAGTGTTGAAACACTGGGAGAGTATAAATTTTTATTAAAATCTCCCATTACAACCTTGTCCTCCATTTTATCATAATATAATATAATATAAAATAAAATGTTAAAATATACGCTTGATAGTCTTTATTTATATATTAATTATTTATGTTATTCTTCATTTTTAATATTTAAATGTATTAACAAAGACCGTGCCAATGCATGTCGTCGCACGTACATGAATATCGCAGGTAAAATGTTAACTAAGTGGAAAATAAAAATTATAAAGATGTACGGGAGGTTTTTTTTAATAAAATAAAAAAGGAAAATTCATATACAGTGTTGTGTTGGTGTGTGTGTGTGTGTGTTTCAAATAAATTTGATACTCTCCTTTACAAAAATCAAACCGCACAAACCAAAACATTCTGCGCTCATTGATTGATGAAAATGTTAATGCTCACACCGTTTACATATTAGTTCATGATACATTTAGGATCATAAATCCGTATTTTGTATGAATAAAAATATAGCAAGTAAGAATTGTCTCACGGCCTAACAAATCCACCTTTAGCTCTAGACGCCGCTGATACATGTAACAACTATTATCTGGTAAGGTATGTGAATTAAATGTTTCAGAGCAGGATGGCTAGAGACTGAGGTATGTGCAAGGCTACTAGCAGGCATTGTTAAGTCCATTAATTGATTGATTGACAAACATGTATTTTATCAGAAAGAAGCTTGTTGGCATTATTTAACACGTAATACCATTTTTGTAACCTTTGTTCAGTAGAACGTAATGACGATACATTAATAAGGTAGGAATTAAAACTGAACAACTAGACTTACAGTGTTTGAAGCTGAGATAACCCCTGGAAGGTGTTGTTGTTGATCATACTTATCTGATTTCCACCAAGGATCCTACATGAGTACAAGGTATAATGATTTATAAGTAAAACACAATTTTAGGTAATAAAGTATGATTAGAAACAAAAACAAAGAATTAACGTTCATTTTTATAAAAAATGACATACAATATGTTTTAATTTTGTGAATTCGTTGCTTTTTTTTTGATCGGTGACTATCAAAACAAATTAAAGGAACAGCCAGCCTCGGTTAAATATCTTCTTTTTTTTTTTTTTTTTTTTTTGTGAGACAAACAGAAATAAAAACAATTCGATATCTTTGATAACTTATAAATTCTGATAAAAATCGAAGTGCTACAAAGATTTGTGCATGCTTTCAATTAACACAAATT
>WFKH01010211.1:11451264-11465929 GCA_016163765.1 Magallana hongkongensis | reverse complement strand
AAAAAAAAAAAAAAAAAAAAAAAAAACAAAACAAAACAAAAAAACAAACAAAGAAACAAAACAAAACAAAAACCTGAAATCAAGATCGTTATATCAGAAACGATCTTTTCAATGAGATGTTGTATTAAAACTCCACCGGCATTGGAATTAATCTATACCCCTATTAGACAAAAATACATCTATTTTCATTCTTCCGCTACAAAAGATGTTCCCTGATCACACAGGGAAATGCAACATTTAGTATCAGAGGCATCTGTTTGTTTGCAATATAATTAACACCTTGAAGTACATCATATTTTGAAAATTTTAATTATTCAATATTTGTGTTTACACTATAAAGTAAAAAGTGAATGTTAATGTGAATGTTAATTTTCTCATTGATTGCTACATTTTACGGATACAAGCGTAAGATGAATATGGTTCATATATTATCATCAATTCATCAATTATTATTTTTTATGTTATTCTATAAAAGTTAAAAATAATATTCCTTATTTATTATATGTCATAGATTTAATTTACAAAAAGCAAAAAGGTTGGTCAATTTAACAAATTTCATGTGATTTCTATAATATGTTTAAATATAAAAACGAATCTGTAAGACAGAGTGCTTTGTAAAATTGTTTGAATTTTAAAATTATGCTTGTATACATGTGTATCCCAATGAAAACATGAACTATTCGGATGACATTGGTTCTTAAAGCCGACGACTTTTATTTTTTGAGTTTGTTCAATTAATTTGAGATTAAGAATGAGAATATGACATATAGGGGTAGTTTGTTTTCAAATCGGTTTTTTTTTCTTTCATTTTTTATATTTTTTCTTAAATCTGAAATTCAAAATTTAATTGCGCAGGTGTAATGAATTCTTTTTGTTATCTGTAGTTTCATCGTACATACCAATAGTATTAAAGTTTTTCGTTGATATTATATACCAATAAATTGAAATATTTAAGTTAGAGAAGTATTACAGTACACTGTATGCAGCCAATGTTACAAGCATCTTATAATAGGAGTTTTATTCTTAGTTATGTTTTAATATTTCTGTATAACGGTTTGGCTTTGTCGTAGTTTGTTTGTATTTTAAAAAATAAAGTGTATTTTGGCAGTTAGGTTTGTTTATTTCATAATGTGACTTAAAAGTTCAAAGGATGACTTATTTTACCAGTATGCATTGTACTTGGTTTTTTTCTCATGAAATATTATGAACTGTTTGACAAACTAAGCATCATAGGACTCAATTGTCGGGTCAAATTTCATGAATAAGGTTAAAACATGAATGCAATTTTTTACACGAAGGAATGTGTAGAAAAATTCAATCGTCATTGTTCTCCCTAGGGATTTTACTCAGAACAAGCTCCACCCAAACTAGTTCATGCCACATAATACTGATTGTTGTTATCAAGATCAGATACTTTTACGAGAGTGAGATTCTATGAGCTATTATTTCTCAACAAAATTTAATAATTAATTTATGATATAACTTAAACGTTGTAGACGTCTTAACTTTTTTGGCCTGTCATCACGACGAAATGTCATTGATATTAAAAAACACCGTTCACGTGTAACTATTACATTTATGAAAAAAAGTTTTTCTAAAATTTATTCAAGAGTTAGAAAGTGAAGTGACATTAGACAATTCTCTTAGCTGTGATAGCCCTTGAAATGCATTCTTATCAATCTGACTAACCTGGTTGGAAGATAGGAACCTATCAATGAACACAAGGTATCAACGTTCGGTACAATTACACTGTTAAATCGAATGACTGGTAATGGAAAAAGCAAAGAAACCAAAACGTCCATTCAAATGAATTTTATATCCATGCAGAAAATCAAACATTTATTCAATTTTTAAGTTTTTATTTCTGTTTACAAGTATATTTTATATGTGTGTTTTACAATTCTCCTGCACAAAGTAACTAAACAAAAATTTATGAATCGTAAATCATAATCGGCTACTTAAACTGTAAGCCAAAATGTTCTACAATTTAGTATGTAAATCACATGCATTCAGTATATCAAACCCTTAAAGCAAATAATTTCTGCAATGCCTTACCAAAATATTGGTTCTCACTTATTTGTTTGCAACGAAACAATCCTTTCTTACTATCTTAAAATTTTGTGTTGTGTAGCTCTGCTATTTTAATCTTATCTCATATAGAAAAGAACATATATTATTTTAGTTATTTTCCATCCTCAACATTAAAGTTTATACACACCATGAATAAGATAGTAACACTTGTTATACACAAACTTTATTACATGACTGTTAGCTTGATTGAAATATAAAGATTCATCTTCGTGACGGTCTGTGCTGTATTTTCATCGTTCCAGAGTATACCAGTTTAGCATTCTTTAACCTGCTACCTACGTTTAAGAAATATTCCTTCCATTTTAATTCATTAATCGGTATAGTCACTGAAGAGAATTTGTTCTTACACAAAAATAGTACTTATCATTGTATGACTACAATGAGTGGTCAATGAACCTACCGCGCTTAATAAAGTCATAATAACTTTATCTATTAATCAAATGCAGATACTAGCAGTCAAAACAACTGTAAAAGTTCTTGGGTACATAAGATATATATTATATTTATTAGCATTTGCATTACTGTAAACAGAGAAAAAACACAAAATCTCATCAATTTCATGCACAATATCAGACAGGGAACCGAAGAATCTTATTGATGGGCTACCAGTAAAACTAATAGTTTACATTTCGATGCCGACGATACTTACTTTACCTTTTGTTACAGTCTTGTTTGAATGTATTATACAAGTGAGACACCTTTGCTACTTTGCTTTACTTGAGGAATAAAATGTAATTAGTAACTTATTGTTCAGTCCCAGTTTTTTTTTTATTAATTATTTTTGTCTATTTATAATTTTTTTTTTTACATATTAACAAAGGCGAAAAATAGTTCGATCACGTTCGACGAGAAAGAAAGGATCACCATTCTTATGAACGTACGACATGGTTTGGTCTAGCCTGGTTTCCATAAACAAACAACTCTTGATCACGCCACAATATCAACGATTAGTTCTGGACAACGATTTTCTTTCTTCACTCACTACAGGTATGTCTTTTTTTAATAAAATTTCAATTCGAAGATACTCTACTGATGTTAAACTAAACATAATTTTGATGATTAAATGGAGACCCAAAAAAGCTACGTACGCACCTCAGTTGCGTTATCTAATTCTGCACAAGGGCTGACACAAACACTACGTTAGACTGAGGGAAGAAACATTTCTTTGTTTGACAACCTATGAGGACAATTTATGAGTTATAATGGCTGTCAAATTTTGAAGTCGTAAATAGAAAGACCTGGAAATTGTACATGGAATCCACGTTTGACAAACAAGTACCATACCAGCAAATTCTTATTTGAAAGGAAATTGTGGCAATGATGAATTTTTAAATGCATATCGTTGTCAATGATGCAAAAACAGTCATACAGCTTTTTCGCGTGGTACCCATAGCTTTTCGACTAAGTCATTATAAAACTACAATAGGACAACCAATCCATCGAGGTTGGAACAAATTTACACAAAGATGAAATAGCGCAAAATCAATCAAACAGCTCACAACACACCCATACAACAATACACAAGGCCTTTGCATGGTCGGTTATTCTCCATTTTATACCATAGTCATCCCCCTGGTATCTGACAAAAATATCCACACTGACCAAATACACCTTAATAATGTCAACATTCTTTAACACTGTTGTTCAGAAAGTTAATAAAATAAGAATAGATGGACTTCTTGTTAAAATAGGTGTTAAAATTGCATTCCGTGTGCTGTGTGTATGTGCGATTTTGAACTTTAAAGACTTTTGTTTGGAGAGGGTATAAAACTATTATACCTGCTTTTTGTTTGCTTAATATCGTGCAACATATTTTGATAAATTGTTGAATGTTTGGTTGCCAATGTACGACAAAAGTTTTGAAACTCTTATTTTAAATAGATCATACCCATTTCCCATACGGTAGTTTAAAATCTATTTTTTGCTCATTATTCCTCACATGCATATTCTAGTCTTTATAATTTGTAAACATTGGCCGCAGTTTTTCTAAATTGACCATCTCCTCTGCCTCCATTTTCTATTTTTTTAAGTTTCATGATATAACAGGGCAGGTTACGAACCATCTTGTGTTTTTTCTCAGTCATGTATATCATTTTTACATTTTATTTAACTTGAATGTATGCTTTAAATCGTGGTATGTTTAAAATTTGAATTAGGGTATATTTTTTTACTTTCTGTGGTTTGTCAGTTTATGTACATACTTTAAGATAATGTTTTCTAGACAAAAACTCATATTTCTAGGCAAACTTTTTTTACTGAACACGTTTTCAATATATCTCCAGTATAAGCACTGTATATATATTTTTGGCAATTAAAATTAATTATATACAAAAGAAATCTACTTCTGATCAGTCCTAAAAAGCGAAAGTACAGCTGTAAAAGTATGATGTACCGTTGTACAACAAAACAAGTTATTGCTATACGTTCAAGGTAAAAAGTTACAGTTAAAAAACACTTAATGAGCAGTCATATCATCAAAATTTAATTTTATATAATTAATCTGGCATAACAAATACCTTGTAATAATCTTCGCAAATCGATATTATTAAAATATTATCGTTTGATTTTACAGACTGATTTTACATTTTTATAGAAATGTTGAAAATATTGTGATGCATTGTTTAGAAATGACCATGGTCACTAGAGGGTTATGACCATATTAACCGGAATGTGCAGATACCTCCATAAGCGTCATGATATGTGTTTGTTGTTCAGAAATGGTTGGTGTATTAGGTGTATCAATAGCAAATGTTTAACAACCATATTACAATATATTGCTTGTTCTTTATTCCTAATTGAATGATAAAATATATCAGAGAAGCACCGTTCGGGTCGTACTCATACTTCACCTGCTGACATGCGTAAGTACACTAGTACTTAATCAATTTAAATTTCGTATTCAAAAAGAAATATTTGATCATCTTTGATATAACGATAGCATCTCAATAAAAGTTTATTGGCAGTGGATTAGAATCGTGGATTAGAACCATGCAGTAAACATTTGTATATTGTAAACAAATAAATAGGCGGAATATTTATTCACAGGAATAATACATTAGAGTATCAGACTTACAGTTTTTGAAGTTGTGATAACCCCTGAAAGTCGTTGCTGTCGATCTTACTTATCTGATTGCCATAAAGGTTCCTACATTAATAAAATAACAATAAAGTGGTAAAGATAGACTTGGTAGTTTAAAATAAAAATCCAAAAGGGGAAAATATTGTGCATACCAAGAATTAATAAGCGGGCACGTGGGTTTATATTACTGATTTGTTTTTGTTTTTTTCTGTACTCATGCTTGTGTTTGTAACATTTAAGATAAATAATAAATTAATGTTTCCGATGAATGCTCGTTAAAACATTTTTAAAATATGTATTATTGGATCCATGTAATTACATTTAAAATTTGAATATTTTGAGGTTAAAAAATGTTGCGTTGATATGAGCATTGACTAATAAGTCTGACCGGTGAAGTATATCCAGTGACTGTCATAGAATGAATGAACTTTTAGGTGAAAATATATCCATTCGTAGGCTAATTCAATTCCTTTTTCAAAAATATTCTATCATATGAAAATACGATATAAACAGGTATTGCTTTAATAAACAGACAAACAACAGCGCCAAAATGAATTATTATATAGTTAGGCAGACTCGCAGAATATATTTCAGAGGAATGAACGTTTAGGTGAAAATATATATATTCTGAGGCTAATTTAATTCCTTATTCAAAAATATTCTATCATATGAAAATACGATGTATCGCCTTAATAAACAGACAGACAACAGCGCCAAAATAAATTATTATATAGTTAGGTAGACTCGCAGAATATATTTAAGAGGAATTTTTCTTCACATTTCCGATAGTCAAATTATCTTTCCAACGTGTGTATCCGAGACCTAGACATCATTCTTTTCATCCTAAATATAAACACAATGAAGCCAAAACATTATTTACAGACAAAGTCCATCAGTTTATCTAAACACTGTTTTAAATTAAATTTTATTTTGTGCACTCAATGAATATCAATGGTTTTTAGTTCAGAACAATTAAAAAAATCTTAACTGCTTTTGTCAATGATGATTATTTGTCATAATAAACCTTAAAATATTTCTTAAATGTATCAGAATATCAATGGCTGTCATTTTTATTTGCATATAGGAGGTTCAAGTATTGAATGATAAACTTTCAAATTTATTTCTTGCATATCCAATGAGTTCCATACATTTCACCATATTCATGTACATGGATATAAACAGAAATACTCTATAAGAAAAGCATCACCCTTTTTTGATACATGCCAGCACAACTTAGATATCAATGTCGCACTCATTTGTTCCTTACTTGTCACTGCAGTGATGTACATGCCTTATAAAAACAAGAAACATAAAGAACAAGTTGTGTTTCTGAGTTATTAATTCATCAAATGAAAAGCCCCGAAACATTCCACGTGTAATTACAAAAAGGTGTCTGCCTTAATACGCTGATTAACGAAAACATCTTGTTTTCGTGATAAGCATTTTTATTTATCTAATTATCAAAAATGCAGTAGTGTGCAATAATTAATCATTTTAAATTTATAATCAAAGGAGTAATTGCAATAGATTGTTAAATAATGCCTGAAGAATTCTCGAAAACAATAATCACTACTACAAAAATATATTCCAAGAACCCACTTACGTACACTTTATAGAAAACTTTATGTATATACAAATGTAATTTAAATCTACTTAGACCAAAAATGTGACAGCGGACCTCAGCACAAGTATAATATGTAAGCTCAATTCATTTTATTTGACGTTTTTAAAACTTGAAATAATAAAATTACTTTTTATAATTGATTATGGTCACTGGAATACTATGATCAGGCAACTTCCGTAGTTGACTGAGACACTTACATGTATAAGCGTTATGAGCACGTGTTAAGTACTTTAAAAAGGGCTGATGCTAACGATTTTGGGGCATCAGATGCAACTCTGCAACAACCATTATATTTTAGGTTCTCTGATGTTTGGTTGAATAGTTGAATTTATCTGAGAAGTGCGACTTTGGCCTGATTTATTTGAATAGTTTCCAGCAGGCATTGATATTTCATCACTTTGTTTTGTTTTTATTATGTAAACAAGCAATTAAGTGCATTCAGTTGTAGTAAACAGGTAAACTGGCAACATTGTTATAAAAATAATATGCAATATCTGAAGAATTGTTACTGGCATGGCTGATTACTTTTAAGAAAGAAAGAAAGAGATAGAGAGAGAGCATTAATGTCAAAAATACGTTTCAAAAACAAATTGTATTCATTATGATAAAGGGAGAGAAAGAATGGACAAGGTAGCTGTTGAACATAAAGAGTCTGGTTGAAATTTGGTATTTATAGCTTTCTATAATACGCAACTATTACAATTTGATTAATTATTGTAGTCTATTTGAAATAATCAAAATTGCACATTTCTTATAAAAATAATCAAGCTTACAATTAATTACATATTATTTTCTTAATAATCGACATATAAAATAATTATTGTAATACTAATGACAATTTTCCTACAAATTTAATTATTCTAAATTCGTATGCAAAAGAGACTTATAATCCAATACGAACCTATGCTTATTTTCCTATTTTCAAAGTCTAATTCAAATAAATAAATATATAGTTTTGCGTAAGAGGGAATCCATCCATGGTTAACCCTTTGGCCTTTTGGTGACTAGTTTGGTTTTTATTTTTTTTTTTTTGACAATCAATTACGTAAAAAAGACATACCGGTACATTGATTAGTGAAATAATTGCATTATCTATGTTGTCTGTTTCAATAATGACTTTATTTCAGTCACATTTTTTAAAGGAATTGTTTACTAGTTCAAAAGTTTAAATTTGCATTTTGTAGTCCCAAACCTTTCCTTTGTACGAATCATTAATATTAGAATCTTGATGGATGCATATATACGATCGCGAAGCCTTGTGAATACTAAGTGTACGACTGATAGTGTCTAAATCATGGCTTTAAATGTTTTCCTTACAATAATATGACCTATAAAGGTACATGTATGCTCAGTGATCATTGTAGATGTATATATTGCATTTGTTAGTTGTTTGTGTTCAAAATTGTTTGCATCTCATCTGTAGAAATAAAGCTGATAAAATTGAAATTTAGACTGCCAAGAACTATCTTTTATATCTCGTTTTAATGGATTATGGACGTTTTCGCACAAAAGTACTGCTAGAAGTTGGTGGCCGGTGAACACAGCATAAAAGTAATTTTAATAGCTTATTTCAAGCTATTATATTTATGTCTTGTTTGGCTTTACATTTTTGTTATTACAGCTCCCCGTAATAGTTGTTATCATTCCTAAAGTTAGTTTCATACCCTTCTTTATTCAGAATGAAATTGCTTATATTTGCATCCAAATAAGTCAAATAAGTCTCGGTAAAACGTAACACAACTAAGACTTGAACAAGATACATAAAGTAATTAAAGCAGAAGAAAACTGTAGATATGCAGTACAATAAATCAATTAACTAAAATCTTCTGTGATTGTAAACCGTATTCATGTTCAATAAAAACACCGGCATAATGAATAAATCAAGAAATATCGACTGCTTAATTTACATTCCCCATCATTATGAGAGCTGCCATTGAACTCTAATCTATGATGTCACACCATTCATTCCGGTTTGTTTTATTAAGATAGCATCAGTATTAGCTAATTATGATATTCGCTCTAAACTAACAAGTTGTGGAAAATATGGAACAATATTTACTTTTGCTTTTGCATTTGACTTTCCGCTAAATCACACAGCAATGACAAACATAGCATATTCGATGACTTAAATTGACAAATACATTACTGCACATGATTGTAATAGTGTTGGAGGAATCTCCATATAGTTTTAGTAATTGTAAACAGATGCCAAGTATCTAAGAAAGTGCCTGCTGTCATTTTTTTTTTTTTTTTTTTTTTTTGGCATTGTAATTCCAAATTTAGGGTATAGTGAATGAATATTTAAATACAATTATAACATACTTATTCAGTTGGACTTGAATTAAAGAAAATTAACAGAAAGATTGACATATGAACATAAACATCATCATTAATTTTTTAGTTGATTACTTTATAAACAGAAAGGCATAGTCTAGCCTTTATTATATACCGTGTACATTGTTTAAGTAAACCAAAACAGGAAAAGATGGCGTGACGTCAAAATAATTGATTTGTTTGGTGTTCAATACAAAAGAGTTCTACATCATGTCAGCCTCCTGTAAAATTGTGATTTCTCTAACTTCAAAAAAGCATAAAAGCTTAATTATACATTTTATCTTCAAAACAGTATTACCGACTGTTATAATTGAAACCATCTTATTAATATCAATATAAACGTTTCATGACTTTCCTTCCCCTTTTATTACTTAAACTTCTTATATTAATATTTATAACATCTAAAGAATTCTCAGCATATGAACCTTGGAAATTGTTTATAACATCGGATTACAAGAAAATAGAAAACATAATTTTGTGCAAAAAAATATCAAAGAAATAAACCAGATTAGAAGAAAACATTTCATCAACAGTAATCAGAGTGCCTCTGGTAAATAAGCAAGATTTAAAAAATAAATAATAAAAGACTTTTTGAGGATGCTTGGTTATTTCATATAGAAAATCCCTTTAGCAGCTTGATATTGTTATAGTGAATTACCCTTTGTCTGAATTGGTAATGAACAGTTCAAAATGCTCATAGCAGTTGGTTGAAATTGTCAGCATTAAAATGTATTAATAGATTGACAAGTAGAATATCTTACCCAGTAACTATAAGTATTTGATTACATATTTATTAATTAAAGTTTTAAAAAAATTAAACATTCAACCATGTTCAATATGCAGTGTTCAGAAAAAGAAGAAAAACATGGTTTAAAGATATTTTTCATCAAAGTCTACTTGAAATTGAGCTTACAGCATGCAATACAATAATCAAACATACTTTATCATATCTTTTGCCTGGAATGTCATTTATAGAATAAAAATCATTTACTTTAATGTCAAAACAGTTGAAAATAACCGAAATTACCTTGATTATGCATATCTCTTTGTGTTTTATTGTATGATTTAAGGGCAATCATATACATTCATGAACATGTTTATGATTGTACTTACTGTAGCAAAAATGATGATATAACATGGTTTAGTGAATTGTTTACACTGATTTTGTATACTTACTTTATTTGAAATCAATTTTCAAAACAATGATAATTTTTGAAAAACAGAAATCAGGACCTCTCATAATTATCAATGATGGGGTAACGTGATGCATATTGATGCATATTACTGAGAGGTAAAAACCAAAAAACGTAAAAGAAATAAAAGCAGACATTGTTGTTTTGATTTGCAACGTTTGAAGCTGTGTTATACCCAGAAAGGCATGCCTGTCGATTCTAATTATCTGGTTTACGGCAAGGTTCCTTAATGAGTACATAAAACAAACTTTAATGACGATCACAAAGCTTATTGATAATTTATACTTCCAAGTATGACATCATTTGTAATAGATGATAAAGAATAAACGATCCTTAATAGAGACTCCCATTTTTACTTGTCAATAATACCTTGCATTGCCAGTGATTGAGAGAAAAACATAAATAAAATAATTTGAATTAACGATTACAAAACAACAAACTTACTAATACATGTATATTATTTAAATCTGCAAAAACACCAATGAAAATGTTCTACTGTCCTATGACATCGTTAGCTTTTAAAATGGCTTGTTATTTTCAAGTATATACTGTTGAGATCTCTTCATAGAAAATTGTGCAGTGATTTTTACATTGGTTACTCAGTAAGATATTAAAGAAATAATGCTTTTTACAGTTTGTGTTTATTTCTTAGCAATGATTTGAAATAGTGTGTTCAATGATTAAGTGTATTTATTTATGTTTTCGCACAAATACCTTTTGTCTCAATCATGCGTCTTTTTGCAAAGTAATTCAACATTAAATATTTATTATTAAATGTCAGTCAAATAATTGTTTTCAGGAATTTTTGATGCTGAAATGGTATCCCAGATTTCATTGAAATTCTACTATTTTTAGTCCATTGTTGCGACATTTATCAAACATCAATTGTAATGTGTATTATTTTGCTTGCCGAAGAACTGTAAACAAACCTGAACCTTAAAATCACTGATAATTTGAAACTTGTTTAATTTTTTATCTAGTAACGTTTATGATTAAATATATAAAACTGATTTTGTGTTGCAGGTGTTTTTTCGCACAAAATACAAAATATGTACATGTACTGTGTTCTGTTCGGTTCTGCGAAGATATCATCGTTTGTGCTTATATATAAATAGTGTTATATAGAAGGCGTCTCCAAAACATTAAATGCTAAATCAAAATCTGTTTAACTATGTGCTTAATTGCTTATTATCCAAAAATAACCCCGGAAATAAATGAATAAATAGAATGTCTTGGTCACGGTAAAAGTGGAGGGAGGGGCACAGCTAAGCATGTTAATTGTTGCAACATCAGAAAAAATCCATATTTTCCATTGTCACATTTATTTCTAGAAATCATTTTACCCACCTGTTAACTACAAGTACCCGGATTCTAGGAAATAGTTTATAACCACGAGGCACGATATCTACTTAAACTGAAAGAGTCAAATAAAACCACGTGGTCTAAATGTTAATGACAATAACATTCGGAGGGGGACTCAGTTCATGTTCAAAGGTTAATAACTGCACTATAAACGGGTGACCGGACATGTGTGATGACATGTGACTCAACATGGGTATACTTGTTAGCAGATTTTGAACAGTATTAATGTAAAAAGTTAACATAACAAAGATTTTAAGTGACAAGATAAAATCAACAGTCATGTTTTCCATAACGGCGAGTGATTGAAGATAAAAAGAAAAATGTCCATGTATACATGTAATACACATGTACACTTGGGAATGATACATTGTTAGATACATAGAATAATCCTTATACAAAGTCTTTATATATAGAAATGCAATTTTTAACTTCTGACCCTCTGTCTTCATGATTTTTATAAAAGGAAATTAACGTATGGAAAATTCCAATTTCATTACTGTTTTAAATACATTTATATATAAAAATACATTTATTCAATTATTGAGTCAGGAAATTTATTAACATTGTATAAGAATCAGTATGTATTCAAAGTTGCGAGTAATTTTAACCCTCTTTGTCCCTAATAATAATACAGACCCGACTAGTTCCATTTACCGCAGGAATTGAAGCGACTCATTTGAAGCGGTTAACCTACCTAACTGTAATTGTTTTTAAGATTTAAACAGTCAAGAAAGCGTAAAACAAATACTTTTACAGACCTAACACACACTGGGCCGAACGAACCCTACACGCGTTGAATGTATATGAAATACATCTACAAGAATACAATATGCCAAAACATTCTACGTTCATGAAGAATACTATTGTTTTTTAAGAACAATATGAACTGCTTGCTAAGAAAATTTTCTCTTCTGTGGTAGATGTAGTAAATTAGTTACCTTGGCAGAATTCTCCTGAATTTGTAATCAAACACTTGCAGTTTTTGGCACAATAAAACACTGTAAAACCTGACACAAAGATTATGCATGTTCCAGTAATCAATAAACAGGATACAGATTTTCCATTTTTTTTTTAAACGATAGTTTTATCAAATTTACCTAATTCAATTTACTACAACTTTGATTTATCAGTTTTATACATTTTATACTTCATACCATTTAATTCAAGAGGCAGCGAATATCACCAACAATAGTACTAAGCAATTTCAAATTTTTAATGAAAAAGCATAAAATACTTTTGTAAATATGTTTAATGTCCTCATTGCATCAAACAAACTATTTTTAGTATATACATATATTATGCATATTATAGTTTTATTGTGTTTTAGCCAAAGCGTTCATCTCGTAGCTATTTTTAAATTGATTGTGCTTCAAGTGTTATGGTCTTGTTGGGATCATTTGTTTTTACCTTAGATTGAGAAGGCGTTTTTATGTACTCTAAGATATTGATTGTTTGTAAAAGTTTACCCTTCTCTATCCCCGTCATACAGTTTTAACTAATTTGCACTTTCCAAAGTCATAATAAATGTATGTTGTGCCATTTTCTGAGATGCCACTGTAATGTATATCGTCTAAACAAAATTGTAATGATATTTCAGACTTTGACACATGCTTCTACACCTTCATTAGGAACATTCAGCTTACTGTGTATGACCTTTGCCGTATATTGCAAGCACCGTGCTGTTCAGAAAGCGTTTAATGACAAATACTACAAATATCGTTGGGCCCAAAGATCCATAGAGTACATTGAAGGTCACGCGCGGTTTTGTCTCGACTCCACCTTCTACGGTCTGATTGGACAAGGGTCAGTCAAAACATTACGTTGAAACTTTTCTGGAGTTAACGCCGATGAAAAGCTTTTACGTAGTTCACTGTAAATGATTTTTTTTAGATAAAATGAATACTCTTTTATAATATTATCCTAATTTGAACTTTTTCATCAAACATCACTTATCATTGGACTAAATGTAATTATATTAATTATCAACACTTTTTTAGCATTGCCTTCATGATTGATATCGTTTGCTACATGTGAATTGGCCATTTAGTTTTGAACAACAACTTTCATAACAAATGCCTTTAAGTTATCTATAAAAGTTTCTAAAAAGAATGTTATTACTTGTAAGCTTCACAAGTGCTCTAGAAGAGCAATAGGAACACATCGTTTCCAGTGTCTCTGTTACACACCAATGAAAGATGAGACAGTAATAGTTCTGACTTTTGGTATGATTGTCATTTCATTTTGGAAATAATCGTATTTTCTAACAAAGGTAGCTATGAGTAGTTTCTCAGCATATATTATTTCATGTATATATAATAATTATCGTACTACGATATTAGTACAACAGACATGAAAATAAATGAGTAAGACGTTATGCCCACTATGTCTGTTATGCCTGTTAAAGATTATCGTAATTATTGTTTTCCTTTTTTATTTTTCTTGTCAATATTTTAATGATGTTGAGCTAGGTCTGACCATCCTCCCCGTTGTCTGACTGATCACTGTCTATAGTAACGTTTTAAGGAATACGAATGGTCATTTAAAATCTTTCTCATGATGTTTGCTGTAAAGGAATTTATTCTTCTCTGCTCGGAGGCACATATGAACCTACCTGTCGATGCAGACCGATATCGCTCATCACTTAGACATTTTTGTTTACCTCGGTAACACTGGTTTTTGGGGGTTTTTTTTGTCATAATATTCAAAAAGAGCTCATATTACGGGATATTTATCCCAATTAGGAAAATATCAAGACAGGAAACTCTTAATCATTGTTTAAAAAAGAAAATGTAGGTGCGATTTATGGGATTTTTTTTATCGTGAGCATTTTATTTCCAATACCCTTAAGTTATCACTGATATCCTTTTATAAAGTGAATATCCGCGGCGGTTTTTTATGTGAAGACGTTGTTTTCTGTTTTCCAATACAGTGCTCGTATCACCATGGGAAGATAACACATGAAATAGAATATAATAATAGAAT
>WFKH01010211.1:11423167-11438453 GCA_016163765.1 Magallana hongkongensis | reverse complement strand
TATAGTTCTCCATCTCTTTGTCTAAACGAATAAGATGTAATTAGGTAATAGAAAACCGTCTACGCTTCTTGAAAGGTTTGAACGCATCCTGTGCGTCCTTTACACAGTTTAAACATCCTGGCGAACGTCGATAGCAACAGGAATAGGTTTATGCGCAACCAACGTTTGCCAGGGAGTTTGCCCTATCTTTGTGCATCTGTACACATGGCGCAATTAGTAGTTCGTTAAATTTTTACATTTTACTGCACTGTAAAATAATGGGTTACTGAGTATCTTGAGCGGGAAATATTAATTATCAGTTTCTTTTAAATTTGTGTTAAGTAGAGTGTCACTGTGTATATGAATGTTTTAATATTTTCAATAAAGGTGAAAACACTACGACTATTGAGCTTATTCCTTAATAACAACAAACAAATAAAAATACTGAAGACAGGATAAAACGCCGACAACAAAAATTAAGAAACATGCATTTTTCACCAGGAATAGATGTTAAAAAGCAGCAAAGCAATAGAATGAAAAAACCCAACATATTTGCTTAAATTTGAGGTTAATTTATAAAATTAAGTGCAACACGAATACATTCACTTACGGTTTGTCTACATAACGCTAAAAGACGTCAAGAAATCAAACATAATGTCACACACACCAAAGACTATGATTTATTCTAATGTTTATTGTCTAAACAAAATTGTCATGATATTGCAGACCTTGACACATGCTTCTTCAACTTCATCAAGTAGGTGTGGTGCAACCACTATTGAAATACAACCACTATTAACATAATGATTTCGGTAGTCATTGTTACGACTATTGAAACAAAAAGTACATTATAATCAAAATACTTTCACCCTTAAAGAATTTTCAGATTGTTCAAGATTTGACCAACAAATATGTTTTTTTAAATTTTTGGAAATTTAAATTAGTTATAATTGTCCAATTTACTAACAAGCATAAGCTTATTAAAGCAAAGAAATAATTCATGCCCATGTTTAACAGTTTATATAATTTCATTTATGATATTTCTACACATTTTTTTTTTGGTATTTAAGAATAACATGCATGCAAACAATTTTGATATTTCATCCCTTGCATATATTTATGGTAAAAATTTTAAAACGGGTAGAAATTAATTATAAAACACATCTCAGTATAGAAAAATGTGTATGAAATGTGAAATGTGAGAACATGTTCAGTTTTTCACGCGATATATTTTTTTGTTTGTTCTTCTTAGAGCATCGTTACTCCCGTAACGTCACAGATCAACTCGCGATATATCGGCAATTGAAAAGTAATTGGTCAACGCAAAACTATTGTGTATTAAATATTTCTTTTATTACAGTAACTCTCCAAAATATTATGTATATATAAAATGTTGTCATGTATTGTAAGTACAAGTTTGTGATATTACGAGATTTATGTTGTCAAAATGAAAAGTACCATCAAAGTAATTGTCTGTTGTAGTCTAAATCAAAACAATATATTTTATATTTACTATAAGTATATGATATTAATTCTATAAAATCGGATTAATAGACCCGTTGTCGTAAGTTGCTATACAATTGCATTTATCAATCAACGGTAGCAGAAATCTAAAGCGTGCTTACATAGTTGATTATGTTTGGCGTAAGACATTGATATCAAAACTTGACATTCCAAAAGTTAGCTCTCGCATGGGGAAAGTGGGTAGTGGTTAGCTTTATTAATCGATCTGAGGTTTAAACTTTGAACTTTTGACATGAAAATCAATAGGGATGATAATTAAGCTATAACAAATGTTGATATAAAAGTTAATTTCGGACAGAAAATCAGACGGACGGACAGATCCATATCAATGTCCCCCACTTTCAGTGAAAGTGGGGGACAATATTTATTTCAATTGTGGTTGTGTTTCAATAGTGGTTACAAAGTGATGTTTATAATAATTTGGATTGCGTAAATAAGAACTCTAGAGATGATATAAAAAGATGCTTGCGTTTCTGATTGGCAACATCTTTGTAGTTTTTGGAAATCAGGTTTTCCAACAATATGTTGGAATTACCATGGATACCAATTGCGCTCCATTGTTAGCAGACCTATTTCTATATTCATATGAAGCATAATTTATTCAAAGATGTGTACATAAAAAAAAGAAATCACTGTGGCCTTCAACTCGACATTTAGGTATATCGACGACGTATTATCAATTAACAATTGTTACTTCCATTCTTACGTCAATTCGATATGCCCCAGTGAACTTGAAATAAAAGACACCACAGAGTCTGAGTCATCTGTTTCATATTTAGATATTTTACTAGAAAAAGACATCAATGGTAACCTAACAACAAAACTTAATGATAAACATGATGACTTCAATTTTTTCTCTCGTCAATTTTCCTTACTTATGTAGCCATATACCTTCATCACCTGCATATGGAGTATTTGTCTGTCAGTTGATTCGATACGAAAGAGCATGCTCTACGTATTAACAATTTCTGAAACGAGGCAAACTACTGACAAACAAGTTGATAAAACAAGATTATGAACAGTCTCGATTGAAGTCTTTATTTCGTTAGTTCTATGGTTGATACAACGACATTATCAGCAAATACAATCTTCCGCTAGGTCGAATGCTGACTGGCGTTTTTCATACGTTTTGTTAGGCCATTATTAATCACCGAATTGTCTACGGATTTTCCCGTTTTCCCGATTACGACAAAGAGCACTTGGCGGGTGTGACAGGTCCGCAAAGGATGCTCACTCCTCCATGGCATCTGATCCTACCTCTGATTTTTGTACAGGTCCGTGTTTGCTCTGCTCCTGTTTTGTATTTTTCCTTTGGACTTTTGATTTTTGAACACTATATGTTATCACCACATTTCATTTTCAATAGTGGTTGTATTTCAATAGTGGTTGCAACAAGGGCTACATGTGGAATACTGGACAGATGCAGATGATTGTGTTATACACAGCTTTGATTCACAGAGTCAATAGAAGACAAAAACTACACAAATACTGGTTTTTCCCATTTTACGGAAATTTATATTAAAAAGTCCGCGTTCAAAACTTTGCTGAATATTCATGAAACTTGAAATTTGAAGATCCCAACATGTACAACATCTCTAGCAAAATAAATTTTACATGAGACATGCATTTTAAAACATATTGAAGCTATCCAATCGAAGGTGTTCAGTTATCATTGTCATTTTTGTATAAAATTGGACCGAAAGGATATTCCTAAATGCAATCAATCATTCATAATTACACGTATTATCAACTTAATCCTTCAGAATAACACCATCCTCTACTGTTGTAAATACAAATATGACAAATGAGTTGGTGTTTTAAAATTTGCGCGTTTTTTGTTTTGTTTTTTGTTTTGTTTTTTTTTGGTCGCAATGCGAACAAAAGCAAACATGTTTGATGAAAAAATACTACAAACACGCCCATTCGTTTTGATAAGTGTTCTATTCTTCAGTATTTACTGACCCAAACGCAAAACTGATCTTATTTGGCCTCATTGGCAACTTTTTAGATAGTGTCAGGGAAATGAAATGAAGCAGAACGATCGTAAAACATGTTTATGAACAATGAAAAGACAAAGTGTTTTAAGTATATGTTGTTAAACTTTTTCCAAGTACAATGAGAATTGCTGACGAGCGAAGTGAGGGATCAAATCAAATTGCTAGTAAAACGTTCAAAAACACACTTAGTACATGTTTCACATAAGAAACTAAACTCTTCGTGATTCTATCTATATTTCTACAATTCTTTTGTGTTAGCTACCATTAGTTCAAGACTATCCTATTTAATTAAAAGAAGGGCAATTTCCCCATAGCTTATTCTGGTAATGGTAAGTGTCAAATTATTTCCTGTAGCAAATTTACCTTTATCTAAAACAGTTGACTGAAGTGAGCTGTATTCAAATCCCAAGTAAAATACCTTATGAGATTTGGTCATTTTCATGTTGACATATCTTTTTGGGACAGAGGATAGGAAAATGCAACAATCGTTCATTATTTTTTCCATGATCTTTGAGAAAAGGTTGGGAACAACCATTTGCATCTCATAATTACTAAGAATTCAGAAAAAAAAAAACCCAGCTTAGATTTGTTAATAAAATCTTAATTGTACATTAGGGTTATTGAAGATTCAAAAGCTTGGATTATTGGTCTCCCTTTGAAGTAAATATCTTTCTCAGTATGTGTAATACGTTATCTATTGTCGTTCTTCGAAGACGTGTGCGTGTTTTTTTGTTTTTTGGTTTTTTTTGTTTTTTTTTTTTGTGGGTTTTTTCCCCCATTAATCAACACCGGGATAAATTGCACATCTTATACTTCATAACTATCTTATTTAGAAGCATAATTTTGATGCTTATCTATTTACTTTAATTCATTCCTTTATTTAGCTTTTATTCATTCAAATATGCATCAGCGGTATTTTCATACATTAAACCTAACATGTAGCAAGGACTGGTAAATTACCAATCATTGCCAATTATAACCAAAATAATTATGGTAACGATGACATTGCCACAGAGCCGTGAAGCTTGGACGTGGTGTGTACCAAGTCATTTGGCATCAGCAAAAATCCATTGTTCGAGGTGTGAAACATGTATTACAGTCCTTTCATGCATATCTTTTACAATATAATGCTATGATATGTTTGTAATTTTAAGGATATGCTATGAAATTTTAATGCAGTGCTATGAGATTTGAAGACTATACTATGAGGAATTGAAATAAAAGGTTTATTGATACGGTATGCTATGGTATGCTTTCAGATTTGAACAGAAACGCCTCCGCATACGGAAGAGTTCCAAATGTTTTGAAGTAAAGTAACAAGACATCAAATTTCACCACTTATATGCAAAATAAACCTTTATTCTTTAAAATAAAATCATTAAAAATCGATTTGAAATTATGGTGTATGCTATGCTATGGTATACTATGACGAATGATAATCTAATGATACGCTGTGAGATTCCAATGCTAGGTATGAGATTTCAATGTTATGGTATGATATTTCAACGTTATGCTACAGTGTATGTTGTAAAAGAAATGCTTGAACTGACTGTTAGTAAATTATAAGCCTGAAAATGTCTTTTGTCCATCCTTGAATTCGGTGGCAACATGAATACAAAAAAGGATAAAACTAATAAGTATGATAGGAATCACTATAGTGAGAATGATATAGGATAATTAAGGTAGCTCGCGGGTTTAGTGCTAGTTAAAAAGCCTACACTGACAATTTGTCTACTTGATCCATTGGTTTCAAAGTTTAATTTCTGAAATTGATTTGAGATTTGTCCGCGTGGTTATGATGCTATCGTGTTTGAACACAGCGATGCTGATCAAGTCAAGCAACGTTATTTCAATGATATATATAGTGAAATGCATTATTAGTCGGAAAACGCATTTCGAAACTATGCTTCTAACTTTTACACCAGTCAGACGCATTTAACTTTACTGAACACAATGACAGAAGAGATAGTTTAGAATCAATCCATTAAAAATAATTATGAGTTCTTGTCCATTTTTTTTGTTTTTGTTTTGTTTTTGTTTTTTTTTTTGCAAAACAACTTTGAAATTTTAAACGACGAACATGTAAATACTTACTAGATATTATAATAAAGTTGATATCAAATTCATAAATGCAATTAATGTACGTTTGTGAAAAGAAGAAATATGCCTATTTTTTATTTTCATAAAACTCAATAGATGCAGAAATAATTGCCAGAATACGGTCGATTTAATAAGTTTGTACTCGTATTTGATAATTAGCTAAAATATTTTTAATATTTTGATTTAGATCGGTAGTTGAATATACAGAAGTTTTAACTGTAAAAGTAGAGAAGTTAATGATAACGTTTCCGGTCAATCACTAGTCTAAATATGATTTTAAATAGAAAATTTCCAACGAACACTCATACTCTTTGGAACAAAATGTGACCATATATGTCACGTCTTTAAAGGATGATGTGAAATACGGCCCCCAGTAAATTGGGAACAAAATAAATTTCGGAATTTTTCTTTTTATTTTGCATGTACGTAATCTTTAATAGATGTACTCTTATAAAACGATCCCTTTTTACCCAAGAAAAAAACATCACATTGGATATATACATCATTATTTATGGTAGGGATACACCGTTTACATTCAATCTTCGTAGACTTTTAGCTCCGCCCCATATTTGAAAGCCTTTAAAATACAGGAGCGCAGTTAGGTACATTTTTCTCATTCAGATGGTCAATGTATTTTGTCAAAATATATCTATACGAGAAAGAGGAAAAATGTACATAACTGTGCTCATATGTAACTTCTTTAAAAAAATGCAAAAGGCCAGTGGGTCTATCCCATTATTAGTTGATGTTGTTTACCTGGTGTGAACTCGCTTAAGCTTTCATAATGTTACTCGTCTGGGCCCCGCTTGCCATAGATTTCGGAAAGCGTGTTCGACGTGACTTTATATGCCATCCTCTATTCATAACAAATTTTGTTGTAGATTGTATTATCAATCGATTTCATTACTGATCGCTAAGTTCCCCCCCCCCCCCCCCAAATGGTGAGAAATTGGCGATAAATATATCACGTGATATATAAACGAGTCTTGTCCGATCTACTTAATTCTTTAATATACATATCGTCACAAACCAGAACGAATTTCACTGTTACAGGGTGTAAACAGTCATCGGTATTGCGTCAATCAGTACAATAAAAAATGATCCAAGCTATCAACACTAATCAGGTAGTGTCATATTTATTCACTCTTTTTTAAAATTATCAAAAGTATGGTAGATTTTCTATAATTTATTATATAAAAGGGACCATTTTCATATGTTTAGGAATATCATCCTTTTTACAACTTGATAATTAAATATTTGTATAAACTGCATTTAAGCTTTTGAAAATAGTTCAATTTAAGTTGCTAAAGATCATTAATAATTTGATAAAAAATTATATGATTTTTTAAGACGGTCAACTTTCTACGTCGATTCCTACTGTGGCGCAAGCAAACCTGATAGCTACCTTAATATCATTTGAATGTCACCTTTCGGAATGACGGCATTCTATCATACAATTTAAAGCACAATACATTGTAGATAAAGGAAATTTTATTGCCGGCGCTTTATCTCACAAACAGCGGATAATAGAAATAATCCAGTAGACCTAAACCCAAAACTAGTTACAATTCAGCTCATCAGCTGATACTCTCAAAAGTGAGGTAAGTCGTTCATTTAACTCTTTTATGTCATTTGATATCAACCAGTCGCAAAAGAGTGTTTAGAATGAAATGACAACTTTGATGGTGACACAACTTAAATTTAACTGAGTTAATAGCTCCAAAAGTGTCTTTTAGGGGATACAAGCACTCAAGTTTACACAACACAACAATAAGTTTCTAATGCACTACACTTCACCAGTGCTCCTACAACATATTTCATAATTACGAAATTTTTAAAAGGTACAAAACGCACTAGGGCATACCCAGTTACAGGTAAACCATCTCTGGGCATAATAAATCTTTTCAATCCAAATTTGCAGTTACTTTGTAACAATGGCTATGAAGTCAAATCATTTAAGGCAGTTTAAACATTAGTATTTTATGCGTTATTACAAAAGCGAATGCTTTATCAAAAGGCATCTCCGGAAAGAATTTTGCAGTTCCAGCAGATGTTCTTCCTGTACAAAAATTAATTGATTTACACTCAAATATTGACCAGCAGATAAAAAGGACTACTATCACAAGAACATTGTCCTGTCCATTTGAGGTCATGATAAATTATTTGCAGATGTCCTCAAAAAATCTATATTCACAGTTTTGCCATTTAAATTTGGGTCATATATTAACATCGATCATTTTAATGCTGTTCTGTTCAAACATCTTGTTTCACTTAGTATTGACAACACCAATCGCAAATCCCATTCATTTTCATAGAGGTGGCAACAACTTTCGACCAACAGGGTTTGATTATTAAACCATTCAAACTTCTGGACGTTGGTCTCTAAAGAATATCATTTAAAGTTTCGTTAGATATTCGATAAACACTGTAATTATATAATAATGTAATATTCATTTGATCCTAAAAATTAACGTTCTAGTTTCTATAATTGGCATATCGATCACAAAGCATGCGTCTGCAACTGCCTGAAAAAGACATGGAGGCATACAGGCAATGAGATGTAAGGATATTGTTGCATGGATATGGAGATATTAAGGTATTTGGTTTCGTCTAAATAAAAAACGAATTAGTTTAAACAAAGATGTTGAGTTTCTTTTTTTTTAAAGTAGTAAACAATAGTTAATTACCTAAAAAAAACTAAATCGTCTGAACAAATATCTTTGTCGTCAAATAAATAACTAATTCATCTAGACAAACACATAGTTACGTGTAGTTCAAACAAGTAGGTTATCCGTACGAGCAAATATACGCCTCTTTAAAAAAAATAAAATCTTCCGAACAAATATAAATCTTTGACGTTGAGCCATACACCTCCCTGAACTTTTACTTTTAGCTTTGAAGCCCTTAATACCAATATTACTTATTTGATATGTTGAATGTTCTTGTTAATGATACCATTTCTGGCTTGCTAGTTCTATGCAGCCCACATTCATAATTTGCTTTAAAAACATTTTGTTGTAATGAATATTAGCCATGCCCTTTTTCCAATTATATCGAAACCGAATAGTTTCGGTTTGTACTTGCAATTTCTAAGATAATCATGTCTATTTGAATAATGTCCATTATCGGAAATAATCAACATTATTTATCTTAAAATATAATTTGCTTAATGCTTTAGCTAATAAAATGAAAAACTAATGCCATAATATTAATGAAAGGCTCAAATGAAGATCGAGTTTACTTACTCAAAATGGCCATTCTTGCATCAAGTGTAATACTTTAATATTAAATTTGTAAAGAAAATAAAATCATTGATAATTTCTTAATTATTAAAATCGTTTTAGCAACGGTCATTATTTTTGCTAAAAGGCAGCATCAATTAATATAACATGAAAACTGAGGCATGTTTGGTCATATCAATTTATTAATTTTAAAGTATCATGTCACTGGTATGAATACAGATTCTTCAAAAGTACCTCGAATATATATTTATTTTCGTTATTTTTGACATTGTTTCCATAGCAACGATATTAATATTAATGTTTATTGTTTTTGTTGCAGAACCACAGCAATTTTTTTTCCAAATAAAGCCTTTCTATATTTTAATAAATTGAAAAATAGTTTCATTGGAGTGATGTTTAGTTACCATGGAAACGCTTTCAAACTATTCTTTTGCAATGAAAACCTTTTCGATAGTTTGCAAATTCACAATATTGCTCTTTTAAAAATTGTGGATTTTTTCCGCACATCTTAATTAATGTCTTCTTGCACCTTTTCTTAGAATACAATTTTCTACATGGGTGAAAGCTGAAAATGTTAGTAAGGGCACAAATAAGGTCGGTATCTCCGAGAAGAGGATACTTTATTTTACATTCACAGTTCTGTTTAAATCAGCCACAGCACTCATGATGATGATGTTTAATTTTCGGATTTGGGCAATATTTACTTGAACAACAATCATGGGTCATCAAATCTTTCAAACTATTCATTTTAATTTAACTGGCCGTCGGTGATCCTTTTGGTTGGGTCACCACCTCTGTCACCATATTTTTATATCTAGCACTCAATTGGCGGCGGTTACTGTTCTTCGTCTACATAGAGCATTCTTGGCAAAGCAAAAAGGAGTTATCAAGACACTAGTTACCCTAAACGCAGGTTTTTAAATTGATTGTCAAATGCATACATTTGTTGTAATATAGTTTTTGAAATGTCTAGTTAAGGGTGTCGTTAAGAGAGGAGAGATATCTCGATTGCAAACACAAAACGCCCCACTTTAACTTTATGTCTCTCCAAATTCTTTTCTGTTAAGATTTCTTAGCTTATTATTTCTAAACAATTTCTAATTTGTTCAAATTAACATCTTATATGTCCTATCAAACAGCATTTTTGTCCGAAAAAAAGGAACATCGTCCTAACGAATAGTTTTTTTTTACAAACAAACATACAGTTTGTCTAAACCAAAAACTAATCCGTCTATTTATGTGATACGTTCAAACAATGATATTATACCTATATATACGCTTCATTGCCTAGTTTTATCTTAATAAGCAGTAAAATGGTTATTAGAAAGGCAATCTGTCCAAATAAATATGCAATTCCTTCTCACAAATATCTAATTTTCCCAAATAGAATGCACCTCATAGGAACATTGTCACTTATGCAGTTGTTGATTTTTGTACCTTGCGTATTGCACCTCCCAGGACCAATATCACTTAATTGTTTTTTTTAATTGGTGTTATCAAAATCGTCTCGGGTTTCCTAGTACTACAGAACGCACATTCATGATATGCTATTTTCTGGGATGTAAATCAGTCGTACCCTTTATCGCCAATTAATCGGTTAAAAACTATTTTTTGCGTGTACTTGCTATAGCTGAGATAACCATATATATTTAATATACACCACTTTACGGATATATAAGTTTTTTAATTTTTGAACCAAAAAGAAATGATAAAGTTCTGCAAAATATTAATAAAGAATCAAATTGAAATATAGTTTACACACTTAAAATAGCTATTCTATCATCAATTTTAATACTTTTTGATTGAAAACTCTATGAAAAAGCTATAAACATGTTTTCATCAAATTAGCTGAAGCACCATATTTCATATCTGTACACAAACATGTCACACAAGATGTGTTTTCTTTTTAGAGAAAAACGAAAGAAAACCAAAAATATCAAAATACTTTTAACTTACAATGTTTGAAGCTGTGATAACCCATGAAAAGCATTGCTATCGATCGTACTTATTTTGTTTCCCCATAGTTCCCTAAATAAAAACAATGTAAAATCAAAATATATAATAATAAGTTTGTTATAACAATAATAAGGAAAAGAACACAATTGCATTACCCCCCCCCCCAAAAAAAAAACAAAAAAAAACAAAAACAAAAAAAACAAAAAACAAAAAAACTTTTATTGTATGCTGAAAAAGGGAATGTTATGCCTTTTTTTATTTAAGGCGACGCATTTGGAATTTCAAATCTAAAATTCTTATTATATGAAAAGTGATTAGGTATCATTGAAATATTTCACACTGTTTCTATAACTTCCTTCCAAAATATACTTTTCTTAAACCTTCTTTAAAAAGAAATGATAAGAGAATATATGCCACTAACACCGAAAAATGTCCAGTCGCATCATTAAAACTTCTCATTAGCAAAACAGACCCGCACGCAAATGCTTTGTTCAATCACTGCACAAAAGAAGCGATTAATAATCTCACCGAGGATATCTGGTATTCAGAAAAACCAGTGAAAAGGTACCAGTTTTCAAAATTTATGTGCGACATATCAAGGAATACAAAATGTAAACAAAGGTACATGGCACACTACCTCAGAGCTACAAGCATTCAGGCACTTAGCGACGTAGGGGTAGAACTCCGTTATTTTATGTTCATGAGCGGGCATAGAAACGAAGGATCTATCCGTAGTTATGCCAGAACAAGCACAGACAACCAAGAAATTGTAATTAGCAAAACGTTGTCCAACTTGGCGTCAGCGAGCGATGGCGGTGCAGGGTGCAGGGCCCAGCTGTGTTCCGGACGACCAGAGCACATACCTGCTTCATACCTGCTTCAACAATCAATGTTTAAAGAACAAAATACAAAATTACCATCCAAATCATTTATCAACAATTCTGTTTTTCGCAATTGTTCGATCAATGTTAATGTACACCCGGAGCTAGAGTAATCAACAAGTCCTAAATAAAATAACTCCGCGTGTTATTTCATGTACTTCATGTTTCTTGCTGATTCTTGTTATTTACAATAAACTTAGCTTTAATATACATTATTTGTGTTTAAAATTGAATTATAAGCATTGACAGTATATATTTTTTGCTAATCGAGAAATGAATCTAAAAACCGCATCACAAACTTTTTTTATGAAAGCCTTCGGCTTTCATAAAGTTTGCGATGCGATTTCTCGATAAACAAAAAAAATTATACAGTCAATCCTATAATATTCCTTTCTAAGTGACGGATATTAGTAAAAATTGGCATAAATATTGAACATACACCAACAAATAACTAAACAAAGTAGCAATATGAAATATCAGATATTTGGTTTTGACGGTAGATAAACTAGTTGATGGTCGGGATACCCGGCGCAGTCCTAAAATCGGCGTTTAATTTTTTTTTTCTCTCTGCTTACTAAGCGTCTGTAGACATAAAGTCGAAAATTAAAAAAAAAATAAATTATATATGCCCATTTTGCTTTTGATTGTGACTAACTTTTGTGCAAGTTTCACTTGTGTTCAGGTCGAAATGCGGAGATAGTATAAGTATATTAACCAAGCTCGAGAAATCTGACTTCGACGGTATATCGAATTTTGACCTCAAGGCGGCGCAGCAAATATATATCAAATTGGTTATAATATTAAAAGAACGCCTTTACAGTCAAAGCAACTGCTTAAACAAAAACTATACATTGGAGAGGGTCAAGAGCTTTAGTTTATCAAGCTTTTTGACTGATTGTTTAACTACAGTAAAACATAGGGACTTGAAAACCAGTACTTATAACACACCAACTTATGGCAACGGTTGTAAAATATGTACAGATTGACGGTTGTAAAATATGTACAGATTGACTGAGAGAGACGTTTCACAGTGTTTCACAGTAATTTTACGTTCGGGTACCAATAACTCAAGTTTTGTTTACCAAAAAAATCAAGAATAGAGAAAAAAATGCAAGGCTGGTTTCTTAACATGAACAAGAAAATAATGAAAATAAAGAATATTTCAGGTTTTCTTTTGGTTTGTAAGGTATTTAAAATATAGGAGTAACGGGACGCGTTAAAATGACGTTGCGATTAGTTTGCGGTTGCTCCGGGTCACTGGACGAAGGCAAGTTTGTAAGCTGACCCGAGATGATAAAATGATGTCATGGACTAAACCATTTTCACATTAATAAAATTTTTCATTTTTCTGGTGAATTTTCAAGTGTTTATCTATTTTTCCAAAGAAATACGAGTGAATGTCTTAATACTTTCCGAACAACCCTCGTATTTTCTTAAAATATAATTTGTTTAATGTTTCAGCAAATAAAATGAAAAACTAATACAATAGTATTAATGAAAGGCTCAAATGAAGATCAAGTTTACTTACTCAAAATGCCCATTCTTGCATAAAGTGTGATACTTTAAAAATAAATTTGTGGACAAAAGAAAATCATTTAGAATTTATTGAGGCCGTCATAGCAACGGTCATTATTTTTGCTTAAAAGCAGCATCAATTGATATAATATGAATGCTTTTCTATAGTTTGAAAAATTCACAATATTGATCTGTTAAAAACTGTTAATGTTTTTCGAGCATCTTAATTCATGTCCTCTGGTACCTTTTCTTAAAATACCATTTTCTACATGGGTAAAGGTTGTGGATTTATCAAGAAAAATGTTGGTCAGGCACAAATACGGTCGATATCTGCGAGAAGAAGATGCTTTTACATCCACAGTCCTGTTTAAAAAAGCCACAGCACTCATTATAATGATGTTTAAATTTCGGATTTGGGCAATATTTACTTAATCAACATTCATGGGGTCATCAAATCTTTTAAACTATTTTCTATTAATTAAACTGGCCGTCAGTGATCCTTTGGGTTGGGTCACCACCTCTGTCAACATAGATAGTTTTAGCACTCATTTGGCGGCGGTTACTGTTCTTCGTCTACATAGAGCAATCTTGGCCAAGCAAAAAGGAGTTATCAAGACACTAGTTACCCTAAACGCAGGTTTTTAAATTGATTGTCACATTCATACATTTGTTGCAATATAGTTTTTGAAATGTCTAATTAAGGGTGTCGTTAAGAGAGGAGAGACATCTCGATTGCAAACACAAAACGCCCCACTTTAACTTTATGTCTCTCCAAATTCTTTTCTGTTAAGATTTCTTAGCTTATTATTTCTAAACGATTTCTAATTTGTTCAAATTAACATCTTATATGTCCAATCATATAGCTTCTTTCTCCATAAAAAAGATCTTCCTAACGAACAGTTTTTTTTACAAACAAATATAATTTTTGTCTTAACAAAAAACTAATCCGTTTATTAATGTGATTCGTTCGAACAATGATAGTATACCTATAAATAAGCTCTTTGGCCTGCCAAATACTAAATCCATCTTAATAAGCAGTATAAAGGTTATTAGAAAGGCAATCTTTCCAAATAAATATGCAATTCCTTCTCACAAATATCTAATTTACCCAAACAAATATTTATCTTTGATCTTGAGTCCTGCACCTCACAGGATCATTGTCACTTTTGCATTTGTTGATCTTTTACCTTGCGTATTGCACCTCCCAGGACCAATATCACTTAATAATTTTTTTTTGTTATTAAAATCGTCTCGGGTTTCCTAGTACTACAGAGCGCACATTCATGATATGAATTGTGTTGAATGTATATCAGTCGAACCCTTCATCGCCAATTAATCGGGTAAAAACTACTTTTTGCGTGTACTTGCTATAGCTGAGATAACCATATATATTTAATATACACCACTTGCCGGATATAATAGACATCATTCATTTTAGAGAATAAGTTGTTTAATTTTTGAACCAAAAAAAGATGATAAAAAACTGCAAAATATTAATATAGAATAAACTTGAAATATAGTTTACATACTAAAATAGCTATTCTATCATCAATTTTAATACTTTTTGATTGAAAACTCTATGAAAAAGCTATAGACATGTTTTCATCAAATTAGCGCAAGCACCATATTTCATATCTGTTCACAAGCATGTCACACAAGATGTGATACTTTTGAGAGAAAAACGAAAAAATTTGACCAAAAATATCAAAAATACTTTTAATGTACAACGTTTGAAGCTGTGATAACCCATCAAATGCATTGCTATCGATCGTATTTATTTTGTTTCCCCATAGTTCCCTAAATAAAAACAATGTAAAATCAAAATATATAATAATAAGTTTGTTATAACAATAATAAAGAAAAGAACACAATTGCATTACAAAAAAGCAAACTTTTATTGTATGCTGAAAAAGGGAATGTGATGCCTTTTTTTATTTAAGACGACGTATTTGGAATTTCAAATCTAAAACTCGTATTAAATGAAAAGTGATTAGGTATCAATGAAATATTTCACACTGTTTCTATAGCTCCCTTCCAGTCAAACATTATGATATTAAACCAATTTAAAAAAGTATAATATTTTGTTCTTTAC
>WFKH01010211.1:11348117-11418167 GCA_016163765.1 Magallana hongkongensis | reverse complement strand
AATTATTAGTACTTAGAGATTTCAAAAGACGTTATAAACAAGCTTTTAAAAAAATAATTGATTAATATTTAAAAAAAAAAAACAGAGTTACTGCACACTGACACTGACTAATATTGTTTGCACACCATGTGATAAAGCTAACTTGCAGCGGTTTGTTATGTACTTTGGTATTTTGTAAGCGGGCTACGAAGGCAACGGCTAATTAGTCTTAACAAATACATTTTTTTTTTTCGAAAAATGGAATCCTTTGTTCGAAAAATAGTTATTATAACTACGTAAAACACATAGATATAACTGAAAAAACAAATTTCTTCATCGTTCGAGCAAACAATTTTTTTCATTCATCTAGACGCACGTTAGTGTCTTCAAACAAGTATGTTAACATTGCAAACAAATAAGTCATTCGTCCAAACAAATACGCGATTCATCCTTAAAAATTTCTAATTTGCCCAAACAAATATTTTTCTTTAACCTTGATTCTTGTACCTTCCAGGATCGAAATCACGTAAGCATTTGTTGAAATATGACCCTGAGTCTTGCAGATTTCAGGACCAATATCACTTATTTGATTTCGTTAATGTTGTTGTTGTTGATACTATGTCTGGCTTGCTCGTTCTATGCTGACCACATTTATAATTTTCATTGAATACATTCTTTTCAACGTAAATTGGTAACAATTACTTTTTACATGTGTGTAATAATTAATTAAATATACAATTAGCTTCATTCATCTCAAAACATAATTTCTTTAATTTTTTAGCATAAAATTGAAGAGCCCTGCCTTAATGTTGACGGGAGGGTAAAATGGAGATCGATGTTAATCTAATTAGAATAGCAATTCCATGATAAAGTGTAAACAATACACAACAAACTCTTTGATGAAGCTATAAACATGTTATCTTTAATTTAGTGTAAAGACCTTATTTTATATCTGTCCTCAAACATGTCATTGAATTGAATTCATTGCTTACAATTTAATTTTTTGTAAGTACTTGTAGATAAAAACAGTCATTTGACCTTTAAAATGACATCAAATTGTACGAAATTCAAACGTAACGTTAGGCGGATTGATAAGTTTTTGACGTTAGTTTATCCGTGACGTAGGCAACATTTTTTATACGATATAGAACATTTTTTTTTATCCAATCAGAAATCGTGTTACAACCAGAATTTAATTATGTTTAACTTAAATGTTTCAACCTGTGATAATCCATTAAATGCATTGCTATCGATGGTACTTATATTGTTGCTCCTTATTTCCTTGCATGATATCAATGAAAAAGCACATTTCTTTACATTGTAAACCTTTACAATATTTGGTAAGAAAACAAAAGGAAGTTTATGCCTTTTTATTTTCGAGGTGACTTCATTTCGAAATTTCAGAGCTATACATGGAGAAAGTAAAATGAAAAGTGTGTTGATGTCAGTGAGTGATATTACATTGTTTTCGCAATTATCTTACAGTTATTTTGAGATTGAAACTTTTCATGTTTCGCCATTGTTTCTCGATTTTTCAGCTTTAAAAATGTTATACCATCTCCAGCCAATTCTTTGCAAATATGTGACAATCTGTACCATGCAGCTATAAAACCAGCAGCTTTACATGTCAGAAATTTCCTAGTATTAAGTCAATTTTACATCCATCTATTGTTTTAGGTATGTTATCTTACGTCGATTACTTGCCATTTCACTTTGTCAAGCCAATTTCATAGTCAAACTCATATACGTATGTCTCGCATCTTACTTATGACTTTCAAGTACTCAGATCAAGGGGCCTAAATGTTGCATACCAATTTCATCATAAGACATCCCTCTACCTAATATTAGTCATGAAAAAGTATTTCAGGATTATGTTGAACACTCACAATACAAAAGTTCCAATCTTTGCAAAATTACATATTGACAATAAAAAGAGATTGAACAATTAAATTAATCTTCAGAACATATCGGACTAGATTCTACTTTATAGAACAGGCACTGAAGTGACACATGTAACAGTAAGAAATAAAAATAAGGTGGAATAACACATCATCACACAATGGCTGACCTCTGATCGAAACGACATTTCCTTTTATTAAAAGGGTATTATCGACGGCATCATGTAATTTACTCTATAGCCAAGTGGACAAAGTGTCTGGCTTGTGACCCGTACATCCCGAGTTCGAATCCCGCAGGGTGTTTTGTTGTTACCTACTGAATTGAATTTTTTAGATTTTCATTTTTTATCCCCAAACTGCAAATTTTTCGCTTATTTGACATATGTACAGTTTATTTATCATTATATCTTTCATAATCAAATAATTTACTGTTAATTTGAGTGACTTTTTCCAGGTGTGTTACACCACCTTAGCAAAAAGCGCAAATAAAATAACCAAAAATATGTCAACAATTAAAATATAATTTAAATGCCATTGTATTTGTATGATTTGTATCTGATTAAGTACGTTTATCATATTTATTGTTAAGTACATGTATACACAACTGAACCTAATATTTATTTATTGTAAATCATTTTATAAATACGTTTTTTTTTTTAAATGGACAATCTCTACAATTTTAAGGTCATTTACCATGCACGTGCATCAAATTCATAAGCAGATAAATGTATAGATAAATTGCATAACCCAACTAAACGATTTTGTACCTAATTTTGCTAGGCGTATGCAACATTTAATTAAATGGATCAAATGGTTAGCAGCTGACCTTACACTTTACTTCATTTTCGTACAACGCAATATTGACGACCATTTGTTAGTATGTAACTTACCCACAGTTTAATTCCGCTTCGTGAGTAAAATATCAGAAGATACATGTTAAATTGATTTCCAAAACGTTAATTGTAACGTTCATGATTTATATGTAGTTTATGATTACATTTGTCACAATACGAAATACAAGGAAAAAAGCTTGACTTGACCTTGTTCAGATATGTCTTACCCTTTTATTGTTTTGAGTAAAACGGTTTACAGCTCTGATATGTTGCAAATTATTGTAATAAGTTCAGAGTAAATAGCTACAGTTAAGAAACACTTGATGAGCACTCATACCTTCTAAATCGTATTTTATTTAATCAAGTCGGCATTGGAAATACCTCTACATAATATTGGAATCTATCCCTAAGGATAAATTCATTTATACAAGCAACAGCAACGTTATCTTTAATCGTGATCCTAATAAGGATCAGGTTAGCTTTAGCTACATTAACGGGTTTGGTGTCCGCAATTGATATCGGGTTCGGCATCCTTTTGATGCCGGATCATCTGACAAAATTACAGGTTGTAAATCCATACTATCTGACAACTAGAGTAACAATCGATCGAAAATACATTGGTTAAGTATACGCTCAGCTACTGTAAGTATTGCCTTTTAACCCAATTTATTCCCAAATGTCGTATTTTGTTCATAACCATCTAAAACTCCTGTATCACGTCATTTCAACAAGTGCTCTTAAAATTCCCCAACATCAGTTGTGCAATATATTCTTCGATATTTAAGAATTAAATTAAAAATCAACAGTTATCATAATTTCCTCATGTTATGAGACAAATATTTAATGTACGTATACTTCAATTACATACCGATGCTACAATTACTTGTGTTATTATGTTATGCTTGTAGCACGATCACAATAAAGATGGCGATGAGAACTAGTTTATTTTGGAACACGTGCAGCATTATTACGACAAAGAAAGTCAACTCTATTCAGTATCATAACAATTATTTGTAGCACAATCACAATAAAGATGGCGATGAGTACTAGTTTATTTTGGAACACGTGCAGCATCATCATGACAAAGAAATGCAACTCCATTCAGTATCATAACAATCATTAAGAGTTATTGTTCTTGAATCTATAATATATGAAAACATTTTGTTTAAACTTATTATTTACCATTTTAGAGCTATGCCACTCTTAAGATTTTGCAGCATATGTGTTTTCCAACACCTTGACGTCTGTGTTAAGTATATGATCAACTACTGTAAGTATTTACTTGCATAAATTTAATTATTAATGCAGTATTGACCACTTATAAGTTGATTATCAGGTAATATCATACACTGATGCGGGTAACACTAAACCAACATTTCAAACAGTAATTTTTCGTGTTAAGACAAATTTTGATTTGATTTAAATTTATAAATTTTCATGATTTTAATCGTAACAAATTTAGATTTAATTCAAATTTATAAATTTTCATGATTTTAATCGTACTCATTTGCTATAGAATTAACAATCAAGCTTTTATTTATACTTGGCTAAAACTTGATATACAATATTGTAGAGTATTCCCACAAGTAAATGCTTTTAGCATACATGCCGACGTTAAGCATTAGAAGACTTGAAACAGCTTCCTAGCTTGCTGACCGCCGCTTCCTGATGCATTAGGGGTTTGTTCAACCTTTACAAAATCCACATAAAAACCAAACACCATCTTCTAACAGTGTCTTCCTTATTCAGGTACAACTAAACAACCCCAATCAATGTGCTTAAAGGTCCTGAAATGGGACCTATTCTTTACAAAAAAAAACTTAATCTATGGCAATCAAGCATAGCTCTTTTTGTTCATTCTTCTAGTAAACATGTTCAGTTATCTTTGAAAACCCGTGTATGTCTAGGTATGAAATGAATATTTAATCCTCGTATTTGCCAGCATTCACTTCTCTGGCCATATCGACTAAGCCCTCATTGCTTAATATAAAGTCTTATTAACACACAAACTCAGGCGCTTGGTGCCAAAACAAACTTCTGACAGGTTTGGCTTGCTCATTGCAGGTAACTAGCATATATAAATACTGTTTAACCCTTATACATTGCATTTTGTCTTATTATTCACACTTCCTAATTAATACTTAGTATAATCTTTGTCATTATCTTCATGATGTCTTGTTTGCCAACTGTTGACCTTAAATTATTGAGTTAATAGTCCATCCTAATCTTGGTTTTTGGTTCAAGTTCTACAGATTTGGGTGTGTTCATCGCTGCTGATAACATGTATAATCACTTACTAGGGATAGGGATAAGCCCAGTGCCCCACCACGTCCCACCAGTATTTCTAATCTCTATAGTCATATGTCAGTAACAACATCATATCTTCACTTGCATTACAATTGCACCAGAAATCAATTTGCACCTTGCATATATCTTTACACATTCAGTAAAATGCTAAGCGGTCAACTTTATTGTCACGACCACCCGTATTTCTCATTTGATGCATTCATTTAACCCATGTCACTTCTCTGGTAAAACATGGTCTTTATGCACAGATGTCAAATTCTTTATACATGCTGATTAAAAGCACCTGTGTTTAATTCCAAGGGACCAGGCTTGCATATGATCCAAACACAGGATATATCCATTACACCAACATCTCCCATTACAATTAACTTAAGTCTGTTTTATAAATTCAGTCAAAGGCAAATGGCCATGACTGAACGTAGTGTGTTGTAAAAACAGAGGGACATTAGCGTACTGGACCAAATTCTGCTTGCGGAGGTACAAATTTTTCTTTAGCTCATATGAATAATTGGCATCAATCAACTATAAACATCTAGGGCCTTCTGCAGGCAGGGTTTTATATAGTCTACCATCGCAATGATCATAAGTACCAGTATGCATTTTACAAGTTCAAATATTTATCCCAGTTGTCAGGAAGTAACATTAAGTTCTAGTTTAATCTACCACTTTTTGGACCTCATCTAAAATTTAATGCCCCACGTCAGCTTCAGACATATTTTATCATGATCTCAAATCCTGGCAATGATACAGCATCGATCTTAACTTCTTAAACATCACCCATTACCCATAAAATGTTTTCCTCGTGTCACCCATAGACTTATTGCAGCACTTCCAACATGCAATAATTTAAGTACTCCCTTATTTACAAGCTGCATTGTTCATCTCGACTCACCTTCAAGCTTAACCTTGTTCCTTGCGAGTAAAAATATCACATTATGCATCTCATTGCAAGGAATTCAAGCTTTAATCATGTACCTCAGTACAATTACTCCTGAATTCCACAAATAATCAAGTTGGTAAAGCAACTACTTCTCCACCCAGCCAGGTGGATTCTGCTATTTGACACATGGGGACAACAAGTTACGGTACATCAATCACCTAGACTTGTACTTTTCAAGACACATTGTCACAAGCTGGCAATATAAATGTTTGTTAAACTGTATCAATCCAATTGGTTGGTAGTGGTTTAAGTATATGGCTTGTGAACTGCCCATTATGAGTTCGAACCCGATTGGGAATTTTGTTAATGTTTACGATATCAAAATTTTGAAAATAAATTTCTATATCCAAATTGCAAATTATTTAACTCGATATTATCAAAATTTTATTGCTTCAACTAACATGTTTTTACTGAAATATTAACACTATTGTGATGCTTTGTTTAGAAATTACCATGGTCCCTACACTATGAATAGCAAATGTGTAACAACCATATTATTACATGTTCTTTCTTTCTTGATTAAATGATTAAATCAATGAGAGTCGGTCTTGATTTATATAAACAGTTACATGAATATAAGAGTTGGCATGTATAAGCTAACCTTGGATTAATCAGTTTAAAGTTTGTATTTAAAAATATATGTTTTGTCATAATTGCTTTACCACTGGTAAATAAGTGAAGATTGATTCACCGAGGAATGGAACCATGCAATAAATATTTATATCTTGTAAATATATACATGTAATAGGCGGAATATTTATTCCAAGGACAGAGTACAGCAGAGTAACAGACTTACAGTGTTTGAAGCTGTGATAACCCCTGAAAGGCGTTGTTGTCGATCCTTCTTATCTGATTGAGATGAAGGTACCTATATGAGTAAAATATCAATAAAGTTATAAATACATGTATAGACTTGCTAGTTTAAAATAAGAATCCTAGAAAAAAAATATTAAAAATACTAAGAATTGATATACATGCACGATGGTTTATTTTACTGACATGTTTTTTTTCCTCTGTACTCTTGTTTGTGCTTGTAACATTCAAAATAAACATTGAATTAGTGTTTCTGATTTAACCTATTCAAAATGACTTTAATATGTATTCTTGAACATATGTACATGTAATTTCATTTATAAATTAAATATTGAAAAAAAACTGTTGTCATCAGCATTTATCAAGAAGTCCGACTGATGGAGGTACATTCAGTTGCTGTCATAAAATGAATGAACGTTTAGGTGAAAATATATATCCATTCTGAGTCTAATTTATTTCATGATTCAAAAATATTCTGTCAAATGAAAATACGATACAAACAAGTATTGCCTAAACGAACGGACAACGGCCCCAAATGAAGTGTTATATTTTTAGGCAGACTTGCAAAATATATTTAAAGGCCGAACATTTTTACCGGGTGGTAAATCTCAGGTGAGGGTGGGGCTTAATTTTTAGAGGTGTGAAAGCCTCCGGGGCTCGCAGTCTACCTGCGGTCGTGAACGCTGCTAATCTCTTTACACAGGAAGCAAATTAATACACAGGAAATAAAAAAGTTAGTCAGATTTGATCATTGTTGGAATATCTTACTATTCTAAATGTCTATAAAAAGCGATTTTATACGGAAATGAATCCAATCTAACAGTCTACATCGATGTATGTGTCGTCCGAATTTTCTCTAAACACACGTGTGTAAAGCACGAATAAATGCATAAGATTAATTACGTTTTAAGGAAGGACTCTTCTCGTTATCAGACCTACTTCTTATATTAAGAAATTCATGAACTTTTGATCACAGTCGAACTGATCATATAACCAAAAGATTCGATCAGTTTAATCAAATTTGACCATCTCGCTTTCGCATCAAGGTCAGGTCAAGGTCACTACATTTTTCCTCCACTTAAAGGATAATAAAAATAAATGTAGTTATCTGAGGTTATGTAGACATCTGTTTAAGATATGAAGTTTCTATTCTTCAATGAAATGATAGAATATCAGAATGTTTATCAGCTTACACTACTAAATTGGGATAAATATTTTACTAAAATTAACATTGCTTAGCCCGCATTTCCTCTACTTTTACTTAAATTTTGAAGACATTTTGATTACTTTTTAATGCTTTCAATATTAAAATATTTCTGATTTTTACATATTATGAAGACCTTATATAAAGTTATAAATTGACAGAAACGCTAATATATTGACCATTTAATAAGAGAGAAAATTCGATTTTAGTGATTTTATCACAAAAATCTATTTATAGAATGAGCGCTTAAAAAGCTAATAAAAATGTAATTTGACAGGCAAATCATGTTTTAAAAAACATATTCTGAAACCCAAGTATCTTAATATCATTAGTTCACATTTGTTGACAAAATCCAACATTAATGTTATTGTTTTAAAAATGCTAAATAGACTCAGAAATCTACAGCCATTCTGAATTGCAAAAACATGTGATATCTTCCTACGCCAATGTTCCGCCAAAAATATAGTTCTTTTTAGATTCTAAACTTTGATTACTATTTCTATGCCAAGTTGTATGATAGTAAAAAAGAAAGAAAAATATGATATTTTAATTTCCTTTCATCTTGATTTAATGAACATTTAATCAAATTTACTTTTGACAAGTCGAAAACCAGAAAAGACTCCTTCCTTAAAGATTTACCTGAGTACATTGTGTTAAGCGCTTGATATTGTTTAATGTAGTTAATTTTAACAAATTATTGGATAAGTATATGATCAATGAAAATGTGGAATGTGAAGACAGCCATGTTACGTACGATGACGATAGAGTTGTTACTCAACACCTGCACCAAGTTCCAATTCCAAGTAAATAATTTCTAGTAAATAAAGCTTTAGTAGCTCATACGTTTGTATTAAAAAGAAAGTTTTAATATGTTTTGGAGCTGCTCATCTTTGTGGATTTTTTTTAGGTCATGCAAATTCAAATATGAATTGTGTAATTTTATTTACTAAGTGATTAATTTTCAAAATCAATTTCAATAATGTTAAAAATCCAATTTTTATTTCCCACTTTAAATACGTGGCGGAAGATATCAAAGCTAATGTTGTTAATTGCTAGTCAACAGAATTCCACGGACCTGGCCAGATCACGTTTGGACGATCACGTTATAAAAGACTACTAACACACAAATCCAAAATTTTAATAAGGCAGGGACTTAACTTCTATTACAGAAATATTTTGAAAGTAAATTTTTCCCTCCAACTAAAGTTTCGCTATTTTTCAAGTCATTTCAATTCGTACAGATACTAGAATAGATACCGTTTTTTTTTCGGCTTTTAAAAGAAAATATGAAGTTAAACAAATGTGACTTTTATGAATATTACATTGTTTCGCTGCTCTGGAGTAATTAGTCGATTGATTACTCAAGAGCAATCGGCCACATGGCCACTTACCGAAACAATTTTAAATAAAACTGTACATACTATATAGTACCTGTTTATAATTTCACTCGTAATTTTATTGTAGTGCTAGTGATTGTTTTGTTCGTTTCCATTCTATGTAATTTATTTTGTTTGTGTCCTGACGATGGGACTGGTTGTCCCGAAAATTTGACAATTTCAATTGTTCGTGTCATAAACTTTTTCTAGTGCGTTATATATTTTGTTTGTCGGCTTAGTATCTACTATACTCTAACCTGTGCACACACGCATATTTTTTCTATCCAAAAGATTTTTACATTAGTATTTAAAGGCAAAAATCATGGAAGATAGTGTTCCTCCCCTGGGTTAGATACCATCCCTTCCGCGGGCGAATATGAAATTCGAATGGTTTAAAAAAAAATTGTGCGTATGTGGGATATTTCCTCCTTTTTTGAACGCTTTTCGTCACACTTAAAGACATTTTTTTTTCTAATTAAAATGTGATCCAAATGGGTGTAACTACGCTACTTCAAATACTTTGGAGTGTTTCTTAAAAAAAACTAAAAAAACAACAACAACAACAAAAAAACCAAAAAACAAAACAAACAAAAAAACAAAAACGACAACACGTTACTTTTTGGGATTTACTTCCACTTATTTACTGTGATGAAATAAAAGCGGCCGTTGTCTACAATAATGCAGACGTTATGGATTCTGAATAAACGACACATGTATTCGATGTGCAAGCGAAGTAATGAAGCACTATATTTCTGTGCAAGATAATGCAGATATCTGTCAATTCTTTGAAATAATATATCCTTTTTAATTTTTTTATTGATTGTAGTTCTTTGTTTTCAAACATTTTAACTACAAAGTGTAGTTAATGCATTTAGGAGTCCAAGCAATCAATATGTATGTCTCGATCGAAAAGCAACCGAACGTAATTTTCTCGACCGGTAAATATATCCCAGTAGCAGTTAAGAAGCGATCCAGGATAATATGATTACCACATACTTTTATGAATTCATGTCAGCATGGGAAATATATAAACATAAGTGTTTGATTAATCGGAAATGTTTTAATGAATAATTGTTCATGCAATCTTTCTGGTTCATGATATATTTAGGATCATAAATTCGTATTTTCTATGAAATAAAAGACATGTAAAGCTAGTAAGGGTTGTATCACGGCCTAACAAATTCATCTTTAACTCTAGACTCCACTGATTAGCAACAATTATTTGGTAAGGTATGTGAATTTAATGTTTCAGAGCAGCATGGCTAGAGACTGAGATGTGTGCAAAGCGACTAGCAGGCATTGCTTAGTTCATTTATAAATTATTGATAAACTTGTATCTTATCGAAAAAAAGCGTGCGGGCATCATTGCACATGTAATACTTCTTTCGAAATCTTAAATAGAACGTAATGGCGATACATAAAAACGTAGGACTAGAACCTACAAAATCAAACTTACAGTGTTTGAAGCTGCGATTACCCCTGAAATGTGTTGTTGTTGATCCCACTAATCTGATTTCCACCATGAGTACAAGGTATTATTATTTATTAGTAAAAAACAATTTTAGATAATAAAGTATAATGAGAAACAGGTTAAAAAAAACAGAGATTTAACGTTCATTTTTTAAAAGAATTACATATAATATGTTTGAATTTTGTGCATTCATTGCTTTGTTTTTAGATCTGTCCTTTGGAAACAAAATTTGACAGAATCAGCCGGCCACAGTGCAGTATTTCTGTCAACTTTTTACTGAACTCCATTATCATTTTATTAATTTAAAAATATTTTAAAGTATTTTCTTTCAGTTGGTGATAATGATACATGTTCGTGGTGAGACAAACATATATAAAAACAATTTGATAGCTTTATTAACTTAAATTGTCTTTATAAAAATCGAATTGCTACATAGATTTGTGCATGAAATGCGGTGAAATGTGTGTTTAAAATCAAAAGCCAAAAGGAAGAACACAAAACAGGAGGAGGGCAAACAGAAATCTCTACAAAAGCTAGAGGTAGGATCAGGTGCCATGTGAATTTTATAAAAGAAAATTGATGTATGGAAAATTCCATTTGTTTATTACTGTTTTTAAATACATTTATTCAATTTTTGAGTTAAAAAATGTATTAACTTTTTATAGGAATGTATGCAAAGTCGCGAGTAGTGAGTGTTAGCCCTCTTAGTCCCTAATGATAATAATACAGACCCGACTAGTTCCATTTACCGCAGGAATTGAAGCGACTCATTAAAAGCGGTTAACCAACCTAACTGTAATTGTTTTAAAGATTTAAACAGTCAAGAAAGCGTAAAACAAATACTTTTACAAGCCTTACATTGGGCCGAACGAACCGTATATATGCGTTGAATGTGCATGTACAATACCTCAAAACAGTCTACGTCTATGAAGAATACTATTGTCTTTAAGATAAATATGTACTGCTTGCTAAAAATATCTCTTCTGTAATACATGTACATGTGGTACATGTAACAAACTTGGTTACATTTGCAGAAATCTCCTGATTTTGTATTCAAACACTCGCAGTATTTGGCACAATAAAACACTGTGAATAAACCTCGATGGAAAAACCTAACACAAAGATAATGCATGTTCCAATAATCAATAAACAGGAAACATATTTTCCAATTTTGAAAAACAGTAGTTTTATCAAATTTACCTAGTTCAAATTACTACAACTTTAATTCAAGTATGCTATGAATCGTTTTTCAGCATATATTATTCCATGCGTATATACTAATGTATCGTACTATACGTATGAATAAGACGTTTTGTCCACTATGTCCTTTGCCTGTAAAAGATTATCGGAGTTATTGTTTTCATTTAATATTTTTTTATTGTCAATATGTTGAATATGTTGAATTAGGTCTGATTCCCCTCCTCCCCTACCCCCGTTGTCTGACTGATCACTCTCTATAGTAACGTTTTAAGGAATACGAATGGTCATTTAAAATCTTTCTTAGGATGTTTGCTATACTTAAATTTTTTTTTCATTTACCTCGGAAACACTGCTTTTTTGTCATAATATTAAAAAAGAGCTTATATTACGGGATATTAATCCCAATTAGGAAAAATATCAAGAGAGGAAACTCTAAATCATTGTATGAAAGAGAAAATGCATGTGCGGATTTTTATATCCGGAGCATTTTGTTGCCAATGCCCTTAAGATATAATAATATGATAATTGTTAAAAGATATACGTTAATTTTAAAGCTTGTCACAGGCATTATGTATCAGTTACTCATTGGTAATTAATTAATTTCACATTCGTTACGTAGATCGCTTAATTTGTTATCATTATCGTCATCAGTTTTACATGTAGTATAAGTATACTGGTATACAGTAAATATGGCAAAGACTTACACAATGCATGTATCATTTGGTATCCCCGTCGGAACGTTTTTAAAACCTCGTTGCTCGCAATCCACAATTTCACACGTTCTGCCATAGCAAGAACAATGATCGGGACAACAATCAGTCATACCAATAGAACACACCGCATACAGAAGAAACGACCAGAGGATATCAAAAGTTCCATTCATTTTAAGGCTCATGAAATAACTCTTTCGTCCTAAATCGTTATTCAAGCATTTCAATTTCCAAAACGTTTCACTGTTTTCCTTTTATAAAGTGAATATGGGCGATGTTTTTTTACTCAAGACGTTGCTTTTGATTTTCGAATACAGTGCTCATATCACGCACAAAAAGTTGATACATGAAAAACAATATCGATATAAAAACATTTAAATGATTTAAGAATTTGAGCGAACAAAGGTTTTCAATGTGCGATTAGCTTAAGAGCCAACAGGATCGCTTTGAAAATTACAGGAAATAGTCATTAATATGAATGCTTATTTGACATTTCAGGTTTTAATGAAGGTATGGAACAACAGCAAAATTGTCAATGAAGCATTCGTTTCAATTTTGTCATTGTAAAACACGGTAATTGTTAGCAATAAATAAAATGTATTGTTTATTTAGATATGTATTGTAGAATGGTATATCCTAACTGATTAAAAAATGACTGTTAGTTAGTTTTTCGGGTAGTAGTTTTTATTATTTTCCCCCAGTCTCTTTTGTCTTGCTTTTGCTGTTTAAAAGTATTCCTACAAAACGCTAATAGCTGTCGAGGAAATGAAGGCTTTCGGGTGCTAAATTTATTACTGGCTATCGTAATTTGAGTGCAGCCTTTTTCACTTTTTATGGTGATGTTTTATAGATACCTTAGAAGTGTGTAAATGAACTATGGTGACCCTAACGACACATCTCTAAAACAAGTTTTGTGATTGATAATAGTGCGTTCACCCAAAACCTTAAATATTGTAACATAATGCAAACCAGATTGAAATAATTTACATTGTGAAAATTAGTTTATTAGACGTCAAACATTTATCTAATTCCACTGTGTATTGTGATTGATACTGAGTTCCACTGAAAGACGGTTTCAAATGCGTGTATCGGCCAGCCAGGAACTCAGACCTTTTGATGCCAGATCTCCAGAGAAAATATCTTGTGTACCATGCAGCGCTAGTGAATATATCATACTGTTCCGTACAGCACGTGATAAACTACAAACTATATTGTTATATTCAGTAGTATATTATCACTTTATAACTCTATATAGACGAATAATCAATAATTGTAATATTAGTTCGTCCGAAAAATATTAACCGGTCAATATTTTTTTTTTATATTGACCAGCTAGGAATAAATCTAGAGAATATTCCCTCTAGTTCAATTTATCGCTTCTGATTCGTTGATTGGTAAACGGTGACGTAAATATATCTTCGCGAATCAAAAACAAGGTCATAAAAAACGTCATAATAGGCGCCAGTCAAGGCAAGTAAACAACGGACACGCAATGCGACTGTTTGCTATAAGCACGGAAATAAGGATTTGCGAATTATGGTAAAGTATACTCAGTTGGAACATTTGTAGCCTAATTCCTTCGGGCGGCGAAATATCACCAGAGATCGTTTGATGCCGACGATATTTTTGAAATGGACTTAAAGCCAAATTAATTTCGTGAATTCAATGATGAGCTGAGAAAATTACGACGATCTGTTTTCAAATCATTTTTTGATTTTTGGTTTGTTTCTTCATATAACAAAACAAATGTTGACTGTCTTTTCGGGCAACATTTATTATATAAATCCCCTTGGGACAAACATATTGCCCTCCGCTTCGTGTCGGGCAATATTTCGTCCCTCGGGGGCTAATATAATTAATGTTGCTCTCAACCCCAGTCAATATTTGTATACTATACAACGGCGAGGGATCTCATCCGAACATACTGGTAGCCTGTAGTATAGAGCAATAACTCTTAATAGTGCAACTAAAACACATAAAATATTTTCATGTTAGTTCATCAGAGTGTATAATACGCATTAACATTCGTTGTAACTTAAAACCTCCCGTGAGTAGAGGGACGGGAACCACAATTAACATAATCCATTTTATGTGCCACTGGCAATTCAAATTTTATAACCCAGACTAACAACGCAAAGGAAAACCGACTGTTTAGAACCACAAATATACAGTCGTTTGACTAGTCCCGAATAGGCTACAGATTTCGCGGTGCTGTAAATATACCCGGGTGTTATTTTTTGATCTATATTTCTGTCGAAGTACACCATAGGTGGCAGGGAACATTTTTTTTTATACAATTCACTGTTGCCAGGGGATGGGTGTCTTTGGAACTGTGTAACTAAAATGTCCTCAGTTCCTATTCAGCAAAAATACCTTTAATTCACTCCTTATAAGCCAATCACCAATTTCTGAGGAAAATTGCTAATCAGAACGTGTAAAATTTTCTACATACTGGTTTTTCTGAGATTTCGACCCTTTCATATTTCGCCAATTGTTCATGATTTGTCAGCTTTTTAGACCTCCCCCAGCTAATTCCCTGCAAAGGGTTGACATTCCGTATCGTGCGCATGTTGCACCATTACTTGTCAGGAACTTACCAATGTAGAGTTTACTATGTACCATCCACCTACTTTTCGTGTTACTTTACCTCCCGTCTGTAACTTGCAATTTCACTGTGCAGAGTCACCACAACAGTCATAGCCGCAAGTTTCGCATTTTACTTCTGATTCTCGTGTACTTAACATTAGGGGCCTACATATTGCATACAAATTTCAACAAAAGACACCCCTCTAACTAATGATAATGATAATCATTAAAAATCATTTCATGAATTTTAGCAACACTGATAATACTTCAAGTACAGCAACTCTCAATTTTACAAAAATATTGAGGGTACTTTATCCGAAACTGTCCCTTGCTACCATATTCCTGCTGATATTAATTTAATACTGATATTAATTTAATATTATTCTTTTTAATTTTTTTTCAACAAAATGTTATTCTGACAAATTACGTGGACAGCAATTTTACCCGATGAGTTCCTAATAGCATAACTGTTTCCATAGAAATTGACATGTAGATATAAAAGTTTTGGCGCTAAACTCCATTGATTGAACCTGTTGAATAACAGTTTTAATGTATTCCATCCACTTGTTGGTATTTTCATAGCCTATAAAGTTTGATTAGCACGGAAATGACAGACAAAATCCGTGTAACATTTTAGACTAGTTTTTAACATCCTGTTGGAATAAGTCGCAACGCCTTCATTTATCTTTTTGTGGTACAATATATAAATTATTTAAAACTTAATAAGTCACTTAAATGAATCTAAAACGGTAGTTAATTTATTTTCCTCACTGCATTTAATCCTAAATCAGAGAAAATCAAATTGAATATTCGGAAATCGTAATATGATAATATAATAACCTGTATTATTATTATATTATTAAATTATATGCCTCAGTTTTGTTTAATATGGTATATTGTGTCATAGATACACTATCATATGAAATAATTCTAAAACACATCATTCTATTGAATATTCCATTCCAAAGAAAGCCATAATTATTTAGGCTTTTTCTTTTAAAAAAAATATAGACTTTAATGTTTAAAGCTATTTATGCCTTTTATAACGCTATTTTTGTTGAAATCCAGACCATATGTTTGTCAGAGTGATGAGCTGGATAAAAGAAAATATTGGGACAAATAGGACGGTTTTCTAATTAGTATCATGGATAACTTAGGTTGTATGAAAATACTTTTATGACGTTGGAAAAATGATTTATTCCTTCATCACTTCCATTTCAAAAGGATAAAAGTTAACAATATCAATAAATATATAGACCACTATTTTCACACCTGATCAAAAAATAAATAAAATAGAACGTCAACATCATATCTTCCGGGGGCTCCTCGACTAAAAACACTTCTTTTGTCTTTGTCTTTTTATTTCTTTTGTCTTCAAATGCGTTAGATTATGGCCACTACCAACATACCGACCACGCTTTTGCGTCGATATCTTGTTTACATACTATTAAAGCTTGTGACATCATGTGATAATCAATATTTTGAACTGGGCGTTTGCAGTCCGGACCGGAATGTAAAAAAAAAAATACATTAAAATATATTCAATATTTTAAAATGCATTTTAATTGAATTGAAAAATGTTCGGGAAGTTCATTAAATAAAGCTTGATGAAAAAGAAAAAAAACACAAACAATTTTTTTTCTTTAAAACCATTGATACGACACAAATACATGTAGCTTTAACTTTCTGTCTAATTAATTTGGATGCTTATTGCCATTATCTGGACTCAAATCTTACTCAATATACTTAATCCCTAAACATCTCAACAACTTTCGTTAGATATTTTTTTTCATTTTGGTCTCAGTTTAAAAATGACCCATGCTAAAAACAAAATAGTTGGGATGACGCATCCTCCAGAAAAATACATACTAGCCAATGCATTTATCAACAGACATAAATACTCTATTTTGGACTTGAATCTATATCCTTTGCAAAACATTTGAACATGTTGTACTTAACATTTCCTAATCTGGGTTCAAAAATATTATTGACCTTATTACCCATATTAAACTAGCTGGACATTTTCAAGATAGCAATCTATATACCTAATGGCAGTAACGTAACACTTTCAACACGTTCTGCTGGTAAAAAAAGCTTTGCAAAGGGGAATCCATGTGAATAAACTAAACAACGTATACTCGAACAATATATTTAGTTAGCTTTGTTTTATGCAGGAGTCATTACATGTAGATGTTAGTACTTGAAATAATTTTCTATTATGGCGTCATTTACAGCAACATTCATTCACAAATTGGAGAGGTAAACGACATCAAATAGCCAGTCATAATCCAAGGACATACGATAATACAATTTATTTGGCTAGATTTTATTTGTATCTTAGCCAAAACTAGCATATACTTGTCAGTTATCTGATAAAGTACAATTCATGAATTTATTGTATGTAGTGATTGTGTTTGAAATCATACTTTTCCATGAAATCTCAATGACATGATACAATATTGTGTATTTTACGCATGCCTTTGTTCTGCAGCCATTTTTGTGACACTTTTCATTTCATTGAATACCATGTTTCTCTTTTTTCTCTTTTTTTTTTGGTGAAGACAGGGGTGAAACATATTGGTTTTGTTTTATTATAATATGTTGGATAATCTACAAAGCTAACTCCAGTCGGTCCCTGATGTGTCATTATAAATGGTTTTATAGACAGCATAGTCGCTCATAAAATAGTCACGTATCGGAAGTTTCCAATTCATTTCCATGGATAATGAGGAAGAATTGTGTGCTCTTTGAGTCTTTTGTGGGACACGGAGACTGGTACTGACCAAGATCAGATGTGTTTATTAAATAATGTTCCCTCATAATAAAACTGGTTTGGGAGAAAAACACTTATGTTGATTAGACATATAATTTGAACTAAAATGGTTATGTACTCTCTAGGCAATTGCCAATCACTAGGTATTTATATGGATTTTTAAGAATCTGCATTTGAAGCGGTTAAAAATGCACTGCTATCGTGGCATAATTATTCTGCACAGTATTCTTTATATAACACATGAAGGCTAGAAATATAGCTAGGTCAGTGGACCAGCGGTGTCTTTAAATGTACACATAAGCTTAGGATTTGGGGATAGATTTAGAGTCAAAACATGAAAGAAATAATTTTTCATTGAAAAATATAGTGAAATATATATTCAAAACATGATATTCAGCTCTGCACACCTCATTTTTTATCTAAACTACTATTTGCAGAGGCCTAGTAACATCTACAAAATGTGTTTTGATTAATTAATTTTTGGGGGCACAGCTGAAATGTGTATACAAACACCTGAAAGAACGCTTGACAATTCTATGAAAAAGAAAGTCCAGTTTAAAAAAAATTGGGTATTGAACTGTGAGAAATACCCCACATACGCACACAAATTTACTATTTTAAACCGTATGAAAAGCATATCTGGGATGACAACTATTAAACCCATTGACTGATGATAGGGCTTTTGTTGCATCAGAGTCAAATGTGCAACAACCATATATATAATTAAAGGATCTTTGATTCTTTTTTGAATGTTTGAACTTATATGAATATTTTAGGCATTGATAATTCCGAGAAATTATGTTATCACATAAGTACAATATTTCAAAAGTTAGTAAACAAAGAATGTCCAAGCAGAAATCAAGCTTGATATTTATAAATAAATGGTTAATATGTTTTTTAAAAAATGTATTGGTATTTTAACATGATTCTTTCTTATACTAATACAATTCAGCAGTAATTTGATGTGACAGATGAATAATCATCTTTAAACAATGGAATCAAATGTGCCAATTTCGAGTAATCTGTGATAGTCTTGAATGATTTATAATTATCAGTCAATAAGGATGCATATTGCTTAGAGGTGATTAACAAAAATTTAACACAATAACATACATTTTTTTTAAAGAATGTAAAGATATCATTTATCAAAACACGAATTTCAAAACTGAACCTAATCAGTACAAATAAAATGACTTCCTAAATTAAGATACATGTAAATACATCTTGTAAAATGATTAATGATTGATGTAATGCATCAAATCACACCAAGATAACAACTGTCAAACTCTCTACCTTTTTAAAATATAAAATATGGTTGTAACATAGAGTACCTAAAGGAATCTCTATTCTCCATAAAACAACCAAGAGAGGAGGCAAAGTTAGTCAACAATTATTGATGTGTATAAGATTTCCAAGAATACAATATCATACAATTAGAATCTTGATTACTTTTGTATTGATTAGGGACTTATTTCAAGATTTGGCAGGGGTCTAAATTCTAGGTATTTAACAATATGTCATTCCTAAGTGTATATTTCAAATATTTTATTTTCATATTTAATCACCCACTGTTACGGAAAACATAACTATTGTTTTTACTTTTCACTTAAATATTGGTATAGAACGTCTTACATCAATCGTTACCTTCCTGGTCATCCGTTAATAATCTTTTTATAGGTGTGTTAGATATATCTTTTTATTTTAATTACTTTTCTTGTAGCAAGGCTGTTTTGCATTTTAGTTTAATTTTCTCTGAAACAGGTATATGTAATTATACTACGATTTGTTGAAGAGAAAATGGTAGGTAAAGGAAGATATAGATTTGTTATTACTTACAATGTTTGAAGCTGTGATAATCCATAAAAGGCATTCCTGTCGATACTATTTATCTGGTTGTTACGAAGGTCCCTTAATAAGTATATAAAACAAACATTTATGATAATGATAAAGTTAACAAAAACACAACAAAGGAAACAATAACAAAGACAAAGAAATAATGCAGGATATCTTTCATAATCCAGTTAAAGTTAAAGGTGAGTATTCGTGTTCATAATTTATGTTTTAAAGAAATAGGATCAGAAAGTATTAAAATTGGCCTAGACTCAAAACTATTTTTTTCGCTGCTAATGATAATTGGAGACTTTATATTTTTTAAAACTACCTTTCTTTTATTTATATATTCAATAAATCTCCCGTAAATGACGTTCAAAGAAGGCATGTAAACAGTTATTTTTAATACTTTCATATGGAACATAACGTCATTGCAAGTTCCAAATATAACGTAATGTCATTTGCTTTATATAACTAAGCCTATTTGAAAATGTACTTGTCTACAAAAAAGATTCAAATCAAATAAAACATTGTGTTGTTATTGAATGGATAAGAACCTACATGTAAATATGTACCGAGTAAAACATCCGGTTCGAGTGACTTTGGATACGACTAAATGCGACACCGTTCAACAATTGGAATTCATCGATGAAAGAAGTAAGTGTAAACATACGATACAGTTTGTAGATTGTTAAGTTTGACTTTTCAGAGCTATGCCTAATAGAATGTGTAATGAATTGCTTCACATGCGTTCATCAGTGCAGTTTTGTAGTAATTTTTGACCCCAGTTATTTAAACATCCAAAAGCAACGCTTTATTACACACTGATTAAACTTCAATATTTATTTTTACACGGAGCCTTCAGGTTGTAAGAGAGTTTTCGATAAACAACATCCACATCGCATATGTACATAATACTTTATACTTCATATTACATGAGATAAGATCATTTAATAAAACTCTCTTTTTCATTATTCTAAACGAATAGTCTAATAGTACTAGGGCAAAACACGTTGAAAGCAACGAGTGGGTCTTTCGTTAATGTCGAATGTAAAGCTAGAGGTTCCTGTAAGAAGCCTAGTTATTAAACCAATTACAAGAGGAACTTAATCAAAAGGATAAAAAAAATCGAATTATTCTTGGTACGACTTAACAAAATCCGAATGTTTCTATGTACGAATTAACAAAAACCTCAACGATTTTAAAAACAACTCAAGTACGACATGACAATTATCGAATTATTTTAGGTGCGAGTTCATTTAACTTTTAACTAATCACTATTTTCTTAACCCAGAATGCAGAATAAAAATTTTTGGAAAATCAATTTTTCAACGCTAATATTTCTGCAATGCATCGTCCGATTTTAAAACAGATTTTTGTTTTAAAATCAGCTTTAAAAGCTGATTTGGCTTTTATGATTAGTAACAAATTATTGCATATGAAATAGTTATTATAAAATTACTCTAGAGCCCTCCTGGCCCCTAGTTTGAGGGGCCAGCCCCTTTTTCTTGATATCAAATGAAAGGTCTCGTAAATATAAACATATTTTGTTCAACAAGAGCTCAAAACTTTTTGACCGTTCTAGAAATATCTGAACAGCTGTGTTTAAGGGGCCGACCCGTAAACTCCTTACCACGGCCACCAACAAAAATGATTTAAGTAGCATATTGTTAAGTACATTATTCTGAACATTTTCCTCTACACTGGTTTTCAAAATATTTCTCCTTTCTAAGATATAAAGGATCAAAGTTTTGGACTTCTGGCGCCTTGAAACCCGTAATTACGTAACATATGCTTTAAGTATGGAACTGTATAGATATACAGCTGTAAAATGAACAGTTTTGCTTCTTTATTAAATACAAATTACTGCTAAGTGAAGAGTTATTATAAAAAGAAATAAAAGTCCTTCTGGCCCCTAATTTGAAGGGCCAGCCCCTTTTTCTTTAATCAAATGAAAGCTCTCGCAAATATAATCATAATTTGTTCAACATGTTTTCAAGAATTGCTGATCGTTCAAGAGATATCTGAACAACTGTGTTTTAGGGGCTGACCCTTGAACTCTTTACCGGGGTTACCAACAAAACTTTTTTGGGTAGCATAATGTTGAAAACATTATTCTGAGTAACTTTTGTTCTACAATGACCCTCAACATATTTCTTCTTATTTAGATATTAATGATCAGAGTTTTGGACTTCTGGACCTTTGAAACCCCTAATTATGTAACATATGTAAAGTATGGTTCTGTAAAGATACAAACCTGTGCATCAAACATTTTTGCTTCTATAATTAATAACAAATTATTCCTTAGTGAAGAATTATCATAAAAAGATTTTGGAGCTCTCTTGGCCCTGATTTGAGGGGTTAGCCCCTTTTTCTTGATATCAAAGGAAAGTCCTAGTAAATCTTAACAACTTTTGCATTACATGTCTTAACAAAAAAGTTACACATTAAAAGCTAGTGCAGAAAATGTGAGAAAATTTTGTAAAAAAATAGTGCCAATTTTTGAGCTCAGGCGAGCTTCGGCGCCTTAAGCATTTTCCAAAATATCAAATAAATAGGATCATTTACAGACATTCATCTATTATCCCTGAAAATGTCATGTTTCTTTCATAATTAGTTTTTGAGAAGATATGTGGACAAAATGGTCCTTAAAAATTCACTAAATCCTCCAAATCTTAAACCGGAGGTGACATCATCAGGCAAAATTATATATTATCAAGTACGTTTAATGCTCTATAAGTCCTGTAAATTTCATGCAAATCAGTCAAGTAGTTAGCAAGAAATAGTGTTCGAAAAAAGTCAGATTTTTTTATAACTAGAGCAAAGCTCGTTACAAAGCAACGAGTGGGTATTCCGTTAATGTCAAAAGTAAAGTTAAAAGTTCCTGTGAGAAGCAAATTTCGAAAATCAATAACAAATGTTACTGAAAGAAAAAGATGAGAAAAATCGAATGCTTTTTGGTACGACTTAACAAAGTCCAAATGATTTTAAGTACGAATTAACAAAATTCTCGACAATTCCAAGAATAACTTAACCAAAAAAACTTAACAGTTATCGATTTATTTTGGTACGAGTTAATTCAACTTTGAACTTTAAACTATTTTCTTAACCAAGAGCGCAGAATAAAAAGTTCTGGAAAAATCAATGTTTAAACCCCAATTTCTCTGTAATGCATCGTCCGATTTTAAAACGGATTTCAGTTTTAAATTCAGCTTAATGAGCTTTTATTGCCTTTATGATTATTAACAAATTATCGCTCAGGAAAGAGTTATTATAAGAAGACTTTGTTGCCCTCTTGGTCCCTAATTTGAGGGTCAGTCCCTTTTTCTTGATATCAAATAAAAGGTCTCGTGAATATATACTTCTTTTGTTCAACAAGTGTTCAAGAGTTGTTGACCTTTCTAGAGATATCTGAAGAACTGAGTTTTAAGGACAAACCCTTAAACTCCTTACCAGGGCTACAAACAATTTTTTGGGGGGTAGCATATTGTTAAGAACATTATTCTGAGCAGCTTTTGTTCGACAATGCTTTTCAAAAAATTTCTCCTTTTTAAGATATAAATGATCAAAGTTTTGGACTTCTGGCGCCTTGAAACCCGTAATTACGTATCATATGCTTTAAGTATGGAACTGTATAAATAAACAACTGTACAATGAACATTTTTTCCCTTTTTTATATCAAACGTAGAGTCTAGTAAATATAAACATATTTTGATCAACTAGTGTTCAAGAATTGTTGATCCTTCTAGAGATATCTAACAACTGTGTTTTATGGGCCGACCCTTAAACTCCATATGGGGGCCACCAACAAACTTTTTTTAGGTAGCATATTGTTAAGAACATTATTCAGAGCAACTTTTCCTCAACAATGCTTTTCAAAATATTTCTCTTTTTTGAGATATAAATAATCAAAGTTTTCGACTTCTGAACCTTTAAAACCCCTAATTACGTAACATTACATTTAGGTATGGTACTGTATAGATAAACAGCTGTACAATGAACAGTTTTGTTTCTATAACTAATAACAAATCAATGATCAGTTAAAGAGTTGTTATAAAAAGAATTTAGAGCCCTCTTGGCCCAAATTTGAGGGGCCAGCCCCTTTTTCTTGTTATCAAATGAAAGCCCGTGTAAATTGAAACAACTTTTGCATGACTTTTTTAACAGAATATTCATACATCAAAAGATATAACCAAAAATGCATAAATTTCGCGAAAAATTGTGCTAATTCTAAGGTTCTGACAAGCTACAAGTCCTTGCGCAATGTTCATATTTGGAAGCATAGGGGTACATTTACAGATATTCATCTACAATCCCTGAAAATTTCAAGCCTCTATCTTAATTAGTTCGGAGGAGATGCGGGAACAAAATGACCCTTAACAATTTACATAATCGTCAATATCTGAAACCGGAAGGGACGCTATCATTTGAAAATTTTAGCGTGTGTTGCACCGATGATGCTTTATCAGTCCTGAAAATCTCAGGCAAATCGGTTTAACAGTTTTTGAGACATATCGCTCTAAAAAAGTCAGAAAAAATATAACAATAGAAAAGAAGATTCCTAGGAAAAACAGTAGGGTCTTCAGTTGGAAATAATAATAAAGAAAAGAAACAATATAATAACAAGAGGGTTTTCCGTTGGAAACAGAAGACACTAATAATAAAGAAAGATAGCTTAATATCTTGGATTGAATAGTAAAAAGCCTCAAACTATTTTTGCAATGTTGATCATTGTTAGATACATAGAATTAAGACTCCTACCAAAACTAGAATTAAGTCCCTTATCTCTTTACACAAATAAATATATATATATATATATATATATATATATATATATATATATACGTTGACAAGGAGGAATACTTATTTCATTATACCGTTTTTATTCTTTAACGCATTCAACAATCCATTTACAGCAATGCAATTTTCACTTACCGTATGTGTCTTTTATGAGTTATTTATAAGACAAAATTGACGGATGAAGAATTCCATTTGTTTATCAACGTTTTTGAAATAAATGCAGGGCCTATCAAGTTTTTTAGTCAAAAGAGTTATTGATTGTGTATAGTTTAGTATGATATATGAAAGCAAAGTCGCGGGCAGTTGTGCCCCTTTCAGTCCTCTCAATCACGATATAGACCCGACTAGTGTCATAGCGCGTTCGCCGAGAATTGAAGTGCTTCATAGGTTAGCCTACCGTGCAAAATCCTTACTCTACTGTTCTAATGATTTAGTCGAGAAAACGTACAATAGATAATTTTACACAACCTCAACTGGGCCAAACGATCCGTATACGTGTTGAGTGTATATGAAGTACAATGCACCCCAACATTATTCTACGTTTCTGAAGAATACTACTGTCTTCAATACAACATGCGCTGCTTGATAAGAATATATTTTCTGCGAAAGCAAACATGACTTCGCCTAATAAGCATGCCTTTTTCTTGTATAAACAAATTAGCAGATCTAAAACGCTTCAAGTTGCTTCAACAGATATCAATGAAGTAAATCTTTAAATCCTGGGGATAAATAACACAGATCAAGAGTTTTTGGTCAGACAACAGAGTAATTCTTTTTTGTTTTATCCCCAAATACCATTAAATGAATTTGTCTATACGAGATTATCCACTATTCATATGTATTTTATATGTAATTTATATATGTCTTAATATTTTTACCCACCGAGTCATCCCTTAACATATATGCATCTAAAACAATGTAATCGTTTATGTCTATACAGCAGATAATACTGTAGATTTCTTATTTTACGCGAGTATTTAATTCCACGATTTAATCTTTTAGCAACAAATCGCGAGAAAATAAAATGGCGAACGTCGAACTTTTAAATCAAAAATTCAAACTCTGCAAGATCTGCTTCTCGCAATTTTACGCGGATATTAATTTTTCGCTATTATGGAAGGAGGTTTCTCGTGTTCAGACATATATATATATATATATATATATATATAAAGAATCTTTGATTCTTGTTTAAATGCTTGAATTTATCGAAGAAGCATGGTTCGAACTTGATTTATATGAATATTTTAGGCATTGATAATTCCGAGAAATATTGATATCACATAAGTACAATATTTCAAAAAAAAGTAAACAACGATCTCCAAGCATAAAAAAAGCTTGATATTTAAAACATAAATTGTAAAAATATTTAAGCATTGAATCATTATTTTTGAAAGATGAGGTCTCATAACTGCAACAGTGTGCGCATACAAATTGAATAACGCGCACTATTTTTCAAAATCTCTGCGATATTCTACGAATAATGCGCATATAACGGTAGAGCGATTGGATCATCCGAAGAATGCTGACAAAAATAGTGCACAGCACTATGAATTCTAATTACACATTTCTATTTTTCATTCTGTTAACCGATGGATAAAACATTTGGTATGATAGTAAATTGATAAATTTAATTTATTCAATTGTTGACAAATTAATTTTATTTATCATTCTGTTAACCTATGAATAAAACCTTTGGAATGATAATGAATTAATATATTGGATTCATTCAACTGTTAATCAATGAAATGTTTATCAGCGTAGGTATATTATCAGGTCTAGATCTAGTTTGCAGTCGCAAGGAGAGTCAAATATGTTTTTCGAGAATTACTGAAAGATATTGTATTCATACGCACCAGATTTGGTGATTGGGTCTTCTGTATTATGTGTAAATATCACTCAAATCAATCAATGCAATTTAATAGGATGAAAGAAAGTGTTGATTTTAATAAACACCTGTCATCACACACTTCCCGTTACCTTCCTGGCCATCCGTCTATATTGCCATTAATTATTTTTAACGGTGTGTTGGATATATCTTTTTATTTCAATTATCCTAATTACTTTGTTGTAGCAAGGCTGTTTTGTATTTTAGTTCAATTTTCTCTGAAACAAGTATATGTAAGTATGCTATATAATTTGTTTAAGAGAAAAGGGTAGGTAAAGGAAGTAGAATTTGTTTGTTACTTACAATATTTTAAGCTGTGACAATCCCTGAAAGGCATTCCTGTCGATCCCACTTATCTGGTTTCCATCAAGGTCCCTTCATGAGTATATAAAACAAACAACTATGTCAATTACAAAGGAAAGAATTATTGCATTAGGATATGTTTCATATTCCAGTTAAAGTTAATTTTTCGTGTTTATAACTTATTTTTGGAATTTAGACATCCAAACGCAACGCTACATTATACTCTTGTTAAACTTCAATATTTATTTCATAAGTTATTTATAAGACGAAATTGACGGATGAACAATTCCATTTGTTTATCAACGTTATTGAACTATAGTTAGGGCCTATCTAATTTTTTTTATTTATTCTTTTTCCCATTTTCACAATAATATGTAGATTTTAATAACAAATGTATAAGATTTTTTTGCATTCTCACTTTCACACTCTTTCTCTCCCTTTCACACTACATTTTCTTCAAAGCAAACTAAAAGCAAAAACATATAGATATTAAATAGATCAGTTGTTTACCATGTATAAAATTATATCTCAAATATGATTTTCCAAATTTCCCAGAGTTTATAGAAATTTGTAATCTCACATGATTTGATAGCTATATATTTTTCAACTTTATATTTGAATAATAGATTATGTAACAGCCCAGTAATGTCAGGTTTTTTGTTTTGTTTTGAACAATTAAAAATGAATTACTTGGAATACAAAATTATAAAATTAACAACTTTGTTATAACCACTGAAAGGTAGTTCACCAAATAGTACATTATTAACATTAAAGCCAACTCTATTTGAAGTTTTTCTATAAATATACATACTAAGATTATTCCATATAGGTAGTACTTCTGAACATGTCATAAATACATGCTGAATTGTTTCCACATTTTCTTTACAAAAACCACAGACATCATATGAAATAACATTAATCTTTTTCAAATAATGATTTGTTGGAAGAATTCTGTGAAGAATTCTGTATTGTAACCATTGTATTGAAGCATCATTAGATGTCTTAAAACAAATTTTAAAAAAAATCTTTAACACAATTATTTATGTCCAAGTGAAGTAATAGTTCAGTGTTCCATTTTTGAATTGCCTTGGGAACAATATCTTTACTATTAATGAGTTGATACAAAACTTTAGAACATTTTTCATTCAACAATATATATTCGAAATAAAAAGGAATGAATGGTGTACAATGTTTTATCACATCTGATCTATTAACTGACATGGTCTTGAAAAACTTAGATATTGCACTTATAACACCATTATATTGCATTGTACAAACATTTGTCAAACTAAATTGTTTTTCAAAATCATGTTGTGATAAAAAAGTTCCATCCTTATTCAAAAAGTCACTTATTATTTTTACACCATGTTCATACCACAGTTTGACATAAATTGTTTTATTATCAACACAAATATTTGTATTGTACCAAACTGGCATAAAAATGAGTTTTTGATTTGATTTTATATTATCCAAAGCTTGAAATATTGGTAAGTATGACTGAAATACATCTTTCCAGAAAACATTACTATGTTTTATAATGTTATGCATATATTTGTCACCAAAATTGAGTATATTTGTCGTAACTTCATTGCCAGGGATTGCGAAAAAGATATCCATCCATGGTTTCCTTTCTTTAAAAAGTCTCCTAATCCAGGAGCATTTTAGTGACTTTAAAAAATTGTTAATTTCTAACATTTTAAATCCCCCTTTTAAATAATCTTGAGTGATAACTTCTCTCTTAACTTTGTCGATCTTTGAATTCCATACAAATTCATAAAAAAGATTGCTTAGAAAAGACAAAGTTTCTTTATCAGGGTTTGGGAGAGAAATAAAAAGATGATTAAGCTTAGGATAAAGTAATGTTTTAGCAACCGTGACTCGACCAATGGGAGTAAGTATTCTCCTGTTCCACTGTTGTATCATGGCTTTAATTTTTGGTATTTGGATATCATAATTGAGGTTAACTATATTTTCCAAATCTACAGAAAATTCTATTCCCAATAAACTAAATGTTGTACATCCCCACACTAGTTTCCATCTTGTATGGTTATATACTTGTTTAGAAATTTTTTTTGAACCAATCCAAACAATTTTTGTTTTCGAGCTGTTGATCTTTAGTCCCGAGAAAGTTGAAAAGAAATCTACAGTGTCAAGAGCAGCAAAAAGTGATTTTGGTGAACCATCAAGTAATAAAGTTGTGTCATCCGCATATTGGGATATCTTATGTTCCTTACCATTAACTACAATACCTTTGATACATGTATTTTGTTTGACTAGAATAGCTAAAATTTCAGCACATAGAATAAATAAATAAGGAGCAATGGGATCTCCCTGTCTACATCCTCTGTATATATCAAACTGTTCTGAAAGGAAACCACACTGCAAGATTGATGATTTGATATGTGTATTTAAAATTTTTATCCATGTAATCATATTTTTCCCAAACCCAAGATAATCTAAAACTTTATAAACAAATTTCCAAGATATGGAATCAAAAGCTTTCTCAAAATCTATAAGCACAAGTAAACCAGGTATATTCCTTGTTTCAGTAAAAGACAGTAGATCATAAACAAATCTGGTATTTTCTCCTATGTAACGACCTTTTATGAAACCAGACTGAGTTTTTGATATCAAATAATTTAAAACAGATTTGATTCTATAACTGAGACATCCTGATATTAATTTGTATAGTACATTTAACAAGGTAATTGGACGCCAATTTTTTAGAAATTGTCTGGGTTTGTCCCCTTTTGGTAGACATGTAATAATTCCTAGCCTTTGCGATATAGGAAGCTCTTTTTTGTCAAAAATATGGTTAACAGCAGAAACTATGTAATGTTTAAAGTCTTTCCAGAAAAACTTAAAAAATTCTACAGTAAAACCATCGCTGCCTGGAGATTTGTTATTTTTCATGTTTTTCAATACATTATAAATCTCACTTTCCGAAATGTCGCCTTCAAGGGATATTGAAGTGGATGTATCTAACCTTGGAATGTCAGTTTCTATTATATCTTCCAGATTAATATCCAGAAGATCTGAATCTTTACAAGAAAAAGGAGATTGATTTCATAGAAAATTTTGACCTGATGGAGGATATCACATTGATCATATATAATATTATTGTTATGCGTTTCAATTTTTTTAATAGTTTTATTTAGAAAAAATAATATTACGTAATACTACAATTGAAATTTAATGGAATAATGTCACAATTCTGCATTTGATCTTAATATGATGTAATTATAATTAATTTCCGAATATTAATTAATAATCATATACAAATATGAATTTTATTAATTGGCTGTATTGAGAAACTGAAATCGAAAATTGGTTACGTAATCTCGTCAAACAAATTCCTTGTGGTCTGAAAACGCCATGTACATCTACAATAAAATACATGCATAAAAAAAAGAAGGGGGAAAAAATGAAAAATAAAGAAAATATAAAAAAGTTAACACTGGAAAGGTGGAGGGGAGGTGGTGGATTTTTAAAGAAATGGTCCGAAGGGACAGAATCGGTATTCAAAGGTATTCAAAGGTGTTACCCGTGCGGCGTCCTGAAAGAAAGTGAATTAGCGCGTCTTTCTAAACAAAGGGAGTCGCTAGAATTCCCGCGTTTAATTTCATTGGTCAAATGATGACACCAACATTACGTGACCAAAAAGAGCACTCTCTACTTCTTGATAATACACATTAAAAAGTGCGATAACTCGTAATGCGAAAAATTTGTAAAATCAATATATATAAAGCGTTTTAAGTAAACTTAAAATTCCTATGAAAAATAAGAAATAGTAATGCTACGGATCTCCATAAGTAAAACTTCAAGAAAAATACTATGATTTATATCATCATCATGTAGATAATCTTGGACTTTAAGAATAGTTTGTTTAACCTTTTCAATAAAAGTTTTATCTGTCAGAAGACTGTTATCGAACTTCCATAGGCCACGGCCTCTTATAAATTTATTGAATTTTAACTCTAAAAGTACAGAGGAGTGATCTGATCTATAACCAGGTTTGATAGAAATTGTTTCTACCATATTTGACAAGCTTTCAGATATTAAAATTTAATCTAGTCGGCCTTGTTTTAGAGGATTTCTTTTTCTCCAAGTAAAGACTTTTTTGCTTGGATTTAGAATCCTATAGTAATCTACTAATTGTAAATCCTTCATCAGTTCAAGAACCTTATCTCTTGCTTTTGGGTTATTAACATTGCTATAGTTTTCTGTATCCAACAGTGGATTTAAAACAAGGTTAAAATCTCCACACAATATGAAATAGTCATTATCTAGGTTCAAAAAGATATCTCGAACTTTTTCGTAAAATAGGAAATTGTCAAAATTTGGACCGTAAATGTTAACAATGGTTACTCGATTTTCCTCGATGGTTATATCAATCGCTAAAAGCTTCCTTCGTTGTCTTTAATTTCATTGTGTATTTTAAATTCAAAATTATTGTTAAAAAGGAGACAAACACCTCTTGAGTTCGACCTAAATGAATTGAATATACATTTATATCCCCACTGTGTTTCAATATATGGTTCAATTTCTGTTGTAAAGTGTGTATCTTGTAAACATAAAATTGAATAACCTTTTTTCTTGTAAAAATTGAGTACGTCTTGCCTTTTAAAAAATGTATGTAAGCCTTGACAATTCACCGATGCTATTTTTATCAAATCAGCCATTTATTTTTACATCAAAAGGAAATAAAAAGAAGAAAGATAACTTATGTAAACAACAAACTATCATAAATACCTTTTTAATAATTATTCTTTCACCCAGACTCACACATCGCAGTTTCACACCCTTCCACACGCAAAAACGAAAGTTACAAGATCTAATGTGCATTCCGATCCCGATAACCGAAAAACGATCCCGATCGAAATATCTTCATGCAAGGCTCCGCTGGCGCACCGCTGATAATTAATGCTTCACCTTATTGTTCACGTTGTCAAATATGTCAAATCTATGCCTTTTACTGTCTTTATCAAGGGCGAAGACTTTTTCATTGTACAGCCATGCCGATTGAATTTGTGGGTTGTTGTTCAAATCGTGAATGAGTTTTGCATTCATAGGCGTAATGTGGTCATACATAGTGAAGCACTTTCTGATTTCTTCTTTGGATCGATTTTTGATAACTTTGACCTTAACTTCTGTGGACTTAAATTTTGCAATCACCGGTCTTATTCCACCACGATTCCCTTGAGGCAATCTATGTATCTCCAGCACTTCGTTTGGGTCTAAGACTACACCGGCCTTTTCTTTCAAAATGGTACACAGGTCCATTCTAAGATTTTCATCTTTGTTTTCTTTCCAATTCATGAACTTAATGTTATTTTTCTGAGAATATTGGAGTTTTGATTTGCTAGTTTTAAGGCGTCAAATGAAATTTGTTTGCACTCTTTAATAGTTTCTTTCAGAGATCTGAGTTCCTTATTCTGCTCATGAATTTTTTCGCGCAATGTGTCAAAATCCAGATTGAAACCATCTGACATGTCTTTTACTCGACATTCGAATTCTTTGGTTTTGTTGTCTATTTTTAGATCAAAATTTTCTCTGACCGATTCCGTTATTTCCGATTTCAAGTTGTTTTTTAAATCTCCACTAACTTCTGCCAAAATTTCTTTCTTTATTTCTTGCTTTATCTCACTTTTCACTTCGGCAATAACGGATTTCACAATATCTTTTAACTCAGTTTTGTTTACCATTGTTTGACGAATTTCGAGCAGGCTTTGTTGAATATTGTTCAAGTCACTGGTAAAGTCTGGGGTCCCATTAAGGGTATCTATGTCTGAACTACTCGATCGTTGCTTTTTTTGAGGTTGTTTCTCAGATACCACTGTATTTTTAAAAGATGTCGGTGCTGAATTTATATTCAACTGCACGTACCTCTTTTCAGGTGCTTTCATAGGGTTGTCCGAAGTTTTCTTGTCAGTTTTTTTCTAAGAAGTTTTAAGTTAGTAGTCGCAGCCTTATTAATTGACCATGTCTTATTCAGGACTTAATTCAACGTTCTTTATTCAAAAAACTCCAGCTCTCATTCAGATCTGCGCAAAGCAATGAATCCTTTAAAATCAAAATAATAAGCATTTATATAGAAAATGATCACATGACAAACAAAAAGCGACATTTATGCGATTCGAAGGGGCGTTAAGGAAGCATATGGGTAATTTAGCGTCTTATTTTAACTCTTATATTCAAAATCGTGAAATTAAATAACTATTTTGATTCAGATCAAAAACTTATGTATTATCCTTTGAAATAGATGTCAATACAATAAAATCGGGTAGTACATCACTGTCACATCAGTGCATTATCACGTGACAGCTATAAATAGCTTACGTATATTCCTTTACAAAAAATGAGATAGAACAATACTACCCCGCCGTTTCCACAAAACAATAAACATATCAAGTAAAGGCAAAACATCTCAGTTTTATCAAAACCGCTGATAGAATCCTATATTCTCCTGAATTAAATAGTTATTCATCCGGTTCTCAAAACTTTTATTCAGTTTGCACGGAAAATGGTACGTTGCATCAAAACAACACATAACATTTTTCAATTTAAGCATTGATTAAACTATCAATACATGTAAAATTTGAAGTTCAATACATACAGGGTAGTGCTGTTCTAGTCGGATTTTTATATCATAAACAACTACAGAGGAAAGCCTGGCCGAGAAATAAAAGCAAAATTACATACGTTTTAGCGAACAATTGATTAAACTAACATCTCTCCAAGTATTGTTTTGTTCAATTCTCAATAAATCTCACCAAAATACTTCATTGGAGTTCTTACATAACTTATATGTTGAATCTGTTTACCATGCTTTCCGATCAAATTTACACGACATTCAACTTTCAGTCATGACGTCATCAATGTGTAAATCTACGTAATACAATCTAATTTGTTAAGAAACTTGTCTCCAGTACTTTTTATTTGTTTTTGGTCTACGTTTCGTTGCTTAAATATTTGAATATGTACATAATAATTAAGATTGGTGATTCCACGAAATTACATGTAACTCATATTCCATACGCTTCCTTAACACCCCGAAGTTTCACAATTTACACAATAAAAGGACGATAATTACAAAAGTATATTGATAATAAAAGTCTCTTTCTTATTGTTCATAAAGAAAGAGTCCATTACATAACCAACGCCTCTTTATAGATTTCTCCCGAATCGCTAAAGCAAAGTCGCATTCAATGTTCACTTTTCACTAAATTTTCTCAGTCCAGAGTGCGGTGCCAGGTAGTACAGTCTTCCTCTATCCGTTGTTTCGATGTCCCTAAATCGGCATGCGCAGGATAGAGGCGTTCGCAATGGCTCTTTCTGTCTGCTGATCTCTCGGAAGTGTAGTCACAGTACTTGCACCTCAACCTCTTGTCGTGTTTACGCCCAACGTGTTCTAGCACTTCTTCAGGGCTCAGGAAAATTTCTATACATAGTAGACTCTTATGCATTGCAGATACTTTACCTACTATGTTTTTCGTTTTGGCCATTCGATCATAAGTTTGCAGATGACAGTCACAAGCAGTGATTTTTGGATTGAAAGGCTCTCTCTTTGATGTTTCAACTTCTCCTGACAAGTGATACAATTGAAATCTTCAAACCGTTTAGGCAGTCATCATTGTCTTGATGAGGCCTTTGATCTTTTGAATCTATAGCTAAATCAACGAAGGTATCTGCGTCGTCATCAGTGTATGGAACTGCAACAGGGTCAATACTTGTGTCCGAAACACACAGAGACTTATTTGTGTCCTCTTTTAAACGAGCTTCTTTACCAGTAATTATCTTGTCGTTACTTTTGTTTGTTTGTTTACTGCAAATGCAAGTCATTAAATTATCAACATGGTCCATTGCCTTTTCCAATTTGATATGTAACATCGCTGATTTCTTCAGCACCGTATAAGGCCCTGTCCAACATTTCTGAAACTTTGGCGAAATGCGTTTGGTTCTTGTCTGACAAATTCTTTCTTGCTATTTCATGCGCTACTACCAAGGAATCTTCTAGTTCATTGATATACTTTTCTGTTGATCTCTTCTGATGAGCGGGTTAACCTGCTTCTAGTTCTACTGGCAGTAAAACTTCCCGTCCAAAGGTTAGATAATTAGGCTTAAATCCGGAACTTTCAAGCTCTGCAGATCTATATGACATGCATACCAGCTGAATGTTTTCATCCCAGTTCCTCTGATTTGAATTGATGTACACTGACAACATATTTTCAAGTGTGCGGTTCATGCACTCCACCATGCTATCAGAATGCTAATGGTTAGGAGTCGTACGAGTCTTGTTGATTCTCAGTATATTGCACAATTATTTGAATAATCATGATTCGAACTGCCGTCCTTGGTCAGTATTTAGAGTTGTAGGCGCGTCGTACTTGGTAAGGTAATCGTCTATAAAGGTTACCGTCTTGGCCTCCATGTCCGGAAGTGGAATAGCTTCAGCCCATTTAGTAAAATAATCTTGAATTACGAAAATGTATTTATTCCCTCTGTTTGATGTAGGAACGGGACGTAAACTATTCATCCACTCTTTCTCCTGGATCTCCTTCTCATGTAAATTGTATTGGTGCACGTGGAGTTTTACCGTGTTTCTTTCTTTTAGTGCAAACATGACAGGATGCACACAATCTACCAACATCACTGTCCTTGCCAGGCCAGTAGTAACTTTGCTTTATTTTTGCAAGAGTCTTCTGCCTACCAAGATTTCCTCCTGATGGCGCATCATGGCACTGCTTTCGAATGGTTGACCTCATGGAATTTCGTACCGCATCTTGTTCTTTCTCCACTTTTCCTTTGTTTGTAAACAATTTCCGGTACAGTATATCGTCTCTTACCGACAACTGGTCGAACTGAGCCCAGTACGCTTTGAAAACTGTACTGTGTGTACATATTTCGTCCCATCCTGGCCTATGTGCGTTGTTTAACCATTCTATCACTTCAATAATTATCTCTGGATTGTCTGACGGTTGCTTTTGCAAATCTTTTTAATGCGTTGCAATGGTGATGGCTGCTACTGGTTTTTCTCTGATTTGTTCTTTCTAACAGAGTCATGATAAATCCTATATAGCGCGTCAGCATTTTAGTGTATTCTTCCAGCTTGGTGACAAATCTTAGTCATACTCTGATATTGTATCCAACCATCGGGCTAATTGTCCTTCCGGTTCTTTGAATTTCATCATCCATTTCAAGGCACTATGATCCGTGCACAAGACGTCATGCCTGACATAAAAATACGGTATGTACGTCTTGATAAAATGTACAACCGCCAAAAGTTCTTTTCTAGTAACGCTGTGTCTTTTTCTGCTTTGGTTAAGTACCTACTTCCATAGAAAATGACTCGTTCAGCACTATCCTAAATTTTACTTAACACTGCGCCTATACAGAAAACTGCGAAAGTTACTCTCATTGGTTGGCGTTGGCCACGATTCTATGCACTTTACTTTTTGTGGATCAGTTTCGACTCTATTTGCCGTTTTGACATGGCCCAGATACGATATCATATGTTTAAAAGGACTGCATTTTTTACTTTTTGGGCGAAGTCTTCGTTTTGAAGTTTGTTGAATACTGATTCAAGTCTGTCTAGGTGTTGCTCAAAAGTAGAACTGAATACGATGGTATCGTCGAGGTAGATCAAACTTATGTCCCGTCTCAGGCCAGCGCAGACAGTCTCCATCAGTCGTTCAAATGTTCCTGCCGCATTGCATAAGCCAAAGAGAATAACATTGTACTAAAAAAGTCCTTTGTGTGACAAAAAGGCAGTCCTATGTTTGTCACTCATATCGACTTCTATTTGCCAATAACCGCTCATCATATCCAAAGTACGAAATCATTTGGACCAGCCTAGCGCATCTAATGATTTGTCGATTCTTGGCAACGGGTATGCATCTTTTGTCACATTGTTGAGCCTTCTGAAGTCAATGCAGAATCTTAGAAATCCATCCTTCTTCCGTATTAGTGCAATTGGACTTGCTCAAGGACTTAAAGACGGTCTGATAATGTTGTTTGTCTGCATATTGTCGATCTGTGTGTTAATTTCTTTCTTCAGGTACGCGTCCTGGCTGTTGGCGTATTGGCTTTGCATCTCCGGTATCGATTTTATTTTTGATCAAGTTTTCGTGGCCTTGATCAGCACCCTTTTCAGCAAAGAGATTGGAATGCTTAGGCGTAAATGAACTTGCTTGCTTTCTTTGATCTGGTGAAAGACTATTAGCATTGTCCAAACGGGTTTGGATGTGGTCAGGGAGCTTTGGGTTTTCTGTTGATTCGCCGCTGTGTGCGGGTATTGTGGTTATTATTGTTTCAAATATTCTGGCAATGATCCCTTTATATACCACTTAGGGATCTTCATCGAGATTCATCAGCATCAAAGGAATAGTGTAGTTAGGATCTGTGTGTACCATTGATCTACTCATCATCGACTTTGCCCTCGGCTGAAATTCTGGCATGGCTCTACGATTCCATACAGTGGAAGTGGTCTTTTACATTCTAAAGGGTATCACTTGACCAAAGATGATACGCTCGCTTTTTCCTAGTATTACTGAAGTTTCTTGGATAGAAATCCTACAACATTGCACTTCATACGAATCGGTCAGCCTACCTAGCAAAATCCTTACTCTACTGGTTTTTAAGATCCGTACAGTCGAAAAAAAGTACAATGAATAATTTTACGATATCTAAACTGGACCAAACGAACCGTATACATGTTGAATGTATATGAAATACAATGAATCTCAACATTATTCTACGTTTCTGAAGATTACAACTGTTTTCAAAACATCATGCAATGGTTGATAATAATATCTTTTCTGTGAAAACAAACCTAGTTACAACTGTAGGAAAAAGTCTTAAAATGCCTAATGTTGTATTTGAACATTTGCAGTGATGTGTACAATACAACACTGTAAATAAACCTCTCAGGATATGCCTGACACAAAGAAAGTGCAATTGCTCAGTACATAATGAACAGAATACATTTTTTTTTTCATTTTTGAATACGACAGTTTCAATAAATTTACCTAATCAGAGTCACTACATCTTGTTTAATTCATCAGTTTTATGGATTACCTTTAATCCTAGATACACCAACAATTTTGTTGATAAAACAGCATTAACAATTTGCTGGTCACAATCTAATACTATATAGAATGTATACTCCGGCAGAACCAAGGGAAGTGCCGCCTGCCTAAAAGATATGGTTGCGCAATAATACCGGTATTCCGGTGTATTGCGGTACGTGGATGAAAAATATCGTATCGCGATACATTTTTTAAATACCGGTATATCGACTTAATTGATTGGGCTTGACATTTCGTTACGGGTTCGGTATTCCAAAATTCTGATTTCGTTTACAAATGGCGGATACATATGTTATAGTGCCAAATACAAAAGGAAAATCTGAAATATGGACGCATTTCGGTTTTAGGAAAGGTAGGAAAACCTCTGAAATAGACAGGACTGTTGCTATCTGTAAGTTGTGTGATGCTAAAGTAAAATATGCAGGCGGAACAACGAATCTGTTGCATCATGCGCGAAGAAAACATTCATCTGTATCCGAACCTAGACCTGTTGATCCAGGACCAGGACCGACAAAAAAACTGAAATGCCACACAGAAACGGATGGAAATAATAACAGTAAAGTTAGTCAAGATACGTTACGTTCTTCATTTAATGTAACACAGCCAAGGTTAGATTATATGGTCACTGGAAACGTAAAGTATCCTCCAAAGTCTGCAAGAGCACAAACGATCACCGACAAAATCGGAAGATTAAACATTAAAGATCTTAGACCTTATAGCATGGTCGAATCAGCAGAGTTTAGAAATTTAATGAACAGTTTGGATTCACGCTACCAAATACCAAACAGAAAAACATTTTCAGAAACGGTGATCCCTAACCTATACAAAAACTGTAAAGCTAGAGTCACCCAGAGTTTGTCCTGTGCTGAGAGGGTAAGTCTTCCATTCCAATTTTCAATCATAATACATATAATACAATATTAAATTGATATCAATAATTTTATTTTTGCATTTTAGTCATTGAATGATTTAGAATTAAGACAATGATTTTTAGAACTTAATTTTATTTTCTATTTAGTAACAATTTATTTTACTTATCTTTATGTTGCTTTGACTACAGACGGATGGACGTCACGGGGAACGGATTCATATATTACAATTACAGCATGCTATATTGACAAAAATTGGGACCTTATTAATAATGTATTGCAGACGAGATCAATGCCTGAAAACCATACTGCAGAAAATGATGCTAGTGTTCTAAAAGCTGCTATTACTGAATGGATGTTGCCTTGCCCACCTGTACCACCAATTGTATCTGACAATGCAAAAAATATGGTGAAAGCAGCAGAACTTTTAGAGACTATTTTCTACCTGGAATGTTTTGCACATACACTTAACCTGGCTGCTCAAAACGCTTTACAAGTGCCGTGTGTAAGTAATTTGTTGGCAAAAGTGAGAAGAATAGCTGCATTCTTTCACAGGAGTGCTATTGGTGTTACAGCACTGAAAACCCAGACAGATTTGTTAGGTTTACCTAATCATAAACTTATTATTGATGTTACAACACGATGGAACAGTGCATATGACATGCTTACAAGGTATTTGGAATAACAAGTTGCTGTCACCGCTGTTGTTAGAAACAAAAATCTTGGCACCTCCATAGATAAAACTCTCAAAGACCTGAAAACTCTGACTGATGACGAAGTTGCAATGGCAGAAGATGTCAAATGCTTACGTCCTCTTAAAACAATTACTACAGCATTGTGTACAGAATCTGTTCCAACTATTTCAATCATTTTACCCTTAAAGGATCAGCTGTGCAACAATTTTTTGCAACCAAAAGAAGAAGACAGTCCATGTGAAAGAAATGTGAAAAGAGCAGTGCTCAATGATTTGAGTGCTAGATATTCCAAACAGGAGAATTATTTAGCTGTTGCAAGTGCTCTTGACCCAAGATTCAAAAGGCTACCATTCTTAACTGAGGATGAAAGAGACAATTGCTTTAAGTCTATCATTAATGCTATTGTAAAGACTATTAACTCTGTTCAGGTGAAAGTTGAACCCCAGGATGAAAATTCACAGAACTGTCAACCCCTGCCTGCTTTGCCTTCAGTGCCAGAATCTGATGGTATGGGTCAATCAATAGCTAGTGTCATAACAGATATAGGAAATGAAACTGAAAAACCAAAACTGTGTGCTGACAATCCAACAGGTGGCTTTGCAGATTTCCTTGGAGATATTTACATAACTGCTGTTGAAAATGCACCAACTGCTGATGAGAAAGCAAGCCAAGAATTAAATAAATATAGACAGATGCCACCAGTGGCTGTATCAGCGAATCCCCTTGTGTGGTGGAAGGCAAATAAAAAAAAAATCCTTTGCTGAGTGTGATAGCCAAACAGTATCTTTGCATACCTGCGACATCTGTACCCTCTGAGAGAGTTTTTTCAACTGCTGGGGATATTGGGACGGCTCAAATGGCTTCTTTGAAGCCGAAGCATGTGGACATGCTTATTTTCTTGAAAAAAATTTGAAGTAGACCCATTGCCCTGTCTATATCTACCTGCAAGTTGACAAATAGTCAAACCAATTGGAAACGTTCATTTCATATTGTATTTTTAACTATAAATTGTTGCATATGTTTTATTTTCTAATTTTTCTTCTTCCATCAGATCAGTGGACTGCTAAATGTATTGTACCAATTACCAAATGTGCCTACTTACTACTTAAGTTTAGATTTGCTAAATGATAAATCATAAAATCATCTAATGTTTCAAGTTGTTTTTTTTTTATTAAAACAGTTCATAAATAAACAACAAAAATGTTTTTATTCTTTTATTTGTATAGACTTATAGTGCAACTTAATTAAGTATATAAATTAAAGTCTGAAAGTCAATTACAGTCTATTAACATTTTGAAAAATTCAAATTTTGATTAAAAAAATATTGCAAGACATATCGCAATACGTTTTAAAATATCGCAATATATCGCAATACGAAATTTTTCCCCAATACCCTGCCCGACCAAAAGAAGAACTTTCTTTTGTATACGGTGTTAAAGTGACCCAAAAGGTGAGTGGGGTGTTAGCCTACCTCTAAGTGTCTTCATTAGGAGTAAGTGCTAAGTATAAGGCTGAAACTTTACCATGCCTTTCCTTGTATAAAACAATTACCTGGGGATTAGAAGATCCGAAACGCCCAAGGATCAAGTTAGTTCATCATATATCACTGAAGTAAACCTTCAAATCCTTGGAATAAATGACCCAGAGTTTATGGTCATACATTATATTTATATGTAAGTTTTAACATTTTCACCCACTGAGCGTCATGTGAACATTTATGCATCTAAAACAATATAATCGAACTAACTGTTAAGAAATAAATTAATATCATTATTTGGCCATGAAACTACAGTGATGTCTGTTGCTGTCGTAACAAAAATGTTAGCAGAATATAAAGCAATGCTGAATACCCAGTTCATAACGATGTGTGACATCATAAGAAAACATCTGCTTCTTGGCTATATACGCATCGTCAAAAGAATAAATATATCAAAGTTTAAAAACCTGTCGGCCCTTTTAGTTTTCATTTACTAGATTAGATACGCAAATACGAGAGTTGTTAGAAAAGTTCGATTGTGAGCGGACAATACGCATGATACCAGCGAAACTTTTCAGATTTAAACTTGAAGTATTTTCTATGAAATATGTAAAGATTTGGTTATGTTAAATGGACCATAAAAATACAGCTTAATTATTATGATAAGATATGTTTCACGGAGCATGTAATTTATTTATTTTTTATATTTTGTACTCATTTTTCCTTATTAAAATATGTACCGTTTAAGCGCATAAAAATGCACGATATTTTATAACATGTCACAATAACTGATAAACGTCAGTTTGTGAAAGTTTCAATTAAATTGAAGATTTTTTGACCATTTTATCGCCGAAAATGGACGACCAACGCTTAAAAATTGAGTCAAAAACGTTAACGTCGATGGACATCTTGAAGCACCGGGCCGTCATTAAATTTTGTGTGCAAGCAGGAACATCTCCGATGGAGACCAAAAGGTTCTTAGATGCTACCGAGGATGGCCCACACGTGTCCATTTTTATAAAGCAAAGATTTGGAATTGGAATCAGAGGTTTAAAGATGGAAGAACTGATATTTTGAGCACCCCATCTCCATACAAACTGGATCTTGCACTTATGGATTTCGCTTTATTTTCTTATCTAAAATTGAAATTGTGTGAACAGAGATTTTCTGGCCTAAATGATATACAATATGCCACAAAAGACATTATACAAATACTAACTTGACAAATAATGGTATAAAGGTGCATTTTATAAATGGGTTAAATGACATAAAAAGTGTGTGGAACTCAAAGATGTTTCCTTTAAAAAAGAATGGCAGGTTTGCCATCCAGTTGTTTGAAGTCACCTGACGTCCTGGAAATATGATATGGTGCTCCGTAAATCTAATGCATGCAAAGTAAAACTTGCTATATATTTTCAAAAACAAAATTAAAATCATATGATATGTTGCAAACTTATTTTCAGTTGATAGTCATTTAATAAAACATACGTAATCCTACAATGTACACAGTAATTTTTCCGTAAATTACTTTGTCCGCGAACTTTTCTTACAACCCTCGTATAGTGTTCTACTCAATACTCACACCTCACCAAATCATACTACTTCACGTCTTTTGGAAGACATTTTTGTCAATGCTTTTGTTACCATTTGCACGCGTTTCTTCTTAATTTTACCAGCACAAAATAAAGGCTATGTGTCTATCTATATATGCAGGTGCCACGTACACGTATGACTAAGGAAATCGAATGTTGTAGATGTAAATTTAGTATGCATCCTTTTATATAAAACAACTATCAAGGGATAACACCCCTTGGGATTGACGATCTAAAACGATTGCCCGGAGATCAAGTTGGTGAATTAGATATTACTAAAGTAACCCTCAAACCCAGAGTTTGGAGGAGAACATCACTGGTATCCACCTCCTTTTATAAGTCTCTCTGTAAATATTAATGATTTCACCCAACAAGCCATCTGCAAACATTTAGTCATCCAAAATATATACTCATTTATGTCTTTAAGTGTACCTTTATAGGAGACAACATTGAAGTGATGAATTAATAACACCATTTTTCTTTTTGTGGTCTGAAACTACATTTATGTATGTTGCTGTTGTAACCAAAATGTTTCCTGGGCCCTCTTGCAGAATATTGTTCGTTATCACCACATGTCATTTTAAATTATGCTGAATATCCAGTGCATTATGATGTATTACACTATATCAAAACATTTGCTTCTGGGAAAAGCATAGTAATTATGCGCAAGCATGACCCTGTCTTCTTAATACTAGTAGTACAAATAAAACAAAACAAATCTATCTATTTAAAGTCGCTCACTTCATCGTGGTTTAAATACTTTTTTATGACACAATGTCACAAGATGACAATGTATATGCTTTACGAGGTTGATCATATTTTTTTTTTCAAATAATCATAGTTCAGTGCACGTGGTTAAAAGTATTGTGCTTGTGAACCGCAAATCCCGATTACTAATCCACTAGGTCTTTTTTTCTTTTCTACTGAATTAAATTTAAGAACACTCATATTTTTTCATAAAATTGCTTATTTTTCGTCTAATTGACTGATATACTTCTTTATGCATCCATCCTGCTTCTTTTTGGTACCTGCTATCCTGCTATCAGGTCGTTTTTGTCTGAATTGAGAAACTATTTCAAGGTAAGGCCATCAAAAATTAATTTCTTGGTTCTCAGGCCCGCGCGCATCTGATTTAAATAGCGCATTCCAATTGTTATCACTAAATGCATTAAATAAAATTTATTTAGTGCGCCTTCGAATTCCAGGATTTAGGACCGCAGTTTAGATACTCGTCATTAAAATGCTGGCCTTATAGAAAGAACATTATTGCAAACATCGCTATGATCCATACTAAATTATAACAAAATGCAAATAGCCGTCGAGTATAGTTATGAGAAGCTGTGTTCAAGTTATGATCGCGACAGCAATGATTTTATAGTTTTCTTATGAAGAGAAACATCGTTTAACTACAAATATTTAAGGAGGAGAATTCCTACAGTTTGCACTATACTAAATATCCCTAAATGCTTACACACAGAAAAATTCCTTATTAAACGTGAAGAATTAATATCCGCGACATATCGCAAGAACTACATCCCGCGGTTTTCAATATCTCGCTTTTATTTCTCGGACACATGTAAACCAAACGGAACTTTGATAACAATTAAGCTTAAGCAATTTTTTAATCTTTCGACTTGAAGCAAAACGGTTGAATCATGGAATAAAGAATTCTTGTAAAATATGGAATTTACAGTATTTCATTCAGTTACAGCTAATAAATCTAAGACCAATACATGCATTGCAAGGTAACTATTTTTTTGCTTCAAACCATCGCTTTTTTACAGCATATTTTTTATGAAATAAAAACAAAAAAATTCAACTCCCGATAGCATCTGTTTTAAAAAATATTGCCCTAAGAACCAAGAGAATAATATTGTATGGCCTAATTAGCCACCTTAAAACAATTATAATACATATATTAAGAAGAGACCAACTTTTAGGAAAGTAATTGCCAATTGTCTCATATTTTTGAAGTAAAAGGATTTGAATATCAATACGTAATGGATTTAATGGACCGGAGAGGGTTAGAACTAAAAATTAATTATCTAAAGTTATTATTTAAACAAAAATGCTTTCTTTTGTGATCCATGCGTAATATGAATGTGACGACATTGCAGAAAAATACATAACCCGCGTTAGCGGGTTTTGTAAATTTTTTCTGCAATGATCGCTACCTTTATCACCCACATAAATCAACAAAGACAGAATTTTATTGTTTATATTTACATCTTTCTTTTAACATTTTAATAAATTGATTGTTACAATTCACAAAATTACTTTTAATGTTTTCATACATCAGTACGTTAGCTAAAAGAAACAGTCAAAAAGCCTCCTAAGGGAATTCGAGTCTGACATCATCATGACTTTTTCGTGCAGTCCGTGAATGTTTTCGTAGGTCGCTATAGGTTTCGACCAATCGATAAACAGGGCGTGTAGATTTCAGTTTGGCTGTTTCTATAGAGCTATGAATCAACTAAAATATTCCATAAAAAATAGAGGGAATCTTACTCGATAGATGTAAATATGATATAATGAATGATAAAGAGGTAAAAGTCAATTTAATAAATTTACAGAGGCATTATGTATCAGTTACTTATTGGTATTTGGTTAATTTTATATTCGTAAATCACATTCGTCATCAGTTCTACATGTAGTATAAGTATACAGAAAATATAGCAACGACTTACAGATTACATGTATCATTTGGTACTCCCGTCGGAACGTTTTCCAAGCCTCGTCTAAGGCAATTCACCTTTTCACATGTTTCCACAATGCAAGAACAGTCAGCAGGACAACCATCAGTCATACCAATAGAACACACCGCATACAGAAGAAAAGTCCAGAGGATATAATAAGTTCCGTTCATTTTAACGTTCATGAAATAATTCTTCATTCCAAAATCCTTCTACAAGTATTTCAACTTCAAATACTTGTTATCACTGACTTCCTTTTATAAAGTGAATATGCGCAGTGTTTTTTTTATTGAAGACGCAGTTTGATTTTGTAATATACTAATGCTCATATAACGCAGAGGAAGTAAACAAATGAAATAAAATCACGATATAATACCATTAAAATTATTGGGTAATTTGAATGTACAAAAATGTTCAGTGTGAGATCAGCTTTAGGAGCCAATAGGATTAATTGCTTTAAAAGTACAGGAAAGTGTCAATAATGTAAATAATTGACATTTTAGGTTTTAATTAAGTTCAGGAACCACAGCTGAAATATTCTCCCTGTTATTGCAATTTTGAATTGTATTGTATAACACGGATTATGTTAGCTATTTTTAACATGTGTTGATTTTTTAACAAATGCATTGCAAAATAAAATTTTATAACTGTTTAAATAATGACTGTTTTTGAACACTTAAATTTATGCTGAATAATCTATTTACTGCTCACAAATATGTTCGTATTATTCAATTCACAAACTGTACGCGTCCAATAATGGATCTATATAAGCCTATTAAAATTTCTATTCTTTTCTTTTCTCTTTTCTTAAATATTTCCAGTTATATAAATGACCAAGTCCATTAGAAAATGTGTTTGAATTAAGACGACAATGTTGGACATCACTTTGATATTCAATGAACCTTTTTTTACACGACGAATCAACCCTGAATAATGATGCATGTAACGCATATTTCTGTTGATAAGAATAATACAGGGTGTCCCATAATATTTGATACCATTTAAAATTCATAAAAATTAGATAATGTTTGGCCAAAGTTCGTAAAATGCTACTCAAATAAAAAGTAAAATGGTTTAATTTTTTTCCCATAAAAAATTTGCGGAGAAAAACATGCCTTTTACTGAATTTTGATGTCACAAAATTGCAACATATTTCTTTACTTAAATTGAATTTTATTTAAAATGAATCGGACAAAAGAGCAGGCATCTTCCGTTATAAAACTGTATTGTCAAACAGACTAGAGATATAGTTGTACTAATTATGAAATTAAAAGACCTTGGGGAAAACAACTCAACAAGCAAAAGATTTGTTGAATAGTGAAGATTTAAGAAAATGGGATCCGTACAGAGGTTGTTGTGAGGAATATTACTCAACATATTGATGTTATCATTGATAAAAAGGACGTCATTTTGACGCACTCTCTTTTTTGTCGTGTTTTTAAAAACAATGCTCAATTTGTCAAAAACTGATGAATGTGTGTGAAATTTGTTGAGCTAAAATTTTCATCATATACAGTTATGAAAATGCATTTGATGTTTTGTAAAATAAATTTAATTAAAAGTTATTTAAAGAGTAAATGGTATCAGCTATTCTGGGACACCCTGTGTTATGAAAAATAATCTTTGGGACTCCGTTCTAGTACAATTTATTACCATGGAGGAAAGCACCAACTGCAAACATGCGTCATTTTCCGTTATTTAGCAGCGGATGGCAATGCAATTAATAAATTTTCAACAACATGAAACGATGATATTAGCTGGTTAATGTCTTAATGAATTCTTCTTGTAGTACTCACATTACAGTTCAGACGTAATTTGTAAGATAAATAACATTTCAACAATATCATCATTGTAAGCGTAAGGGGCTATTTTCGTAAAAACGTTAAATTCACTCATGTTTCTTCCCGTTGCATTACTCATTTTCTGCAAAAGGTTTTTATTACAAGTAAGGAAATTAAGCTTATCGTAGACTTTGAGATTAATTCTTTGTAAAAATCCACGCATAGTAACGGATTTTCTGAATACTTTACGGATAGACTTTGATAGACTTTGATGTGTGAACAAATCTTACCACCATTTATTTTTAGTTATGTGGTCCTGTTGCCATGGTAGTAGAGGATAAAGATGTCAAATTGTCATTTAAATTCTTATTTGAGAACATACTGTTGTTAATGGCAAGATAAGCGATAGGATAGGATTCACGGAGGATATGATATGATTACCGCACGATAGAACAGTATACACGCACGATATGATAGGATTGATACACGATAGGAAAGGATAGACGATGTTCATGAAAAACGTATTATCGCGTTAAACGATCTTCACGATTAACATGATAATGGCAGAATTTGAGAAAGAACACGTACGAATAAAGATATACGTGGAATTTTTGAATGCTGAGGTGTTAATCATCGCTGCATCATTTATAAAATGTATAAATGTGATCATTTTAAATTTTTGAAAAAAATTATGAGCTTAAATGATCAATAAATTATCTCTTTTGTAAACATTGTTTTCATTACCGAACACCTTAGCCGATCACCGCGAACATGTCAGTCGGAGATCAAATCACACGGAAAATAACGGGTTCAAATAAAATGCATCTCTTGTTCTAAATAAATATAAAATTTATCAAAAATACATTTTTTTCTGTATAAAGAAAATGATGCATTAATTACGAATTAAATTACATACAAGTGAAATTAATATTAAGGCAGATACACATTCCGTGTACAGTTTATTAACATTGTTTTCATTACACCCTAGACGATCGCCGAGAACATTTTAGCCCGATATCAAATATCACAAGGAAAATAACGGGTTCAATTGAAATACAACTCATGTTTTAAATAAATATAATTTATATCATAAATACCTTTGTTTTTGTATAATGCACAAAAAACGATTATATTACATACAAGTTAATGTTTAAGCAGGTTTACACTCCGCGAACGATTTAATGGTTTATTCCCACTTCAAAATTCTAAATTTCTTATTCCCACCTAGCCAAAATTGTGATTTTCTCACCTGAGCGGTCACCTGTGTAGGTCTGTTTTTGAATTAGACTTACATGATATTAACTGTCCTTAGATCTACAATTTCATTATAACACATTATATGAATAAATAAGTGAAACGAATGAATACTTATTTAAAAACAGATATGGTTTACATGTAATATTGTTTACTTTTGATCTAAAGAACTAAGAAATTAGTATCATGATAGAATGTTAGATGTTATTTTTAATTTCTTGTTCGATAATTTTTCGTATACGGCGCACTGAACGACTTGTAACTTTTTTTTTTATTAATTCTATTTTTTATAAACATTATATATAACATATAAACAACATATTATCTATCAAATTATAATAGTCACAATGGCAATAATAATGATAGTATTAGCAGTGACAATAATAAGCATTGTACATGTGCTGGTACTAAAAATATGATATATGCATATATCTTTATAAAATATTGAACAGAATGTTTTACTGTCTTTAGTTACATTTTAAGGTATATAGCTTTTTTAAAAAAAAAAAAAAGGTAAGAAGGTTTATCATAAAACAAGAGTTTTCAAATTTTCAACTTACACGTGTAAATCCAAATATGTAAAAAAAATCACCTGCATATGGAGTTTTGTCTATCGGTTAATTCGAAACGCAAGGGCATGCTCTAGGTCTGAACAGTCTCTAGTGCGAGGCAAGCTACTGACAAACAAGTTGATAAAATAGGACTATCAACAGTCTCGATTGAAGTCATCTTTTTGCACGTCCTATGGTCGATGCAACGACCTTATCAGCAAATACACTCTTCCACTGGGTCGCATGCTGACTGACGTTTTTCATACTTAATGTTAGATCATAATTAATCACTTAAATGTTTTCGACGTTTTTCGTTTTTCTCGATTACGACAACGGCGGGTGTGACCGGTCAGCAGAGGATGCTCTCTCCTCCATGACAGCTGCTCCTATCTCTATTTTTCTACAGTTGAAGCCTAACCAATCTTCTTACGATTTTTAGCTCACTGGGAGGAGGGAAAAACCGGTTCCACTAGGTTCTAAGCAGTCTTAGAAGGTACAGGGTCTTTCTTTGACCCACACCTGCATTTTGGGTCTCTTGGGCCGTGCGATTCCTCTCGGTATCGATTGTTTGAGGATATACAAACAGATTTGCTAATTTTTACTATAATATTTTTGAGTTGCAGTTCTTTTTTTCAGGCAGGTGGCATCACTTTTATTTTAGTTTAACAAATGGAAATATGCTGCTCTCACTGCTTTGAAGTTTGTTAAGAACTATGGAAAAACTTGAAATCATTATGGAACCTTTAGGTACTATGGTGCTATTTTGAAGATTAGCTCGGTGTTTTGCTATTTTTTTTTTTTTGGGGGGGGGGGGGGGGCTTGACAAAATTGTGGATAAGTTAAGTTTGCCCACTTCACCCCCACCCCAATTTCAAAACCATGCTACGTTCTCACTTCGTATCGCCAACACTTCTCAGACAAGTGCCGTAAAGGTCAAGCAGACAAATTTTAAAGAGTCATAAACACGATTTTCTTCAAATTTCACTTTTTCAAGTTAAATACATTGCAATATTTACAATGTTTTACCTATTCTAGGTATTTACATTTGTCAGCCAAAGTTTTAACATCGTAGTTAAGTTAAAAAAATAAATAAATAAATAAACAAGGCACGAGCTTTGTTTACATTACAATAAAAATGAAATGTGCGATCTGTGTCTCGCTTTTAACTTGTCAACTAACATTAAATTTGAGCTGGCCTTTGCAAATACTAATAATAAATGTTTATATGTTTTACTGTCTGTCTTGTTAACTTAGTCTTGGTTGTGTAATGTCTCTATCTAAACTTACTAAAACATTTCTTGGTCCAAAAAAATGCACGACAATTTCCATGACCTTTTTTTTTCCATTTTGGTCTCAGTTTAAAAATATGAAATTGAAAATAATGCATGCTCAAAAAAAGGTATTGGAAAAAACACAAAAGCGCAATGACTTATTTAAAGGAGTGTCAATACATTATTTTAGACTTGGATCTATACTTTTTGCAAAACATTTGGACACATTGTAACAGCATTTCATGAACTTCGTTCGAAAAGTTTATTGATCTTAGCACTCTCATTACACTAGTTGGACATTTTTAAGATGGTATTTTCTTTACCAAATGGCAACTGTTGGTATCTTTGAACTTATTATGCTGGTGAAATAAAAGCTGTTTATCGGTGATTTTATGTGAATTAGATAAATAACATATATTAAAACAGTACTTTTAGTGATTTTTGTCCAATGCACGGATTAGATGTTACAAACTGGAAACTTAAACGACATCAAACAAAGGAAAAACACATACGCTACTACCATTTATTTGGCTAGATCTTCTTGGTATATTTTCATAATATCTGCAGAAAAAAATGCCAAACTAGCATATATTTGTCAAATCTCTGATGAACTAGAATTCATCAATGATTAAGTGTAGTGATTGTGTTTTGAATCTTATTTTTCCAAGAAATTCCATGATGATAAGATATTATTTAAAACTGATAATTAACCACACGGCCAACTCTGAACAACTTGAATCATTAAATACTGTTTCCCACTGAAGTATTTATATAAACATCTAACATATGTGCAACGATTTTCATATCTTAGCAACAGCTAGCCTAGTACAGAAAAAGTACAATTTAAACCATAAAAAAAGTGTAATTCCTATAAAATCCTTTCTTTTTTCAAACAAAGTGTTATGTCTTTTTAGGTGCTGCCGGTTCACACATGCAGTTGAATAGTGTTAAAAAACTACCATAATGAAAAAACATTTAAATCATGCTATCAATGCTTCTTTGTTATATAATTTGCAAAGCTAACTCGAGTCGACATCTCAAGTGTCATTATAAATGGTTTTTATATACATCATAAAACTACCATCACGAACCAGAAGTTTCCAATTAAATTCTATGGACAACGAGGAAGAATTGTGTGCTCTTTGAGTCTTCTGTGAGACACAGGGACTGGTACTTACCAAGATCAAATGTATCTATTGAATAATATGTCCTCATAATTAAAAGGGTCCAAGAGACAATTCAGTTATCATGATTAAACGTATAATCAATGCTTGATTAACATCTAAATACGAATGGGAAACTCTCAATATAAGTATTTCCACACTCCCATTTATTTTTGGAAATATTGCAGCTTGTTATCAAACAAATTGTCCGTTTTTTAATAAACCACTATTGTTTGTATGTAGCTTAAGCCCCTTTCAAAATTGGCGCACGAGCACTTTACAACACTTTACGATCGGAATTTTTTGGCTTCGCACGAGCTATCGCATACGTTGCACAAGCTCTCGCATTCGTTGCATGCGTTTTTATGGTCGCATCAAATCTCCTCAAAATAGTGGACATGCACACTATTAAGACGCGACCGAATGCGATCTAAATTATTGCAATGCACGAACATTGGTACGAACGTTTTACAACGTTTTGTGTACTCGTAAGAGCGATGCACGATTTTTAAAGATCGTAAGATAAATTGCAGCTGATTATGCGTGTGTTATGCGAGCATGAGACTGTTGCACAACGTGTCTCATGTAATCTTGCAACGTTTTACTATCATTGCAAGATTTATCGGTTTCAGTTTCCATGATTTTCAACTAGTATATATGGATACAGCGTTATTTTCGCCCCGTGCTATTTTCGCTTCTACTTACGGTTTTGCGTCGTCTTGAATTCGCCCCAGCAATGTTGTGGTAAAAGAGAGATAATGTGAGACATTGGAATTCGCCAAGTCTTAATCCGCTAACTGACAAAAAGAGCAAAGTGAGCGAAAATAAAACAGGGGCGAATAGTTCCCTTATACAGTGTACACTGTACAAGCATATCTGTCTCAGGCCACAAATAACATTGATTTTGGCTGTTGCTTTTGTCATCTTCTTAGACAGTATCTTCTCTTGCATTCAGCTATGTCTACTGAAGAGCGTCGGAAACGGGCGGTATATATACACCCTCGGACTGGTGCGAGCATTCGTACGATGAAACGCATGATCGGACGAGCGCCGCTCGTCCAATCGCATTGGTGCACGTTCAATCGTCCGATCACCAGGTCTTTCGTGTGATCCTATCGCATTATCTTACAACACTCGCTTTCATTGTACAACATTCGCATATAGACGCAAGATATATCGCAAGATTCAACGCGTTTACATCGCACAATGGTCGCTCTGAATCGTGTGAGTTTCGTACGAGTACTTTTTCGTATGCGATTATTTTGGCAACAGTTTACGAACCAAATCTATTTTTTTCTGTCGCACGAATATTTTGTCACTTCTGCTCGTGCGCCAATAGTGAAAAGGGCTTTAGATACACTCATACTGTTTGCATAAATTTTACCACGTTAACAGTTTTAAAGTGAAATTGGGCACCTTTAGATATCCATATAGATGAAAGAGCATTAATAGTTACTAAAAATACAATCTCAGGGGTTTTTTTCAAACTGTTTTTCAAAAGTTCGACCGACACTGTATTTTAAAGGTTAAAAATGACTGACTTTCTGGTTTAAACTTATTACCCTAGGATGTTATAAATACATACGATCGTGGAAGAAGACATGGATAGAGTTATTGTTTATTTCATTGTTTATTCAAAAAGATCGTACTTGTACGTCACAAAACGGAGGTAAGCAATGCCATCTTAAACTCTGCCAATTTGGTTACAATCATTCTCCCACGCCAAACGCTATCATAAAACATAATTACGAATGTACACGGATGTGTAAACCTTTAAATGATTGTAAACTAACGCTATTAAAGTTGCTTAATATTTTTCCTATTTTGCTATTTAACTATGCATCAATGTAACTATAATTTAAGTTTTTTGGACTGTCATCACTATGTAGAACTCTTATAAAAAAAAAATGAATTTTCTTATTTTTATATTATCTCTGAAGTTTTATAACTAGATGATATCATATATAATTGATGTAATGTTTTTATGTCAGAGTCTGGACAAACCGTCTTCCATTATTCTCGCGGTAATAAGCGAACTTTAAACAGACTAGATTGCCTTACCTTTTTAAACGTTATCATTTTAAACTATTTGATATTTCTTACAGTGATTGCTCGTACGGTACTTTCAACATGGTATAATAATGTCTATTTGTTGAACATTTTGTTCAAGTCAACGAGAACGCAAAGTCGACATTCTTCGAGGAAATTCGAGTCGTTTTTTATGTCGTGAAAGAATAGCTTGTACTGCTTCTACAGAAACGTTTCTTTTTTTTTCTCTGGGCCATTCTTATTCTCTGGGTCATTCTCATCATTAGCATTAAATTCCCTCTTATTCATTTCCAACAACTAATACGTTCTTAGGTTTCTAACTTTGGACATATTTCTCTAAAAATACGAGATATTTGCGGTAGATAAAAAGGGAATGATGCTCATAAGTTAATTGAACCGTTAATTGCTATCAACACACCCGGTCTTGGTGTCCTGCTGACACGCTTGGCCAAACCTGTCAATCGGGGCCCAGGCTATTGTTTCTTGTTTGATTGACAAGCGTTATGTCATTGATCTAACTCCAGGTAAATTTTAGGGGAGGTGGCCTAAAATTGGGTCTTTAAAATTGACTCTCTATTAGCTTCTCATGGAAATGAAATTGGAGGAGTAGTGTTCTTCCTTGTTACAGCCAGGTTTCTCTTTTCTCGACTGTCTCCCTTTGAGTACTTGGTCCAATTTACATAACACTAGCATCCAACACAGAAGACTGCCTGTAAGATACACTGACACCTTTGAAAAAAAATACGAGTTTTGTGTTATCCATTTCACATACCGATTCAAGTTAAAACAAACTAAATTCAGTAATATATTTTTGTAAATACGAGGGTTGTTCGGAAATTATTGAGACATTCTCTCTTATTCTGTTAGGAAAAAAGATAAACCCTTGAAATTTCAACAAAACGTAAATCAGGATAGAGTTTATCAATGTGAAAAGTTTCTTGTCCATGGCATGATTAGATCATTCCTGGTAAGCGGATCAACGTGCCCTCGTCCAGTGACCCGGCGCAACCGCAAACTTTTCGCAACGTCATTTTAACGCTTCTCATTGCTCCTGTGTATTGAATACCTTAAAAACGAACGGAAATAAAAATTATTTTTTATTTCTCATTTTTTGTTTTCATTTCAAGGTGTCATTATTTACATTTTCTCTCATTTTTGATTTTTTGTGAAAAGAATTCGAATTATTTTTTACCCGTAAGTCAAATTAGTGTGAAAATCTCCTGCAGTCATTTTGTACATATGTTAGAACTGTTGACAACAGTTAGAGTGTAAAAAAGTACTTGATATTTAGTCTTTTTGTCTTAATTCTAGTTAAACAATCAGTGAAAAAATAGATGAACTGAAGCTCTTTATCCTTTGTCATCGTATAGTTTTTGTTTAAGCAATTGCATGGCCTTAAAAGGTCCTCTTCTGAGATTTCCACCAGTTTGATGTATATTCGTTGCGCCGTCTTGACGTCAAAATTCAACGTAAAGTCGTTGTCAGATTACTATTGCTTGATAAATATATTTGTACCACATCCGTATTTCAACTCGAACATTAGTGCAACTTGATCAAAAGTTAGTCGCAAAAAATAGCAAAATGAACATATTTAATTTGATTTCTTTTATCATTAAATTTAAGTCTACGGACACTTAGAGAGTGGATGTTTAAGTTTTTTAATCTCCGATTTCATGCCTGCGCCGGGTAGCCCGACCACCGACTTGTTTATCTACCGTCGCAAACAAAATATTTAACATTCTTTTAATACTAGTTTGTTTAATTATTTGTTGGGGTTTCTTCAATGTTTATGCCAATTTTCACCAAAATTCGTCACTTAGAAAGGGATATATTCGAGTTTTTTCAGTAATTTCCGATCAACCCCCGTATGATAAATAGCCACTTATGAAAAGATGTTTTATTAAAACTTATTTAAACAACGTTGGTTGTACGAACCGTCAAAATATCAGATACCCTGTGTTTATAACCCTTGGTCTTAGAACTTAAGATAACCTGGGCAGCCAGAAAAAGCATAAAATAGTTCATGCAAAATCCAGAGCAAAGTTTTTTTTCGGTGCATATGTGGCAGGGGACACTTCATTTTAATACATTCACTGTAGCCAGGGGATGAGTGTTTTCGAAACTCTGTACCTAGAATATCCTCCGTTCCCATTTAGCACAAATACCTTTAATTCACTCCTTATGGGGCCAATCACCAATTTCTGAGGAAAATTACTAGTGTGTAAAATTTTCTGCATACTGGTTTTTCTGAAATTTCGACAATTTCCTATTTCGCCCATTTTACATGATTTTTCAGCTTTTTAGACCTCCCCCTGCTAATTCCCTGCAAAGGGTTGACCTTCCGTACCGTGTGCATGTTGCACCATCACATGTTAGAAACTTACCGGTGTATAGTTTACAATGTCCCATCCATCTACTTTTCGTGTTATTTTACCTCCCGTCTGTAACTTGCAATTTCAGTGTGTAAAGTCAACACAACAGTCATAGCCGCAAGTTTTTCATTTTACTTCTGATTCTCATGTACTTAACATAAGGGGCCTACATATTGCATATCAATTTCAACAAGAGACATCCCTCTAACTAATGATAATCATTAAAATCATTTCATGAACGTTAGCAACACTCATAAGCCTTCAAGTACAGCAACTCTCAATTTTACAAAAATATTGACAGGTACTTTATCCGAAACTGTCCCTTGCTACCTATAACTTACAGTAACTTTTTTTGAAAAGACATTTAGTCCTAACATTAGAAAGCTTATGCAATTCTGAAAAAAAGTACACCTCATATTGCCAATTCAATTGAGGTTTAAGAAAAATATGTCATTTAAGTGAACCCACCATTTCCACTTTCCTCTATTTAACACATATTCGTAGGGTTCTCCTTCTGTAAAACATCTTTACTTAATCTGTTAGAGGTCAACTGCTGATCAACCTCCTTTAATAAGAAACCTTATTCAATACTACATACATCTACAAGATATTATTATGTTAAAAGCATCACATCACTTAGAAATACCCTTACATGTATACCATCCACCTATCTTTGGATTTTCATAAAAAGCATCAGTTTGAAATATGTTACCTAATATTATGAAACTTGTGGCAATTTCTTCGAGTCATTTCTCACACATATTTGACAACAATCATCACTGATGCTAAAAATTGATATTTTTTTTGTAAATTGGATGATTTGTAGCATTTTTATTCACAAATAGACCTACTGCTTTGCATGTGATTTCTTGTTCCCATGAAAACATAGGCTAACAATCATATTTAGTGAATATCTTTTCTATTCTGGTTTCTAGTTTCCTTTTAACCATGCTAAAACAGTAGGACCTACAAGTCTGATCCCTGCCTTTAATTAAAATGAAATTCAAACATACCCGGGTATCAGGAGACGGATGAGAAATTCATTAAAATTGGTCAAATTTTACATGTTTTTCTACATTTTTTATGCCTATATACAATAAAAAGGTGAAAAATATGTTGTTTCTTGTTCATTTCAAAAGTAATTATCATAGCAGATGTTATTTCAAGGCTACATGTAATGTTAATGGAGACAGTTGGAAAGAGGGGGTGATTTTTCAACTATGTAAATGCATCTAAAATATCACTTTTGGGCAGGAAGGAGCAATAACTTAGGTTTTTTGACATTTTGAATGCTATGATAACTGCACCTGTCTACATGTAAACTTCATTTGAAAGAAAAATATGCATTCTAATTTACTAGATGATATCCCGCGCAAGCGCGGGGATTTAACACTTTAAACATAAATATGATACAATGCTTAATGCGTTGAACCATATTTTTTCGCCATTCTTTGTTAAACTGTGTCCTAAATTTTTCTAAACTGCTTTCTTAACATATTATTTAAAACTAAAATAGAGAAACAACTGCATAGCTGGACATTTAGAGAAGAAGGCAGAGTTGAAAAATCTAAACTAAAATGGATGATATTAACATGTACGTGGTCTTTATTCTGTTTGGTGCAAAAAACTGGAAAAAAAATAATTAAACATTTTTATTTCAACGCGGGTATGTTAAGGCTTCCCGAAGCGATATGTAGAAAGTCACTTGTCTGTACTTCATACAATATGACGTCATAATCAACTTTGACGTCACGATCTGCATTCCTTTCGATAGGTCTCAAGGAATGTATCGTAACGTTAAAAGTGAATTCTTTTGAAACTGTAATAAAACCGCTTATTTCCTTTACATATATGCTGCCGTTTATGCTAGATATACAGAATTCATTCATATTAATAATCAGTAATAAATAATTTGTAGATTTAAAGCTTCATTCTAAGTAAACGGCTATCTATAAATTAGTGGTTTAGAGACTCTCCCTGTTACGTGTAAACAACTGAAGAAAGGAATTTTAATGCATGTAAAAACAGCTTGGCGCAGGTGAAAGATCAATACAGTTTTCGAATGTTTTAAGTAAAATTGATAGAGAATACGGTTACCAAAGTGAACCATGCTTGGGAAACCTACGGATTAACCCCAATTTTAGGTAAATCGCTTTTAATTAGTTAAAATGTGCCTTATTTTGATGATTTGGCGAAATGTTTTAACAATATATTTAATAAACGAAACATCTATTTGAAGCCCAAGCAAGAACTTCAAAGTGTATGACATAGCAAAGGATTTTTCTTAAAAATATTTATGATTTAGTGTCATTAATCACCTGCGCCGATGCGATTAATCAGATAATATGCAATGTTAGGAAACGCACTTCACGTGACAACGAATTACATATGACGTCACAAAAATGCATCAAATATTATGTTTGACATCATTGTCAATAAATGATATAAAAATTTTCAGATAAACTCCCTGTCGAACTATTTATTCGTTGATTTAAAAAATATTGTTTTTCAGCCGTATTTTTGCTCCGGGACACCTTAACATTGCTGCGAAACCAGTGGTTGGTAATTAATGCGTTACATCTAAATTTTGTTCTTTAGGTCAAATTGTACTATATGATTCTTATTTATGTTCCAAACATGTATAAGATTTTTAGATTAAAGACTGTTTTGAGAAGAATTATAGAACAATTTCGGGGGGGGGGGGGGCAGACCCCTTTTCACTTCCCCGTTTCATGTATGTATACATTAATACATCATTTATTCATATAGACACAGGACACAATATGTTCATTGATACAAATTAATGTACGAGGGTTGTCCAAAAAATGGGTTTTTATATACATATTGTATATCGAAATCTTTGTCATAAAATTTCAAATCAAACTAAAGTGGTTTCAAAATTTCCCATTGAAATAAGCTAAATTTTTAGTATATTAAAGGGTCGCGGAAAGTACGCACGGCCCAGCGTAAAAATTGTCCAAACTTTGTAATTGAGTTTTTAGATATGAATATTTGCAGTTTTTATAAAACATTTCAAAACTTCATAATCTTCTATTGTGTTGTAGTCTGTATGGTGTACGTCATTTGAAGCTATTTTCAAACTAGCAGAGGACTTTTAAAAGATATTACGACAAGAACATGTCTTTAAAAACGCCTGAAAAAGCGATATCAGCTGACCGCATCATAAAATTATGTGTCGACTGAGGTAAAACATCGATAGAAACAAAATAAACGATGGAGGAAACAGGAAAAACATCGAAATATGTCGAGTTTACCTATTTGCAAGTGGCACAAGCGATATTTTGATGGAGTATGCAATTGTACCTTCAGACCAAACGGTGAATGCGGCATATTACTCTCAGGTAAACCAAGGACTACGACGTTATAGAAACGTCGTTGTAACTCAACGTCAGACTGGGCCGTGCGGCCTGTATCGGCAATGTATATATAATGATAACTCCAATACAAAAATGTACATTGCTCTGATTTTTACACATATACAGTATTATATACTCCAATTACAATCTTATAATACTTTCCTGATAATGGCGCCGTTATTTTAAATAAAATTGCATGTGTCCATGAACTTTTTGGACAACCCTCGTACATGTATAAAGTTTACTACCAATCTGTCGTGGTATAAAAATGTATGAAATTTATAAAACGCTAGTGTATGCATACATATTTGCATATTTAAAACAAAAGCTGTCAGTGCCAAAGTATCTGGTTAAGGGGGATGTGCGGCCATCTTGTACATTTGAGGATAAGAATGTAAATATTTCTTGAACTGGCTTGTTTCTGCCCGAAACTGACCAAAACTGTTGCCAAAAAATATACTCGTCCTACACATTCGACTATGACTTTAATTAGTTAAACCGCGCTCCTAGGCACCCTGCTCTTGATAGTTATTCACATCAAAACTAAAATTGTATCAAATTGTTCCATTTTATCTATTCACCTCTTGTATTAACCAAATATGTCAGATCCAAAGTATCTGCCCGCGATGCATGATAAACTCGTCAACCTTAGTCAACCCGCGTTCTAGGTTACACCGTTCTGGAAAGTTCTATCCCATTCTCTCACCAGAGGTCGTGCTTCGCAGGCGTTCTATACATCCAAACTAAAATCTCGCATTCAAGAAACGAATTGACTTATTTTTATTATTCAACGTTCGTCAAATCTTAACGTCTATGTGCACTGTAACTAAGTTCCCAGTAAATATATTCACTCTTTACGTAATCAATCAAAATAATTTCATTGCAAGCATATATTTATCACTTTCCCAGTGAATTGGATCCGCCAAAGCGTGTCCACCACCTTATTTTCATTTTTGCTATTTCGAGCCAGTTTATCGAAATTAAAAGTACATATAGGTTTTTGATTAATTTCACAATAATCACTTATCAAGTATAATTCAATTATAGCTTACGGACATCATCTCTCATGTGTCAAAATATCAAATGTATAAGCAGTTACACTGGTGCAGGCGTTTCGTAGTTTATTGGCAAAAAGTCTTAATTTATAAGCATGCATTGTTACTGGAAAGGTCAGGTAAAGTAGAATCGTTTTATCTATTGGATCTGCATAAATAAAACTTAAGTAATCATAATATGACGGCGATATAGTACACTAAACATTCACGATTCATAGTATAACCCTGTGAATATCAAAAATGGCCAGAACATATCAAAATGTTGACGCCATTCAGTGATTTTCTGGATTTCAATGCTCGCAAAATATGTTGGTCGGCAAGAAAACAGTCCATTTCGAACATTAAAAGTCAGGGCTCCATCCTTTAAAAATTATAAATTTAGTTCATAATAAACATAAGGAACAAAAAATATTAATATATATGAAAATAAAAATTTCGTGTTTTGATCAGTCATCTAAAAATTGAATCATGATTGATGATACGCTAACTTTTAGCACAGGTTCAGATAAATATTGAATTGAATTATCAAAGCAAACAGTCCTCAAACTGACAATATTTTGTTTGATACGGCATGTATATAAATTTAAAGTGTAAAAAGAAAAAAGAAGTACAGGTCTCAACGGTATACCAGCTTTAACAATATTATGATAGATTAAAGGATTTTGCATATTTCTTCCTGTTTTGATTTCTGTCTCAAATATAGTTTTGATTTAATTAAAGGATAACTAGCTATTCAATAAATTTGTAATTCAAATAGTACCCTCTTATTCTACATTCTATCGAATGCCTTTAATACATCGCAAAATACATTCAACATAGTTACATAGTTTTCCTTTAAAACTACTAGAATTAATAGAAAAGAGTGAGCTAATCTCGAAAACCATTGTCAACCTCCGCTTCGCATCGGCTGACAATGGTTTTCTCGGGGTGGCAATTTCAACTGTTACCCTCCCAAACAGGCACTACTTATATATAGCTACCTGCTTGAAACTTAAAAAAATGTTCATATGTAGATAATTATACACATACTTTAGTTCAGTTACACAATTCTGTGTGTCTGTGATAATAATATACCTTAATAAATTTGAATGTTATTCTCTCAATCAGAGAAAAAAAGTATGTGTAAAAATACAGAATTGAAAGGTAGTATGATGATAGTCCAAGAAGAAAAGAAGAAAACCTGAAAAATAATTCTCGGTTTTATTGATAACCACGTTTAATAGTCGTATACCGTGACTACGTTTTGCATGGTTAAAAACTCCATCACTTTTATCTTTTAAAGAAAACATGAAGGTTAAAATACAAGATGTTCTTTTACAATCAATTATATTAATCATGCTGGGAAATAGAAACTTCTTAGTACCATCCCATGTTTGTAATGGTATCACCTGAACAAAGTTCAGCATGGAATGTGCAACGCTCACTTTGTTTCCCATGGTAGCTGCTCTGCCTCAAAAAAAAAAAAAAAAAAAAAAAAAAATAGAAATAAAATGTTGACCTGTTAAATTCATTTTTTATTTTGGCAATTACAATATCAATATTAATTCCACTTGCTGTGATCAATGATCCACATAAGGTATCAATTATACAGTGATAGTTTCCTTACTTTCAAATAGATGATGTTGATTTCCTTGAAAGACGGTGAAATCGTATGCAATATGTTTAAGTATATTTCGAGTAATCTTCTTTGATGATATATGTCATTTGGCGGCTGTTTTGCTTTGTGCCATAATGGCGTTACGCAAATAATGTTGTCTTTTCTACAGGAAATATATTTTATCGTAGCCAATGTAAAGAGTCGAACAATGACGCAAAATCTGTACATTTATGACTCCGGGTATTGCGTCATGTGACCAAACACTTGTGAACTGATTATATCTCTTTTCTTAAATATAAATTAAGCCCGCTATTGAAATGCTAAATATCATTTAGGAAGGTTTGATCAAGGTCAAGAAAAGTACGTACTTGTTTAATGAAATTGTAGTAAAAACATTTCTCTTGTACAGCTTGCATAATTTTCAATCTTTTATGTTTGTTATCTAACTACTTTTATATATTATCAATATTTTTATTTGCAAAAACATAGAGCTGGGGTTTCATTAATATTCGTGGCTATCAATTTTCGTGGATTTAATGAAAATCACAGTTACAAGGTTACGTAAATTCGTGGCTCATAATCCTATCGATACAAAATGTTAGTAGAACTTGCACTTCAATGAATATTTATTTTCATGGATCAACTTAACAATGAAATCCACGAAAACTGGTATTCAACGAATATTGATGAAACCACAGTAGATGTCGATTTATTTGGAACGCTAACTGCTACCGCAATTCATGCTTTAGACTATGCCTATTCAATTGTCAACAATTTACCACACTTCTGGTGTCTTTTGGAGTAAAAATATTGCATTAAAATGAAACCAGATTCATTTATTTGTTCATACTGTTTGTTCCTATAAGATGGAAGGTTGTCAATACGAAGGTTATAATACTTGCTATATACCGTGTCACATTCCAAATTGTCAAATGGAACGTCGATGATAATTACTTTCCTGAAATGCCTTGGATTGCTGCATTGCAGCTCGTTTCTTGAATTATACGCTAGCATTCCTGATACATAAATATCACCAGTTGTTCCAAATCGCACATGCAGTTCAAGGGATTTTTTTTCGATATACCTTACGAAAGAAAACTTCCTGTTTTAATTCATTTTTCTGCAGTACTACAGATATGTAAACTTAGACCCCTAGTAATAGCAGAATTTAAAACGAAGCATGATATGTAACATTATATACTCTTTGTATATATAATCTTACATTATTTTGAAGTCTGAAATAGATAGTATGTAGGAGAGAAATTCTGTGTAAGAATACACTGATAATTATTATAATGTTTATGCTCGTATAATAAACATTTAAATACTCACAGATATTGTAAAATCGGAAGTGTCACAAATATATCCTTAGAGAAAATCACGATTTTGTTTCTTTTCAATGACCTAAGTACACAGTTCATATTCATATATTGATGGCGTTATCTTTTAATTTATATTTCATCAGCAATAACTATTAAAGGGGCATGGACACCATTTTGGTCCAAAATTATTTTTCCAATTTTAATGGTCACAATGCTTCAATAAGGCATTTTTAATAAGCAACCAAAATTTGAGTGTCATTCGTTGAGTTATAGCCGAGTTACATAACTTACGATTCTTTGCTATGCAAACAAAGCTTTTGTTTACATTTTGAATGTTGAAGTAAAAATTCTAGTTTTAAACCTAAAATGAATGTGTTAAGAGTTAGGAAATGTTTATTTATGCTTAAAATAGACAAATCAGCTTGAAAAAGATTTTTCACTGGTATATTGAATATATGTAAACAAACACAGGGCACGAGCCTTGTTTACATGATATCGAATTGTGAGCCTTGTATCTTGGTTGTAAAGTTACGACTGACTCTCAAATTTCATTTTATCATTAGAAATGCATTCCTAAAGCATTGTACATGTAAATATTAAAAACAGAAAAACAGAATTTGACCAAAATCGTGACCATCCCCCTTTTAATGTGTATTGCCAAATGGTTTCCACTCTAGTTTTTATAATGAAGGAAGATAGATACTTTACCATCACATTGTTTTGTTATATATAACAGGAAAGCATTAAACTTATCTATCAAAATGTGTTATCTGCATATGAAATTTATTTTCTTAACTTACAATTTTTGTAAGTTCAACAATCGTTCAAAAGCGTGTATGTCTAAGGTGGCAATTTGGTTTCCATCCAACAAACTGATATCTATGCATTTATTTCCGGAACAAGGAATCATTGAATATTATGAGGTGATAATTTTGGCGTGGTCAAATCCAATTAAGCCCGAAAGATTTATGATAAATTTGACCACGCTCCGACTGAAATTATAACCTCATAATATTCAAGTAATGAATTATTATTACTTATATTTATATTATTTTCATTTTGTACACTTTAAAACAACATTTTTTATGTAGCACATGCTACACGTATGTATTACTACGCGGCGCAGCCTATACCGCTTTTCGGTTATGTTGTAAGACACGTTCATTTTGTGTCGCTCATCTTTTATGAAATTATTGGGTTATAGGCTTTAAAATTGATTCGTATTGTTATCACAGACAAATACTGATGAAAATGTTAATATTAAGGTTTGGTGTGGCTTGACACATCGATATGTTCTTAATGAATATATCAGTTATCTTTTTAAATGAAAAAAAACAAAATTGAAAGATCGATATAAGCTCTCTCTATTATTTTTTATCAATTGTATTTTTAAGAATGAACACTACTCGTAAAAGGCATTGTCCACCATATTTCTCTTTCATCGCCGCTATCCCTAAAACCCCTATGTAAGCAGCAGACATCTTAACAGTTTAAAGTATTCCGCTAGCGCTGTAGAGGTCTAACTTTTGTGGACGCACATCCTACATCGCCGTGTTACTCGGTCGCGATGAAATTATTAAATTTTTACGATTTTTTTCTAAGCCAGGATAATACTTACATCAAATTGTAATACAGGTCAATGCATTATTTACAAACAGCTCCTCAACTGCTACCGGGTCATATATACCGGTCGAGAAAATTATGTATAGTAATAATAAATAGTGCTGCCTTACTTCGCGTGTGCTGTTCATACAGAATATACGTCTGCATCATATTGTATACTCCGGCTGCACAACACCAAACATAGTGAATAAGCGATAGTAAATCGAAGAAAGTAACAACATGTTGTCGTTTTTGTCAGTTTCACTACACGATCTACATGCTTTGCGCAAGTGCGGTGATATAACAGTATGACACATGAAAACCGTCTACAACTATCAAGGATTTTCGAAATATGTGTGCTTTGATTTCAGTATCTGTAATTTGTTTTGTTATTGATATTCATTATCAGAGAAGTGCTTGTCATTTTTTTTTCAAAACGCGTTTCTAAAAAAATCGTTCCGTCCAATGTAACGTGTTCGGGTTAACAAAATACCTAAACGCAATGAAGCATAAACAGTGCTTTCGGCCTTATATAGGTGGTGTGTACCAATGATCGTAACAATAGAAATGGCAACTACATGTAATATGACGGTAGTCGTAGATAAAAGGGAAATAATGCGTATTTATGAATTCAATTCAGCTTGAACTCTATATTGATAGAATTACTTACTGAAAAGCATACATGGGATATTTTTTTTTCAAAAGTGGGTACTTTTTGCATTAGGCATGTCTTGAATTTAGCGAGTTGAGATATGTGTACCAAATATTGCGTACTTGTTCAATCAATCTTCTTTTTACACCGCCTTTAAGGATTTTTGTCGACACACATTAGCGAGTCAGCATCCATTTATATGCATTTTTTTTTTTTTAAATTGATAAAGAAATTACTTACAGTTCCATTAGTTTGGGTACATCTGATAGTTTTTGTTCCAGTTATTTCTGATAATCTGTTTTCAGTTAAATCTCTATAATAATTAAGAAAGAGTCTGGAAATAAAAAATATGTTTGCATATTGCATTGAAATCAAAAAGAACGGAAATACTAGCCAATCTATATACATGTTGTTTATAATAATGCATTTAACTAAGTTTATATTATTAGTATTAAAACAGTTCATAGGATATATGGATTTTTAATCCATTTCTTTGAATGTCCACTTATCTGTTCAGGATTTTTCAATTTATGATAAGTTTTAATTTTAAAGGGGGGTGGTCACGATTTTGGTCAAGAATTATTTTTCCGATTTTAATGTTTACAATGCTTTAGTAGGGCATTTTTAATAGGCAACCAACATTTGAGTGTCATTTGTTGAGTTATTAGCGAGTTACAGAGCTTATAATTATTTACTATGTAAACAAAGCATTTGTTTACATTTTGAATGCTGACGTGAAAATTCCAAGTTTAGACCTAAAATAAATGTGTCAAACGTTAGAAACTGTTTATTTATGCTTAAAATAAGTAAGAAAATAGCAAATCAGCCTATTTTTTTTTACTAGTAAATTGAATCTATGTTAACAAAAACAGGGCACGATTCTGTTTACATGACAAAGAGTTATGAGCTTTGTATCTTGCTTATAACTAACGACTGACTCTCAAATTTCATTTGATCATTAGAAATGCATTCCTAAAGCATTGTAAAAAATAAAAACAGAAAAAAAGAATTTGACGAAAATCGTGACCATGCCCCTTTAAAGCCGAAAAAAATCATACTGGAAAAAAAATGAATTTAATTATTTCACTCTATGTATACGTATAGAATTTCAAGATTTGATAATCCCTCAAAAGTATTGATCTCTACCGTGTCAATCTGGTTGTATCTCATAAATCTAAATAAACATAAAGTACATGTACATGTTTTCTTATAGGAAATAGATTACAACTGTAAATATAGAGCAATAAGTTAATCTTAAAGCTAACATAAATCCATAGTAGTATTTGGTCGCCATATTAGTTTTAATCGTTCCTCAACTGCTACAGGGGTATATGCACATATACCGGTCGAGAAAGTTACGGTTGGTTGCTTTCTGGTCAAGCCATTCAGGTTGCACGAGCTTCTCATTGCATGAACTACACTTTGTAGTAAAATGTAAAAAAAAAACAAAAAACCCTACAATCAATAGATAAAAAAGAGTATGATATTTCAATTGATGAATTGTCAAGGTATCCCAATTATCTCGCAAATGTTAAGGCTTCCCGGTTGATTTCACAGCAATGTGTAGAAAGTCACTTGTCTGTACGTCATACGATGTGACGTCATAATTAACTTTTTATCTTTTCGATATTTCTCATGTTCTTACCTGAACAGTCAATAGACCAGAATAGTTTTCCCTTGGTGCAGGGAACAGCTCAGTATGATCTATTGCCCTCTGCCGTTGGCCTCGGGCAATAGATCATACTGAGCTGTTCCCTGCACCTCGGGAAAAATATTCTGGTCTATTGACTGCTCAAACATTAAATAATTGTATATTTATGAATAGTGTCAGCTTCAAACAAAAGAGTTGGGTTTTTGTTGTTTTTTATTCGATTTTTAGGGGGATGCCGGTGTATTTACTGCATGATAAATTTTAATAAGAATGAGACACATTTGTGTTCAACAACAAAATTTCAAAATATGAGTAACATTGATATGATCATGAAAACAATTACGTTACAACTTAACCTCAGAACGTACTTCTATTCCAATCTACACTCTACAAATATTTACTTTTCAGAGATTCGGTTATCGGAGAAGGATAATATTTACAGAGACAAAAGGGCAGTAGATATCATTCCTTCAAGAGCAGCTGAACTAGCATATTCATCTTCAAATGTAAATAGCAGTAGAAAGTTTTGTTATAAAGTGTGTCTGATTGTTATTGCAGTTAAATTTATCTCGAACGTATACAGAATATAATTGAAATGTGGAAAGACAAATCTCATATTAAGATTAATTTTGTCAAAAATACATCATTTAATCTACGATATATACGGGTTTATTGGGAATGCACTAATAATTTTGATAAATTAAATGCTTTCAAAATTTTAAATATACCTAATGTAAACCCCTTCTGATTCACATTTTATATTTGTTCTTTATTGACATATAAAGTTAGGAATACCATACTGAAATAACAATTAAAATTTGTAAGATTTGAACAAAGAAATCCATTTTTTGAATTTCCCCCATCGCCCCTGCTATAACTTTTTTTCAGTAAAGCAAGCAAATCTAAGAGTATAAAATATTGCAGAGTTTGATTTTTTTCGTCGTCTGCATTTCGATTTTTCAAATTCCGGGGGTATTACCATTGTAATATATAAAGAATAAAAATTAAGATCATTACTTACACGATTTAATAAGAAAGCGGAGGTATCAACTTTATTCTAGCTAGCGAAGAGACGGACGGAAGGATTGAGATGCTATATAAATTCTACAGCGAGACACGACGACTGGTGGGTATTCACCGAGATAATATTTTTGTTTCTAAGTTTTCAATTTCATTTTCTCATCAGCTAGCAGTTGTTAAAGATATTATTCAACTTTGACTAGAAGCATAGAGACATAATAGACATACTAGTGATTAATATGTTTGAAAGGGATATACATAAAGAGACATAAATGCAGGGTATTTCTTTCAAAGTCAATTTGACTTTTTATATCTATATTTTGTATCTAAACCACGGCAAAATGAACATTAAAGCTCATTTCCATGTATTTTTGAGTTTGTTAAATGTAAAAGATATGAAAATATTTAATATAAAGCTCTTTTCTTTTAAAACATCAAACATACGTGCCTGGTATTGTTTAGTTTATTTACAATAACAGCGAAAATTCTTGGCAAAATAATTAGTTCATAAATACTGTTGTTTAATTGGATTTCAATTTTTTAAAAAAAAATATGCAACTCACTGCTTGGTGGCCATCAATGGTAACGAAAATGCATTCGAATGATATCTGTTTGTCCTTTTGATATTAATTGCTGTTTTCTCTACATTGGCAATTAACGTTGTTTACTGATGTGACCCAGTAGTTGACGATGTTAGCGTGGATTTACAATCAATTCTACAATCGGAACACGGGGAAGAGTGATATCGCACACCTTCATTATCTTTTTTCCTTTTCAGCCATGCAAATTCTTTTGACTCTAAGAACGACTGATCAGTTTTTCTGTTTCTTTGTAAAACTATTAAACTATTAACAGAAATGGCTAAATCTCAGATCCCCAAAACCACGATTATAGCTACCTAATATATGGGCCCCACCATCGTCGCAAACAACTGCCAATATGTATGGTCCTCTCTCATCTGGAGAGAGGTATGTGGACTTTGGAATGTGGCTTGAGACGATGGGGCCTGCTGAGAACCATGTTTAGACACAAGTCCAAAGAGCCCGAATAAATCCACATTATAAAAGGATAATGATACTTGCCCTTCTCATCCGTCCTCTGAGAGCTACCTAGAATGGAAGCATGATAGACCCTACCGTTAACCGAGGAACAATCATGTACAAAAGATCGATAGATTGGAATAAACAAAACAGAGTTTACTGATAATTTGTATTAATTGCTACCTATAATATTTTACACATTTGTGAATATTGAATTTTTTATAAATGTGGGAGGCAGGTGTTTTTTTGGTTTTTTTTATTTCCATTAACCCTATGATTACAATGTAGTTAATCAGAACAGCTGTTTACTAATAGAGTGTTCCAGCTGTAAGAAATTTATTGTTTTATTCATACAACCCCACTTCTAAATGTATATGTACGCATCTTATTAAAAATAATTAATTTGATAATTGAATTATTATATTTTTTATTAAAATGAACATAAAATGCGGTTAATACAAACAAACTTCTTTACAATAACTAATTCATTTGTGAAGGATAAAACCAACTAATAAAAGTATTCTTTGCTTTCTAATGATACCTTTATGTATAAATCGGGTACCTGTAAAGTGCGAAAAGAAATAGAAACGAAACGAAACGAAACGAAATGAAACGAAACGAAACGAAATCTGCCGAAACGAAACGAAATCTACCGAAACGAAACGAAACCTATCGAAACGAAACCTTCCGAAACGAAATCAAATCGAAGCGAAACCAAAACGAAACGAAACCAAACGAAAACGAAACAAATTGAAATAAAATCGAGCAAAATGAAATCCAAGTTAATTGATATATATATATAACCATTTTAATTTAAAATATATTACATGTATACATTATATTTAATTTGTGTTTATTTGTGAAATAACGGATCAATCAAAATGAGTCTGTGTTAACACCCAATGAAAGATAAAAAGAGTTTGTTCATTTCATTACCCCCCCCCCCAACAACACACACACACACACACACAC
>WFKH01010211.1:11299385-11348017 GCA_016163765.1 Magallana hongkongensis | reverse complement strand
ACACACACACACACACACACACACACACACACACACACACACACACGGTGGGTTTCAAGGCCTATGTTTTTGTGATGTACAAGTACCAAAAATAAAATTTCCAGTATAAAGGAGTGTAAACCACCCTTATAATTGCGTCTACAGTAAAATAAAACTTTAATTATGTAGCATCTCGCAAAACCCAGTGAAAATGAAATTTGTCTCCCCTTTAATGTGGTCTCTTCAGTTCACTGGGATAATTTAATTAGGCAGTCTGTCAGTTAGCAACTAATACTGTTTGTCTTAAAAAGCGAAAGCACGTGTGACAACTCAGTTTATCTCAAACGGCCGAGGACCAATTGCAATTTACTTGTCCTCCGCTTTTATTTTACTGTTTATAAAAGTGCGTGGTCTGATATAGTTTGGTTTTAGACAATAGCAAAGCAAGAATCGCCAGGTTCTAAAGTCTGAGTTTGTGTTTACAAGTATGATTACAAACGGATTGTATTAAAAAATAACCAAAAGTGATACTAGGAACTTGAGGTTTATATTTAGTTAGAGTCTAAAATGTTTTTGTTTTTGCATAGAAATGGGCAATAACTTTTGAAGTGTATCCACACCTACAAATGCGCACGTCTAGAAATGAACAAACATAACCCGTTGCTTCTCAAATACTAATAAACACTAATATATTTACATGTAATATACTTTAAAATTGAAATGGTCACATATACATGTATATCAATGAACTTGATTTCATTTTGCTCGATTTTTTTTTCATTTTGTTTCTGTAGGTTTTGTTTCGTTTCGTTTCAATTTCGTTTCGTTTCTTTTCGTTTTGGTTTCGTTTCGGTAGGTTTAGTTTCGTTTCGGTAGACTTTGTTACGTTTCGGTAGATTTCGTTTCGTTTCGGTAGATTTCGTTTCGTTTCATTTCGTTTCGTTTCGTTTCTATTTCGTTTCGCACTTTACAGGTACCCAGTACAGATCACGTAATTTAACTTGCGCTCTCTTTAGGTTTTCAATTTTCTATCCAATTTATGGTCGACCCGGACATCTTTCTTATAAGCAAAATTTACATGAAAAGATATTAATAAAACCATGGAAAAATCAATGATTATTGAGAAGGAGGGAGAAGATTTCGGCGTGTTTAACTATATAAAAGATCGTCAACTCGATATAACACTATCTTTTTGCAGTCGATCGTTGTGCAGCCGATCGTTGTACCATCCTGACTCTAGAATGACGTTGACATTAGTTGTGCTCTTCTTCTGTGGAGCATACGTACATGCTCCTGAGGTAAGATCCTTTACTTTAAAATACTCCGTTAAATTTAACGAATGTTGGAGAATATTGAAATGTTCATGATTGACTTCAAAATAAAAGAAAGGAAGAATGAAGTTGTAAGAGAGAAAGAGGGAGTATTTACGTTTGTTCCATTTTCGGCTTAGTGCACGTGAAGATTAATTCATCAGAAGTTGTTTGAATTGGAAGGTAATATCAAAGGCGATTTATAAAGATATTCATGTGCATACCCAGTTTGTAAAAGTTTTTCAAAGATCATTAGTATTCTTAATGATTCTAAAGTTCTATACTATTTTTTGTTTTTGCTGCTGCTGCAAAAGCGTTATATTTTAATAAGTTTCAAACAAATTCATTTATAAGTATAATTGGTGATTCACTATTAGTATAATTGGTGATTCACTTATAAGTATAATTATAATACAAAAGCTAACTTGTATCTGCAATCGCCGATAATATGAGTTTTTGTCTCCTTTTTGGACGGTCCAATCTAACATTAACATACATTCTGTACAGTGATTTGATAAAACGATAATGTAATTTTTCTTATTATTATTTTTCTCCACGAAAATATGGCAAACATTTACGACCTTAACATTTTTATTATTTTTTTTTCTATTGAAGTATTAACCTTCGATTTTACAATAATCTTTTCGATATGAGAATTTCTGCTCACACTGATATAAAATGATTTATCATTTAAATGGTGTGTATGATTAGATAATTAGTGGTTATTGCACGAAAACAGGTATCTTTTACATTCTTAAATTGTAGGAATGTTATTGACATATTTACATGTATGCTTTCAAGATTTTGCAAAATATGATTGTTATTCACAGATATATGGAAACAAAATAGTTCCACATTCAACAATTAAGTCTGTTTTCCAAGGGAATTAGGTAACAGCGTTTGTTAAAAATATTTATCCTCTTGGATCATATTAACAAAAATATCATGAACTGTTCTTGTTAAATGTTGATTTTCTTTTTTCAAGAGAACTTTGACGCCCTAGACTTTTCCAGTTTACCGGAAGCCATCGGGAGTAATCGAAAAAGGTAAACATATTCCATGTTTTAATAGCGCGAATGGAGTCAAGAAATGTTTGCTTGATTAATATTTTAAACCTTGAAAACTTTCGAAGAAAAAATAATTGCTATGCTATTTTAATGATTGTAAATAGTTAATGCATGTTTCGAGTTTCTTAACTAGCTTCCATATGCGTTAACAAAAATACTTAAATAGATTAAAACTAAAACTTGATATTGTGTGCATGTGTGTATTGATACCGCAAAAAAAGATCTGCATCAATGTTTGGACTTTGGTAAATTTTACATAGAAGATGATATCATGTTTTTTTGAATATATTAAAACAAATGAAGATATTGATGTTCTTAAAGACATGATAATTGTAAAGAAATTCTAACATACTTTACAATAGTGATTTTACTCCATTGATTAGGGACTCGTCGCCTGGAAAGCTTCGTGTCTCGGCCTTTGGGGACAACTACCATATGCAATTATCTCAAGCTGAATTGGTGCTGCTCCCAAAAGCACAAATTATTACAAGAAACGGTGACACGGAAGAGGTCTGGACAGGCCCGAGACCCGACTGTTTCTTGACAGGCAAACTGACGTCACACAATGGGGTTGCTTCTTTTTCAAACTGCGACAGATTGGTAAACTATTTATTTTTCTGCCTAATTTGTATTTTATAACTATACCACAGTTCAAAATTTGCAATTATAAAATAAACATGACAGCTTTTTATTAACTGTGTTTCCTGCCTTTACTCAAAAATTAAAATAGTTCCTATCTAAACTGTTTTCCTCCCTAAAATAGGAGAAAATATGTGTTAGGGCAGCTTAATAACTGTTTTCCAAATGCTGACATTAAATCCAATATTTATATAATTGGCTTTAAATATCATACATCAATCTTTAAAATCCTAAAATGATTCTTCCATCTGAAATCTTGAAAATGCCAAATAAAATCTTAAATTATCAAAACAACAAACTTCAATTTTAGTTTTGGAATATCCAAAGTAAAGTATTTAAACTTAAATCTTGCAAATACCCGTATCAAACTATGAGTTTATAGTTTATTAGTCAATAAATAGAACTGTAAATTACACGAAATAGCTTGAAAAATTGATTAGATTAATGTTTAAAATTGCAATGATAAAAAGATTAACCGGTTGGATAACTGGATGTGTATTCTTACTTTTTTATGCCCTTGACGAGATACAAGTTCTTAATTATTTTGCGCTTACTATTTGTACAGATGCTGAAAAATTTGTTGAACTTCAGTCATATTTTTTTTTAAATAAACCGTTTTTGGGAAAAGTGTGTCTCGAGTCTCCCTTTATACTTTTTTTAATTGACGCAAAACTTACCTACAGTGATGCATACTTGATGGGAAACCATAAATTACTTTATAAGATTTCACAAAATGTGGGTTTTTAAAAACATGGTGGAAAACTTTTCGCTAAACTGTAGAAAATTATGCATTTTTTTCTCTGATAAGCTTCAAAAAAGATGTGCAGTACAGTATTGATTTTATATGGAAATGAAAAGGTGTAGAATTCCGACCATTCATTTTTTTAAATTTGTGATGCTACATTCTAAATGTTTGGTAAGCTGTTTTTATTGGTTAATTTTTTTTTCTTTGGGGGGGGGGGGGGGGGGGTAAAATGTAAATGTTATTGGGTGTTAAACCAAATACTTAAATAGACACAATCAGTTTGTGAGAACAATCATCATTATATGTTTGCATAGTGAAACTCGTGTAAAAATGCTAGAAGATGTAACATAATTTTCAGCACTACATGCATTTCTTACACCAGTACGTTTTTATAACACTAGCATTCTGGTTTGTTTTTTATTTCCTAGGAAGGAATATTGAGTTTAACGAAAGGAGCCATACACGTGAGAGAAGTTCCGAATAACCAAAATAAACATTTCAATATCTCTGAGCAGGAAACAGTTCTTATGTTTGGAAAATTAAAGACACATGACAAACTAGATTTTATCAAAGGTTGGTTCAGGTTGTGTTAAATAATAATTCATGTGAATGAATACAACAAAAACATAATCATACCAGGTACAAAACTTTATATTACAAGAATCTAAATCTACTCCTTTTTTTGTAAATGCAAATGCAATAAGGATCGAAATATTTTAGCAAGGGGATTTTATATTGACATAGTCTTATTCTAACAGATATGCTTCCATCAACAAATGATGAAGTAGAACCGCCATTGGGGACCACTAGGCGGGGTTTGACAACAGAGGAGGTGGTAATAGAACTAGGCGTGTACACAGATAGCTCCTTTACAGCACAGTTCCCGTCTACGGACGTGTCCAAAAGGGTCGAACTGATGATTTTAAAGTACAACGGGGTAATATACACGAGAAAACAGTCAGAAAGGTTTACAAACATACATACAGGCACACCAAAAGAAAAGATACAAACAAGACAGACAAAACATGTTTCTTATGTCATAATTATTTTGTTTTCAATAGGCACGAATGGAATTTTCTCGATCTGAGATACTTGGACTCAACATCAAACTAAAGATCAAGAATACTGAGTTTTGTGATACTAATCCGGTAATTCATCTGTATTTTCTTTAATGAATAGTTGTAAGAAAGTAATCTTTTGAACTTCTAGATATCTCTTCACATGTATCTTTTATTCTGTTGTAAAGCTTTTACAACATGTCACACAAGCTACTTGAAACCCTCTCCAGTTTCTGTCAGGGAACAAGAAACGTTTCTTACAAATATGACATCAGATGCGCTCACACAGCGTGAGTACAATATAAATGATCGGTATATTTTGAAAAGGCTTTAGAGCATGTGTTACTGTGAACGTATTGCATTTGGATGCGTATTCTTTTTAGTGATTTTGGCGGAAAGCGGCTTCCGCTTATTCAAGTACATCGCAAAATGCCTTTCATGTATGTATTGAAATGAGCACATTCAGAAAAAACGCCAATTCAAATCCACGCTAACTTGTTGAAAAATCATTTTCCGCCAAATAATGTACACGATAATTATAATACGTTTACAGTATTGAAGAACATTCCTATTATTATTCACAGAGTTTTACAAGTGTCTCAAATGTACAATGTCTATATACATATGACTTATCATTGAAAAGTTTATGTACCCTTGTTCAGGGTGTCTGCAGATTGGGGTGGAATGGCATATATTGGAGGAGCCTGCACAAAATTTACCTTTTTTGTCGACGTTGAACGGTCATTTACCGGGTACAGGGCCCTTGCACATGAAATTGGACATAAGTAAAATATAGTGTATCCCTATATTACAACTTCAGTGACTTTTACTTTGTGTAGACGATAATTTTGGGTATTATTTTTGTGATCGGCTTCGGTCGATCACAGCTGTGTCCATATGAGGCATCCGGCAAATTTTACTATTTCCGCACGCATTGCGCCTTGCACTAAGTTATTTACTATGCAATGAAAACCTCGTGTAAATCTTTATTTACATGTAGATGACTAAAACCGTTATTCTAATGCGTTTGCCTTGAGAGTAAAACATTTTTACAGTTACATACATAATGATTCAAATTACCTTTTTCTTTACATATGCATAAGAATATTAATCGGAAGTACAATTTGCCTTCTAAAAGCAAAGCTTATTCATGTCTTGCTATTTCGGAAATCAACGAAACGGTGCGATATATCTTATTTATTATGTTCATTGCATGTAACAAAATGCTTTCGCATTACATCAACAGAGCTGTGACCAATGATATTCATGCCGATCATTCCTTTAAAAGGAATACGTGTTTTGTATTAGCTTGGGAATGAACCATGACGAGGGCAGGTGTAACGGAAGAAACGCGGGTCTCATAGGAGGATAAGGCGCAGGATGGAGTTCATGTAGCGTCAACGATCTTCATTACTTTCTTCAGTGGGCATTTCTAGAAGTAGATAGAAGATAAGTATAAAATTAAAGCTAAAATGCTACGAAACTCTTACAAAAGTTTCTTATAATGTTGTGTGTACAAAAAAAATTATCACAGATATTTCAATACATGTAAAGAACATGGTTCACTTGTGGTCAAAATTGGCCCCGTCTCAAAATGTTATCATATGTTTTCCAAACATAGTCTAGGAAACGCCCTTTGAGAATCAGCTTAATTTTATATCCTAGCATTAATAGTTTTCAGTTTAGAGCTGTTGAAAAATACCATTGTTTTTTTGTGTCAGGTGCACCAGAAACGTCATGACATATTTCACATATTTGAAAAATTGATGTACATTGTCGAACCATCCTTGGCGAATTATACCATGTATTACTTGTTATCGTATCTTCGACATCTTTAGTTGGTATAATGTCAAAAGTCGCTAGGCTACGGAGACGCGGAAGTACATAATGTAGATTGTGCAAGCAATAAGACAATATTTTCGGACATATAGTTAGTCTTCCTTTCATGTTTAATATTTTAAATACATGCACATACTTTTTAATGTTTAAACGTTATTTACATTTTAAGTATGATTTATACTTATCCGATTTATTTATCTAACGTTATAATTGATAGACGATAACGTTATATTGACGTTATCAGAATACGGTTTTTTAAAAAATAAACATGGTCCGCACAATATCACCATCACGATTTTTTGCATACACCTCAAGATAAGTAAGTTGTTCAATATGACAAAATTTGGCGATGGTGATATCATGCGGACCTATCCAAATTTCCAAAACATTCACAGCATTTCGTGTATTTTTCCGGAAATATGCATTCCTACGGCATTTTATCGCAATTTATTTAGCATATACACTTGGGCAATCACAAGTACTTATACATTTTTGATAACAGGTAAAACCAGAAAGTATTTATATATGCACAAATATTTGTTCTGACAACTTTGAAATTTTACCCTATCCGAGGGCCAAAATAAGTCACAAGTGAACCAAGTTTACGGGCAGGTGTAACGGAAGTGACGTGGGTCTCATGGGAGGATACGGCGCAGGATGGAGTTCATGTAGCGTTAACGATCTTCATAACTTTCTTCAGTGGGTATTTCTAGAAGTAGATAGCAAATAAATATAAAAAGAGCTATAATACCACAAACCTCGCGTTTCCTATAATATTGTGTGTACAAACAATTTTTTCATTGATATTTCAATACATGTACTATCCTAAGTTTTTATCTCACATTTATTAAACTTATATCCTTAACGGTAACCCTACATTTACAATGTCAAGTTTTTAAAACGCAAACTACAGCTGTCATAGTTTCTAACTAAGAATTCGACACGCTTCTGGAATATACTGGGGTTCACAAAAAATTCTCTGACTGATTATTTTATTGATTGCGATTGATAGTGTTGGCGATTCATTGATTATACGGGTATACCATATTGAGGTTTACATTTGCTATGTAATCTGAAAGTCACTCGGCGCCAGCATCATCGTATAACTGCCATTTTGAGCAAAATATCCAATTTGATACATGTATCTGATTTGTAATATATAATGTTTTTGTGTTTTCATATATCTATTTTCTGAGGAAAATTTATTTTTCTTTGATACAGACGTGAAAAGGCACAATGTTTGTTCAGAGAAGCTGAAACCCTAGCTGAGATGTGCTCATTTTTGATTGGTAAAAAACTAATTTATCTATTCATTACTAGTATTTCATAAAGCATCATGATCCTAAAGTCAATGCATTCATATTACATTTTCCAGTGTATATTTCTGTAATAACACTACAAATCGTTTTTGGAATGTACAGTCCAATAAATTCGAACGTATTGTTAGGGCGCACACGGGGTTTCCATAATTAAAATTCTAATATTTAATAGTGGAATTGCTGAAAGTCATATAAATATAAGTAATAGGAAATTATTCTTTGAGTATTATGAGGTAATAATTTCGGTCGGGGCCTGATCAATTCTATCATAAAGCCCTTCGGGCTTTATTGGTTCGATCACGCCCCGACCATAATTATCACCTCATAATACTTAAAGAATGATTTCTTATTCTTTAATCAATACCAGAATAATCATTTTTATTGTTAAATGAAATCTTTATTTCAATGCAACCTTAATTTGTAAGGTATATTTTTTTTAATTGTAAAAAAAAAAATTCTTAAATTAGGCCAGGAATACAGTCCAGATGACATATGTGAGAATAGATACGGTCAAAACTTCTTTTTAAGAAAGTTCACGTATTACTCCGTAAGTCTTTACAAACAAACTCTTCATCCTAGTTAAGAGGGCTGAAAGGTCGTTGCCATTTTCAGACTATATAATTCTTTCAAAAATGGCTTTTAAATTGCCTAAAGATATAGGGACGTATTCATTTTTTAAATAAAAAATAAGATGACTTTTTTCCTAAACCTAATTAATATCAAAGAAACATTTTCCTAGGAAAAGTTTTATCATTGTAAAAGCACGAGAGTTCTGAAGGATCAAAGTAATTTAAACTAGGGCTATCTATTGTACGCTAATTATGACAATTCAAAGAGATGTTTGCAGAACGGAGGAGAGTTCAAGAATTTGAAAACCACTAAAGTTGTTGAGGAAGAGATGTGGAAATGAATCTAATGAAACTACAGAGTAAGCATGGTAAACTTCAACAGAAGAAGAAATAATGTAAAAATGTACTAGATCCTTTTTTAACTATAGCAGATGTACATCAATATAAAATCTTCCCTTCTCTTATTCAATAAACCTTCAAGTTGATATTATTCTAATGTGATTCGCGTAAACTATTTGTATTCATCTATGCTACATTCTCAATAACAAAACTGCGTCAATATAAGAAAGGATAACATTTTTATTTATATACAAACAAATTCTAAGTAATTAATTTATAAAAGAATGCTTTACAATCGTTAGTTACAACGAAAAAAAAAATTCCTTTGCCTTACCTAAAATCTAGATATACATAATTATATTAACCGTGCAATTAGATACCAGATATACAACAGATGTTATATGACCTCTAACCCAGCTGATACATTTACATAATTCATATCGCCTGTAGTTAATAGTAGTGATTAAACTTGTTATGCCAAGGAGTTTAATGAAAGAGGATAGAAAAATTGAAGTTTTGCTTCTTTTGAGAATCACCCGTTCATGCGTAAAATATTGTACATTGAGGTAAAATCATGTTTACTTTCTTACCTTCACCTGTATATTTTCCATACATGATATATTTCTGCATGCCTGTTGTATTCATTGTTCTGGGACAATAAAACCTTAAACCGATTCTGCTATTGCTTATGTGATACCGATTCGTCCTCGAGAAATGTGATACTTTCTTGATTTTGAACGATATCAATCAATTACATATAAAATATTTGGTAGGAATTATCGGAGAGTTCTTGATTACAAACGAATGTTAGATGTCGCTTTTAAAAGAGATTATGCACTAAGTTGTCGAGAAATATAAAATCTTATTTACCTGTAGTACTTAAAATCACATGAAGATAGATACAAAAAATTGGCAAATCAACCATCGGTTCGTAAGATTGATTTCCAAAAATATTCTTTAAAAAAGTTTCTTTCTTGACAAAGAGCACATGGCGGGTGCGACCGGTCGTCAACGGATTCTTACTCCCCCCTTGGCACCTGACCCCACCTCTATCTTTTTAGAGGTCCGTGTTGCTCTGCTTTGAATTTGTATTTCGCTATTTGGATTTTTGAGATTGTTGACAGTTTGTTATTGTCATTTTTTGTTTAAAAGTCATAGGGACGAAAGATTCGTTAATGCTAGTGTCCATGTTACAGGCAATAACTATCTGATGTTTTATAGCATACTTATGACAACATATAGTAAATTTGAACAACATGCGATAGCACTAGTGATCAGATTCTAATCATCTTTAATTTGAATCTTAAAAAAATATATGTCATGCACGACACGTTGATCATTTAAAATTGATCTGACAAGTAAAATACCAGTTGTGTGCTGAGCATTTTCCGTTGGTGTCGAATATACTGTTTGTTTATTTCTCTCCTTATCAGGGGTCTTCCGTAAGGTAATTGTCGTTTCTACAATTATATACATATGCAATTTTCGATCTCAAGTTATTTATTATCGATTGAAAAAAGAGAGAGTAAAATATCCTAGGCAACTGCCTCTATTTGAAGAATATTGTTTTTCCTTTAATATTTTTGAGGGAAACAACTTGTTGATACTTTACTTACAAAAAAAGGCAAACATCTTATTTGACGCTTTTATTCCCAAAGGATTATTGTGTGTTAAGATCACAAAGAGTTGTAAATGAAACGTATTGTAATATCAGATCAGGAAACTACAACTATTTGTGTTGATTACTGTTATTTATATATAATTATTTAAAATTACCTAATAAATATCAACTTTAGAACATGATTTTAATTCGTTTCGTCGTTTTTATAGTTTACCAACTTTTTTTTAAAAATCCAAACAATACTATTCAATTGATTATTAAAACACCACACGAAAGAACATCAACAGCATTATATGAGGCGCCGTTTTAATATTTTTGAGGTATTTTCTAATATCAGAAAAATTAATATTTGATATCAGTAATTCGAATTTTTCATATCCAAAAAAAATTCTTGATATCAAAAAATAATTCTCGATATCAAAAAATCTAAATTCGAATTTGTGATTGTGAAAGATTTCGAATTTGTGATATCAAAAATCGATTTTCTGATAACACAAATTCAAATTCTTGATATCAAAAAATAAATGTCGGATATCACAAAATAGATTGTTTGATATCAAGAATGAAAATTTTTAATATCAAAAAATTGATATCAGAAAATCATTTTTTTGATATCAAAAAATCGAATTCTTGATATCAGAAAATCATTTTTTGATATCAAAAAATCAGTTGTATTTTCTGATATCAGAAAATCAATTTGTTGATATTAGAAAACAAGACCCTCATAAAACTACTATCAACTTAATGAATGCTCCCTATGATGCAACTTCTGCAATTTGTAAGAAATTGTGTTTCAAACCTGTAGATGCCTATAACGAATTATAATGTATGCCTTATTTTAAACCTGATTTCATTTTGGCAAGTTTGTCCACATATACCATGATAAATACTGCTTTCTTTGCGATTCGCTGTAAATATTGAATGAATCATTAAAAAAAAATGATGGCGTCGCATAGTATAAAGGATTTATGTAGACATTCAATTAGCGCTTTTAATACATATGACCAGCATTATCAAGAACACTTATTTAAAATTTACATTAAATAAATATTCAAATAAAAAACAACTAATATTAAAATGCAAATTGGGCTCTGTAGTTCAGCAATTTAAGGGAGTATTCATTAAATATATGAAATTTATTCGCCATTTTATTTGAATTTCTGATATCAGAAAATATAATTCTGTGATATCAATAAATCAGTTTGAATTTCTGATATCAATAAAATCGAATTTCTGATACCAGAATTTTTTGATATCTGAAAATCGATTTTTTGATATAGGAAAATAGATAGTATTTCCTGATACCAAGAATTCAAATTTCTGATATCAAAAGATCATTTTCTGATATCAGAAATTCGAATTCTTGTTATCAAAAAATCATTTTCTGATATCAGAAAATACTTCAAAAATATTAAAACGGCGCCGCATAGAATTACAGCTGACATGTTTCACATTGCACTAGCCATATGGTGTGCTACAGTTCATATTATGAAACGGAATATCTATCATTTCTACTGCCTTTAAATGACTTTGGGAGTTGCACTTTAGTTAGTATGCAAGTTCCAGGCAAAACCTATGTGATATTTTATAGAAGACTTATAAAAACAAATAGAAAATTTGAGCAACACGCGATAGCACTAGTGTTTCTGATTCTTATTTTCATGATCAGATTATATTCATTTTAATGTGCCACGGTATTTTTTAATATTCGTGTATCTTAAAAAATATATGTCATGCACGGGACGTTGATCATTTAAAATTGATCTGGCAAGTAAATACCAGTTGTGTGCTGAGTAATATCCGTTGGTGTCAAAAATACTGTGTTTCGTTCTCTCATAATCAGGGGTCTTCCGTAAAGCAATTGTCGTTTCTACAATTATTTACATAATGATAGTATGTAATTTTCGATCGCAAGCTATTTATTACCGATTTTGAAAAAAAGAGAGAGTAAAATATCATAGGCAATTGCCCCTATTAAAAGAATATTGACTTTTCCTCTGATAAAAATATCAGATTTAGAACATTTTTTTTTTGTTTCGTCGTTTTCATAGTTTACCAACTTTTTCTTCATAAATCAATACAATATTATTCAATTGATTATAAAAACACTACATGACAAAAAAACATCAACATTACAGCTGACATGCTTTCACATTATACGTGCCATATGATGTGCTACAGTTCATATTATGAAATGGAACGTCTATGATTTCTACTCCCTTTAAATGATTTGGGGAGTTGCACTTTGGTTCGTCAATCCCATATTTGTATGGCAGCAGTCCATTAGTCTGCATAAACACTGTAAATGGTTCTAAATCGCACGTACACTCAAAGGGATTTCTGTGTACATACCTAAAATATATATTTATTTTTTTCAGATTTTTCTGCTGCTACATAAGTTGTAGATATATCACCGTTATGCCGCTGTGTTACAATGTAATATGTGTGATTTATTATTGATGTAATTGTCATAAAAAAAAACTGCTATCAGATTCATCACATCAAAATTCAGATTTGACATCGCATTACGATTATGCTACATACATTATTATTATTATTATTATTATTATTATTATTATTATTATTATTATTATCATTCATTTTATATTATCCTTTTTTAAAATATTGATAAAATTAATAACCCCCCCCCCCCCCCTGAAAAAAAAAAAAAAAAATAATATTTAACATTTAAAAATACATAATGAAAAAGGATCAAATAACGAAAGAAAACGGCATAAATACATTTAACACGATTAGCAGGATTTTAAATTAGTTGGAATGCATTTATTAAAGCACTACAGGTGTGTTAAATGAATAAATGTCAATTAAGTCAAAGCTGACGAACAACTGTATAAATAATAGAATGCATATGCTAGCACACTGTTGATTTTTGAGTGTTTTATCATATTATTTGAATGTAACTATAGTTTATTCCAAAATTTTCACAAATTGGAAGATTTTGTACAAATACAACGGCTAAACTTTAACCGGAATTGCGAATCAATCGTTTACGCCTTCCAGTAATAAATAAACGCGATTTAAATTTATTTTTGCTATATTAAGCAAAGAATTTCCATGATATCTCATGTATATCAATAATTATAAGGAAATACAACATTTATAATTAGAAACAGTATAACCATGTCGTTTGAAAAAAGTTTTGAAACTATGAAACACTATTTTGAAGATACCAATAATTTAATTTCTGTCTGAAGTGTTAATTAGACTAGTATATAGTTATATCATTGGCTAACACATACCAAGTGTTTAAGTTTTTTGTTAATATTTGTGATCAAAGTTTTCAAACAAGTTATAGTTTTTAAGTACACTGCATGCAGTAAATATCATAAACATATTATGGTATGTAAATCCTATTTTTAGTTATGATTTATATATCTGTGTAAGGTTTAACTTTGTTGTAGTTTGTTTGCATTTGAAATACCATTGAAGTGTATCACGTTAATGCAGTTAAAATAGCTAATATTCCTAAGTGACAGTAAAGTTAAAGGTTTACTTTCTTAATCAATACGCATTGTACTTGAGTTTTTTTCATGAAATATATACATGTCTTTGTGATAAGATATAGTATTTAGATATCGTTACTATGTCAGTTTTTTATGCTTTTATCTCCAATTATTCACTAGATGCACAATCATAATGTTCTTTCGAATGCTCAGTAATGTCTAATCAGTCATGATATTAGTCAGTCGCATATAAAAAGCATCCAATTATATTTACAATTGCGAATTTTCCACCACATGGCACATTTTGCGGCCGGTTGTAATACTCTTTCAACGGTCTGGTGAAATTTTGATCATTTGTAAAATAATAATTTCATTACGATAAAAGTAAAAGGATACAAGTTAATCCTTTTGGCATGCCATAACAACAAAATACCATTGATATCCAAAATTACCGTTCATCTGTAACTGTTACAATTGTGAAAAATAACCCATTGAGTTTTTGGGAGTTTTAGACCATTAGTTTAAGAAACAGAGAGTGAAGTGACGGTAGAAAAAAAACCCTCTTAGTTTTTACTCACAATTCTTTAAGCTGTGACAGCCCTTGAAAGGCATTGTTGTCAATCTGACTAATCTGGTTGTAAGATAGGTACCTATCAATGAACAAAACGTAAATGTTCAAGATAATTACACAGTTAATAACAATCTTATTTATATTTGACCTTTTGTCTTGCTCCTTGTTTCATTTATCTGTTGTGACTCATGAAAGGCTGACTTGATATCTCTTTCTGCAGATCTTTAAGCTGAACTACTTTCGTCTACGATGCCTTTTGGATGATATACCGACAGGATAGAGAAACAATCATTTGCAGTGGTTGAATTTAAATTAAGAAAGGTCGAGAATTAGGATGAACAAAACTTGACCTGAAGGGGGTTGCGTTAGGTCCTTTAGGTCCGACAACAGATAATAAAAAAGGGAAAAACCAAAGAAATAAAAAAAAAAATGTCAAATGAATTTAATATTCATAGAAAATATAAAAGTCAAATATTAATTCAAATATTGTTGCGGTTGCAAGTAAATGTCATGTATATTCCAGTACAATTCTCGTACAATAAAGTATTGACAACAGAACTAAAATTTATGAGTTGTAAATCTTATGGGCTGCTTATATTGGAGTCTAAAATTGTTTTACAATTTTGTATGTAAATAATATACATTTAGTTTACCAAACCTTTAGATCAAAAAAATGATTCTTTCAATACCAGATCACAATACTACTTCTCACCCATCTGTTTGCGACCAAAGAATATTTTATATAGCATTGCCATTTAGTATTATGAAGCTTTGCTATTTTATTTCATATCGAAAAAGGCATAATTTAGTTTCAATCATTGCCCTTTATATCAAAGTAGTTAAGCACCATGAATAAAATAATACCACTTTATATAAACAATTTTTTACTGCAAATGGTGGCTTAATTGAATTATGAGCATGTATTTCAGTTACGACGTGTTGTCTTTCCATCTTACCGAATAATACTACCTTAGCATACAAAATCTGTTAACAAACATCTTAGAAAATATTTGTTTTATTCAAAATTCTTACATAGAATATGCTTTATAACTGCATAACGTCTGTTAGAAGTCAATGATAAAAACGCAAAAGTTTTGAATATGATAGTAAGGTATGCTGCTTTGTGGATGTTGCAATTTTCGACCTCATAAATCTTCATATAGAATGGAGATTATGTTTATTGTTGCATGTGTATATGCGTTTTTGTTTTATATTTCCATTTTGTTTTACCTAAATATGATAACCATTATTAAAACGGTTTGTATTAATTTCGACATTAAAAAAGGAAGTTGCTATCCTACGATTGTATGACCTATATAGTTCGACTTCCACATATCATGGATTCTTTGAACCTACACCACTTGTTAAAGTCATTCGACATAAGTTGTAATTTTAATGCATTATATAGTAATGTATCATATCACAAATGTGTCATATTTAATCATTCTTTATTGTACTGTCCAGTAAATATAAAACAAATGAGGAGGTTAAATTTATTTTAGATTGTTCATTTATGATATGTGAATAAGTTTTTAACTCACTCGAAGCCTAAAATTCTAAGCATATTTATGATACTTGATCAAGCACAAACTTTTGATCAATTTGAACTTTTTGATCATTTGGGAAAATCAATGAATAAGATTGTGAATTGTGTATTTACAAATAACATACTTCATCAGTCAAACCATAAGCTCTTGAGATGATTATACCGATATTAGAGTAACTTCTTAAATATGACTTAAAATTTCACCCTGAAATAAACGTTTTAACTCTTTCGTGGATAATTATTAGGGAAAATATTTCCTACCCAAGTGGTATATCGTAGACAAAAGATATTAAAACATGTTAAAATATTGAAAATAGTAAGGGAGAAAAGGACCGAGCCCGTGTACCAGAACTGTGTATAAACATGTGTTTGGTTAATCTCTATTGGTTACACCTGAATCAACCCTTATACATTGAAACTATTCAAGGAATAAGGAATCATTCTTTGAGTATTATGAGGTGATAATTTCGGTCGGGGCGTGATCAAATCCAAAAAAGCCCGAAGGGCTTTATGATAGATTTGATCACGCCCCGACTGAAATTATCACCTCATAATATTCAAAGAATGATTCCTTATTACTTATATTATGTAAGTTTAAGCCATCGCACGATTAAATATTTAAATATAAATAAGCAAACCCCGCTGGCGCCTCAATTTGGCGTCATTTGAAGTTATGTTATATATAGTACAAAATCGATACGTAGTGTTATCATAGGCAAAGACACTGGAAAATGTAAATATATAGTACAATGTGCATGTAAACTAAAGCCAAAGTCCCAATACTTTTTCCTAGAAAAAATTTGCTATAAGAATCTGTTGTTACTATTACCTTGATATTTAAGCAAGAGACCCATGGAACTTAACATCATCTGAGAATAATACTGCCTCGTGAAAGATTTAAAATTGATGTTCAAAAAATTCATTGGCAGATCTGAATATAGTGTTTTGGATGTAAGGGGTGTCACGATAACTCTAGGATGCAATCTCAGACACATCAAATTGATTATAATGCATGAATAAATATGTGCAAGATTCAAAATGTAAAGTATATTAGTACACGTGTATGACAATTAAAAAATTGAGAGGTTGGTAGATGTACGAAAACCAAGGATGTCCCCGATTATATAAAAATGTGGCTAGTGAAAAAAATATTATTATTTACAATATGTTTTAATTTAAATAAAAGTTATCAGTCTAGTTTTAGTAATGACTTTTAGTATTATTTATAAGTTTGAAGACAAAAGTTGTATTTGTGAATAAATCAAATCGGATCTTAAGTTAACCTACCCATATCATTTTAAAAGAAAATTCTTGTAACGTCATCTTTTGTTACTCTAGAAAATCTCGTATTGTCCTCCACCAGTAAAATAAGATACCTGTAGCTGTCATATAAGTTTCTACTTATTGGAAGGCTACAGGTGACATACTGGACAGCTGCAGATAATTGGGGTAAACGCAAACTTACACAATAGGAAAGAAAAAACCCACAACTACTGGTTTCTCCAATTTCACGGGAATATATTAGCTTTCATGTGCAAACTACTAAGAATACCTATGAGAAATGAAACAAACACAAAAAGAAAATTCTAGCAAAATCACAATTACGTATTGCACGAATTTAAAAAAAACACCATAAATTCACTCAGTTGACGTGCTCGATTAACGTCGTCTTTCGTATGGAATTGGATCGGAAAAGATTTTACAATCAAATCAAACGTTTATAAATTATTGTATATATATTTTAGTCCTACATGGTCTTGACAATGGATATTTTATTCAATATTTAGTTAGGGTCATTACACGGATTGACGAGAGCACGCTTTGCGCGCCCGAGGCAATCTTGTAACAACCATATGCATTTTGTCGCATGGTCTTTGTTTCTTGATTGAATGATTAGGGTTTGACTGGTAGGGACTTTTTCCACTTAATTGGTTATCACTGATGCCCACATGGGTCTGTGTTAATTGATTATTCATTGGATCAATCGATGTGTAAAACACCTCAAGTCATATCCTTAGGCCAACTTATCGCAAGTAGCAATACTCAATCTGGTGTTCTTTCATGTATTTTTTGGAGTGTTATAAACAGCATCATCTTTTTAGCAGTGTCTAGGAGAGAACACTCTTTTTCTACCATTTTTGCTATCACGTAAAACTTTGACTAGAGTAAACATATATCAGAACAGTGTAACTGTTAATCTTATTACAATCCCTACCAATCAAACCCTAATCATTCAATCAAGAATCAAAGACCATGCGACAAATTAGTTGTTACACGGTTGCCTCGGGCGCGCAAAGCGCACACTCGTCAAGCATCATCCACTTTTTCTATCGCCTTTTTTTTTTCTTTACCAACGCTTATTGACACTTGTATTATTATGTTGTTCTATAATATTATGGATAATTAGACCCTTGACATTACGATTTAAAGCATATTACAATTTTGTACCTCGCGTATCATTGTATTTTTAAAAAAATTGTTTGAGTGAATAAACAAATTGAAAAATTGTCAAGCCGTGTAACAACCCTCACGTACCCTTTTAGATGATCTTAGAACAGTTTGATGCCGCTTGGAGTCAAGTGCTTATTTATCAATAAAATGCCATCTCTATCTCACAGAATTGCCAGCATGTTTGATTATGCGAAACGCATGTATTAGATTAGTAACATTATGTCACAATTATGAAACGTCATGAAATGTCAAAAAAAACCCCACCCTCATTTACTGCAATGTAAACAGATACATGGAACGACATTACATCTGATAGTTCCCCATCTCTTCATCTAAACGATCAGATGTAATTAATTAATTGAAACCGTTTACGCTTCTTGTCAGGTAAGAACGCATCCAGCGCGTCCTTAAAACAGTTTCATTAGGATCAGGACGGTGCAATGTAAAATTATTTTTCAATAAATTTTTGTGCTTTTTTAAATACATCAACATTCAGATATAGTCTACAACATTTATTTTTATTTTTTTTGCTACTTTCTTGCCTTTCAAGAAGGATACTTGATATAAGTTACCACCCCCCCCCCTTTTTCTGATTTTTTGAAAAATTCATTTTTCTGAAAAAAATTTCTTAATTGATTTCATGGAACCTATTTCAAATTTTATTAAATAGTTTAAGGAATAGAAACAAATTTAAAAATTAATTATGTTAAAACTATTTCAAGATAGAGTGAGCCACCTTAAAATTATATTAATTTTAAGAAGATGCCAACTTTTAGGAGAGCAATTGCCAAATCTCTCATAATTCCCAGAAAATTGATTTGTATTTTAATACAGAATTGATTAAATGGGCTGGACAGGGTTATGAATAAGAATAAAATATTTAAAGTTATAATATTATGATGAATATGAAAAAAAAATAATTGTTAATTTTATAAATTGACAGAGGCATTATTTTTCATCTACTTACTAGTGGGTTAACTCGCATTCGTTGCGTAAATCATTTAATTGTTACATGTATCATTGTTGATGAATTTAAATACTAATATACGTGTTCAGTAAGTATGACAATAACTTACAGATAGCAGGTATCGTTGGGTATCCCCGTTGGAACACTTTTCAGAAGTTGTCCACTGCAATGTACACGTTTACAAGTTTCCCCATAGCAAGAACAATGAAAGTGACAACCATCAGTCATATCAAAAGAACACACCGTATACAGTACAAAAGCCCAGAAGATACGTACACAATAGGCTTTATTAACTTTACGGTATATGAAATTCTTCATAATTCCTAAATCGTTATACAAGAATTCCGAGTGCCAAAACCTCTTATTTCTGTTTGCTTTTCATAAACTGAGTATGTGCGATGGATTTTTTCTCAGTGATGATAATTCTTTGTTTTCGCATATAGTACCCATTACATTACGCACAATAAATATAACAGAAAGATTTAAAATACAATGCTGATATGAGTAACATTTTATTGTTTTGGGAAGTTAAGCCTACATACATATTTAACGTGGATTAGTTTAGAAGGCCAATAGGATTGCTTTGAAATTCACAGGATATTGGCTAGTATCATGAATAACTTATCAACATTTCAGACCTTAATAAAACTCTTAAACCACAACTGAAATATGTTATCTGATGTGTTTGTTTAACTTTTGAATTCCATTGTATATTGTTGACTATTTTTAACCTGTATTGTTTCTATAACATATGTATTGTTCTAACTGTTCAAATTGTACCTGTTCATAAATACTTAAAATATATGCTAAATAATCTTAAGTAAATGGTATTAGAAGACGTCCTTTACCTAGACGATTAATTATTTTGAGGAAAAAAAACCCCAGATAGCCATGCATATATATACCACACATGATTATATTATAAATTTGAACAACGTTACATCAAAAAATCATTCTGTCTTGATATGTTTTACGGTGCGACCGTTGGGGCGAGCGCAGCAAATAATCAAATGCAACCAGGTACATATTTATCATTTTAATAAATTAACAATTGAACCTTGGTTTACTTTGATTTCTATTACAGTTATTGCAAAGATAACAGAGATGCCGAGGCCATTATCAGATCAGAATCACATGCATGTATCAACATCGCACTAATCATGAAAATATAACTTTAGAACGTAACATGTTTTAAAACAATGTCAATTTCACGTCTTAGTTCTTCTAAGAACAAAATGCAGCTGTTCCAAGTACGTTTCTAAAACATTTGCAATGTGTATTCTTACGTAAATAAATAAAGTATAGTATTAAAAACCGTATTTTTATTATCTTTAAAATTAATCAATATGATACAATGCTCGTGTCTTTAAACAAGAGACTCTAAGTGTTTTAACATCCAACGAAAAAAAATGTCGTCTGTATGTCATTCCGATCGGTAGTCTGTGATCGATACACACCGAACAGCTGTCGCCATAATCTTTTTCATCTTTTAATAGAGTAAACGATCAACAGAAATTCTAAGCTGTAGGTAGAATAAAAATAAAGTTATCGTTATAGTGAATGTTGCAGGATAACCTTCTCGATCTCGAAATGTTGTTTCAAATATAAAATTATGTATATTTTTATTCCTAAACAACATTTCTCGACCTAGGATGTTATTCTGCAAAACTCACGAAAACTCCCACTTTATTTCTTAATCAACAACGTAAAAAACTATATTACAAAATAAATGACAATTTTCTGCTGTTTCGTTTAAAATCATCACTAAAAGTTTTTACGCTCAAGTATATATATAATGCAAAGAGTTTTTGATTGAGTAATGGGGAGAATTTTGTTATTTGTCAGTTGTGCCAATAATTATGATCAAGGCAGAATTTTTCCTCCTGATTATGACATCAGAGTTCACTTTGTTATTTAATTTTAATGTCGTCTAACTTTTTAAAAAAAACTCTTCTTAGAATACGTTACTGGTACTGTAGCAGTTATCGGCTAAGACCAGTTATCGGCTAAACTGAGAGTTCGGGTTTATAGCACGCAACTATCCGATATTTTTTTATTCATCGTCTGTTTCGAATACAGAAAAGTAAGTTTGCTTTAAAACTTTCTTAAATATGTTTTAAACATGAGCTTAAACAATCCTTGTTTACCTGCTGATTTACATCTTTGCACTTTCAGCAGTGGGAAAAGTGGAGTAATAAAATCTCTTATTGATACGTTACTAATATAATATATAATGTATGTATCCCTTCTTTGATTTGACATATAATATCAATACATATACACAAAAGGAATTCACTAAATTCTGAGAGATTCATAGCGCAGTTGAACGCCTGATTGCACAATTATGTATTGATTAGTCTACGATTTTGTGCAATACCGTATGATAACAAAGGATTAATTTTATGAGTTTTGTTTATGTATCAAAACCCCTACGACCTTTAGTCTGACCCCACAAGGGACATAATTCAAGTTACATTTTGCAGAGTCAACATGTACAGGGATTTTACTATGTTATTATCACGAAGCCGATAACTGGTACAGTGAATCGTAAAAAAAAACTCTGCAAATTCGGGGCGACCTATAAAGCACAAAAACAAGATGTTATGGATTCTAAATATTGATTTAACCTAACAGGTACATAAACAAGGAGTTCACTATTTAAAGTATGTGAAGTTTTATCAAATAATATAAAGGAATAAGGAAATACGAAAAGAAACCGGTAAATTCTAGCCGATAACTGATACAGTACCAGAACGAGCTGTAGAATGTTTTATTTAGATTTTAAAAGAATGGTGTTTTTGTAATTATACATTTTTACGGTTCATTCGAGAACATGAAATTAGAAGCCATACGCAATTTTCCGGGAATGGTGGGTCCGATTATGAGGACAGAGAGTTCAATAGGACGCTCGAAATTTCTCTTCACTTACAGTGCCTGCCGGTGTAACAACGAAAAGTGACCCCCGTAGACTATTGACCCGGGGGTCAAATTTCTACGGAGAAAACTGACCCAGGGTCAGTATTCTATGACAAGCAGGGTCCTTTTTCTACAGTAGAAAACCAATCCAGACCTGTAGATCTACGACCTCCCACACGTTTAAAACTAACCCCCATGGAATTTTGACCTCGCTTATAAACTACATAGAAATTATAGTAATTAAATGCGATACGTGTAGCATTCATGTTTGGCGAGTGTCCGGAGGAGGGGGGGGGGGGGCAGCGAAAGTATATGAAAGATTAGACAGAACTAAGTATGCGCCTCAAGTTTTACCCTTTTACATATAAAACATCAGTTTGAACAAAGCGATGTCTGTGTTTATCTTGAAGTTCTTGTCAGCTTGTCTTGTGGAAAACCTTCGCTAAGCCTTTTTAGGGTTGAGTCCCCCTCCCCCTCCCCGAGGTATATGCATTATGATGTGCTCGCATGCGCTTTCTTCTTGGAGTATGCTCTCTTTGCTAAATAAGCCCCATTATTATAGTAGATGATTTCATTAACATACCTAATTAATGACTATGTATTGCATATTTTTAGAAGAAAAAAACCCCCAGAAGACAGATGTGAAATTTTGACAAAAAAGCGGATTTTTTTTAGTATCTGGTCTATTTAGCTACACTGAATGTCTGACAACCAAAACTATTTGTAGAGCCCAAATTTGAGGCCAGGCCAAAATTTGGGATCAAGCCAAATTTGAGACCAATAGTTCTCATTCAAAAAAGTGTTTGTTTTTGTGTTTGTTTTTGTTTATTTGTTTGCCAGCTTTTAATTACAAGAGCTGGCCACTTTGTTAATGGTAAATTGAACAACGAAGTCGATTTCCTCCCATGGGAACATTTTTAAGTTTACAAGAAGAAAGTTAAATTTAAAAGGAGCCCCCCCCCCCCCAAGTCTTTGAAATCAGATAAAAAATTAGAGAATAAAATCTTAAATTTGATGATGACTTCGGTTTGTTTTGTTTTTTAATTGAATTTTCCACTTTCACAACATATGCATTTACATACGTGACACATCTTGTACATTAGTTTATACAATCATATTGGAAAACTTTTGACGATTTGAATATTTTATACTGTACAGTCCTACAGTCCTTATGTAGTGAAAGTAAATTTTGGGAGAGAGAGAGAGAGAGAGAGAGAGAGAGAGAGAGAGAGAGAGAGAGATGTATATACAGTAAAATATAAACCATATTCATACAAGGATACTTAAAGAGGATAAAGAAATGAAAAAAAAAAATCACAGTTCAAAACAAAATAGAAAAGAGACACAATAAAGAAACAATTTAACCATATATACTACAGTACTACAGCTTATCACATATTTTTTGTCAATGACTTTCATACTCCTTATATCTACAATTTTTCATTGACACATATTTTTCGGTCAGAAGCCATTCTATTATAACATTTTTTAATTCATGTATATTTTGATTTGCGTTACTTTTATATTTACAAGAAAAAATATATTGCTTCACAAGAAGAACTACCAAGTTAAAAAATTTATAAATGTCTCTATTTTTATGTTTTCCAAAAAGAACTGATTGTTTATCAAATGTTATTAACAAATCAAACTGTCTCAAAATTCATTCTTCAACATCATGCAGTCCATAATTCTTTTACTACAGTCCATTTATTAAATAAATGTATAATGCTCTCTTCATCTCTTTTACAGAAAGTGCATACAGGAGACTCTGCTTTTTTTTTTTAAAGATATTTATTTGTCGGAAAAATTTTATGAAAAACTTTGAACTGTAACCAATGTAGTTTTGATTTTTGTGTAGATTTAAAAGGGAGTTCAAAAATTTTGTTCCAGGTTTCTTGTGCATAGTTATGATATAGTTAGTTGTACATAAGTTTGCAACCTTTAAAATTATTAGTAAACAGTAGGATATGATTAGGGATAACAGGTCCATATTCTATTATGATTTGTAAGTTTTGTATGTATAAATCTTATGTATGCAATCTGGTCCTTACAGCAGTTCTTATGCTTCGTTTTTTACTTATCAACAAATATATCTTAATAGATGGTATACTTTATTAACGCTCAGTTAAGAGATCACTTTTACGGGAATTGTAATAAAAAAAACAGCTGTTGTTTCTACTTTTAGAAACTGCTAAAAGTGAGTATGATTGCCTGCATGGGACACTTATATGGGAAAACAAAGTAAAGTTTAAAGTTACGTAAGAATATGCCCGTAAATAATTACTAAATTCAAATGTCTTTTTTAAATACCAGAGTTAAATTCAAAAAGAGGCAAAGTCAATGCCAAAGCCCTTTTTAGTGTCATTGTTTCTGTGCAATTTGCTTTCACTGTTATATACCTAAGTTTGCAAGTGCATTTTCAATGTCAATTTGATTACAACAGATATCGATTATAAAGTGCAAAATCATCAGTAAAGTATTCTGTTTCTTGTGTTCAATTCTAAATTCGAAGTTTTGGGATTTGTGATGTTTATATGGTTTTAAAATCAAGCATTGTATTTGTTTAAAATACATTCTTTTTAAAACCTGTTGTAACAATAAAGAATTGATTGTTAAAAATACCCAAATGGGAAGACGTATGCAATCGATCGCGGATCTAAGGGATGGGGATTCAAACTTATTAAGGTCACTAATTTAATTTACCTATAATAGGCCTTGACCCCCCTTCCCATAAATATCCATCGGACCCCCCCCCCGCCCTCCCCGGATAAAATTTTCTAAATTCATGCATGTAATTTGATGTGCCTATTTCAGACCCATGGATAATAATAAATTCCTCACTGTGATAGAAATAAGGATGAATAATCTTCTCTTCCCCTGTAAATTTACCAGTTCTTGTTTACAATTTTTACGAGGTTTTATTTTTATCTAGATTGATATCATTCCTATTCAGTCATGGTTGGACAATGTACTTTAATTAAAGAAATATATATCTTTTCTTTTTTTATTTGAAAATTTAAAGAACAGACTGAAATAATGATGATATGCAATGGCAGGTGATCAGAAAAGCGAACTCAAGCTGGTTATTCGTACAAGGTTATACAATAAAAAAATCTAAGTACCAAGCAGGCAATGTAATCCCCCCCCCCCCATCACCACTATTCCCTGTATCCAACCTAAGGAAAAAGAATGGACCTAAAACTAGTAAACATAGAATATGTAATAAAATTTAGTCAATATTCTATAGAGTCATTTTTCTACAACCCACACGGAGAAAAATGATCCTAAGGCCATAATTTCTACGATATAATCCAGGTATTCTATAACCGAGTGGGTCATTTTTCTACGTAGAAAAATGACCTTCGCTCAATATTCTATGGGGGTCACCTTTCGTCGTTACACCGGTTTAACGAAGAAATTTGACCCGGGTTGAAAATTGACCCGGGGGTCACTTTTCAACGTTGAATATTGAGACCAAAAGTGTTGAATAAAGACCCTGGTCCGTTGAATATTGACCCGCATCGTGGAATTTTGATCACGAAACCGGTTCAAAATTCAACAGCAAATATTCACACTTTAGCTAATCAATAATTATAACTTCGATTTATTTCACCAACAATTTTTTTTATATTTATTCTTTAGATTTACATGTTTACATGTTTTAACAGTCGGACAAAAAAATATAACATTTCAATGACTATTTTTCAATTTAACATAGTGACCTTCAATTATGTTTCATAGTGAACTTTTCGCGTATAACTGCTGTTTTGTGTGATATCTATATTTTAAATAAAAATATGTTTTTAATAAGAATATAGTTATACATGGTTACAGGGTAAACTATTCAATTCAGTGAAACATTTTTTATACTAGTATTTGCTTGATAGGTGTACAAATATAAATAATAAATAAAAAATTACAATACATGTACGCCATATGTTTTAATTTTGGCTTTACACTCACTTCTATAAATTGAAATTGTGATATTGGTAATTGTAAGTTTTCTGGATGGGTGTTAATACAAAATTTAATATATGACATATTGTGATTTTCGTGTTTTGCAACCGCTTGATATAATTAAACTGTGATTATTCCACCCAGTAAATAACAAATTTACAATATGACAATACGCTAATAGTATTCTCTTCAAAGAGGTTTGCTCAAAAACAGAAAACCCCAGCAATCATCTGTTTGTTCTTAAATTTATTTCCCCAAACACTAACATTGTACATAGCGTATATATTTTTTATTATGAGAAAAAAAAAATATAACGTCAAGTGCATGTGTTTCAAATTCAAATATACACGTAGTTAATGAAATTGAAAACTAAAAAAAAATTAGACATCGATTGCAATTTTTATTTAAAAAAAAACTAATAGATGCATATGCAGAAAGTTGGCAAAATAGCATATCAGGAAAGTTTGCGAAAACTAAAAAATAAATAGACATCGATTAAAATATTGCAATTTTTGTTGAAAAAAAAAAAGACTATGTATATGCAGAAAGTTCGCAAAATAGCTTATCAAGAAAGTTTGCGAAAAATTATTGTCAAGTCGAATAAGTTGAATAAAAACCGTTGACGACTTGTCAGATAAAAATATGACAATTTTTCATTAATTATTTTGTCAGGGAAATATCCTGACTTCTCAGAATTAAGTACAGGCACCTGACATTATTTATTTTTTCTGATAGATAAGTATATAAACCCTTTACTAGCTGCAGAATTGTAGCTCTACGGAAAAGTCAGTTTGACGGACTAGCTAAATAATTTACTTGATAATACAGTATTATTAGGAAACGTGTATACTGCCTTAAAGTAACGTTAACAACCAGTATTTGTTGAACATATTTATCAGAGATTATGATGAATTTTACATGAAATTAAAGGAAATAGTAAGATTTGATGTCAATTTTGAGAAAAGAGACATTAATTGTATTCAGTTTTAGTATACTTGAAAGCAAAAAACGTATTTTCTTTAAGCTAAAAAAATACTGACAGCAAAGACTAATAATTAATCTGCCATTGATGACCTTTTAATTCTGTCCAAAGTTTGAAGATTGAATGAAACTCTATTGTATGTAAAAAAAAAAAAAGAAAGACAAAAAAAATTGCTACCCCGACTCACCCGTCTAATTAAGAAGCAAAAGCTCTTCTTCTAAGTTTAATTTACGTAGTATAATGAATGGATATAAACCAAGTCTAATATTAAATGACTGTTGTCGGAATAATCAACCTTAAACATGTCAAATCACCAAAGTCGGCAAATGTAGCGGACAATATTAAAGAGTTAAAGTTTTGAAACTTTCAAGTACATACATACATAGATAAGTATATAAACCCTTTACTAGCTGCAGAATTGTAGCTCCACGGAAAAGTCGGTTTGACGGACCAGCTAAATACATGCAATTTACTTAATAATACAATATCATTAGGAAGCGTGTATCCTGCCAAAAAAGTATCGATAACGGCCAGTATTTGTTGGACATATTTATCAGAGATTATGATGAGTTTACATCAAATTAAAGGGAATAGTGAGGGTAGATGTCAATTTTGAGAAAAGAGACATTAATTGTATTCAGTTTTAGTATACTTGAAAGCAAAACAAATGTATTTTCTTTAAGCTACAAAAATACTGACAGCAAAGACTAATAATTAATCTGCCATTGATGACCTTTTAATTCTGTCCAAAGTTTGAAGATTGAATGAAACTCTATTGTATGTAAAAAAAAAAAAAAGAAAGACAAAAAAAATTGCTACCCCGACTCACCCGTCTAATTAAGAAGCAAAAGCTCTTCTTCTAAGTTTAATTTACGTAGTATAATGAATGGATATAAACCAAGTTTTCAGTCTAATATTAAATGACTGTTGTCGGAATAATCAACCTTAAACATGTCAAATCACCAAAGTCGGCAAATGTAGCGGACAATATGAAAGAGTTAAAGTTTTGAAACTGAAACTTTCAAGTACATACATACATAGATAAGTATATAAACCCTTTACTAGCTGCAGAATTGTAGCTTCACGGAAACGTCGGTTTGACGGACCAGCTAAATACATGTAATTTACTTAATAATACAGTATCATTAGGAAGCGTGTATTCTGCCAAAAAAGTATCGTTAACGGCCAGTATTTGTTGGACATATTTATCAGAGATTATGATGAGTTTACATCAAATTAAAGGGAATAGTGAGAGTAGATGTCAATTTTGAGAAAAGAGACATTAATTGTATTCAGTTTTAGTATACTTGAAAGCAAAAAAATGTATTTTCTTTAAGCTACAAAAATACTGACAGCAAAGACTAATAATTAATATGCCAATGATGACCTTGTAATTTTGTCCCAAGTTTGAAAATGGAATGAAAATCCACTTTATGTAAAAAAAAAAAAAAAAAAAGAAAAAAAAGAAAAAAAAAAGATTTGCTACCCCGACTCACCCGTCTGATTCAGAAGCAAAAGCTCTTCTACTAAGTTTTTACATAGTATAATGAATGGATATAAACCAAGTTTTCAGTCTAACATTAAATGATTGTAGTCGGAAAATTCAACCTTAAACATGTCAAATCATCAAAGTCGGCAAATGGAGCGGTTAGTATGAAAGAGTTAAAGTTTTGAAACTTGAAACTTTTAAGTACATACATGTACATTTAAACCACAAAGAGCAAGTTACAGTTCAGTTCAAAGACAGTTCAAAACTCTGAAGTTGGAGTCAATTTTCAACAGGGTCAATTTTCAACGTGTCGATGTCATTAGAAGTTTGAAAAATATTTTTCAAGTTGTTGAAAAATGACCCGGGGTATAAATTTCACGACTTTTGGTTTCAATTTTCAACGTTAGAGAGTAAAATTTATGTTCGTTTTTTGAATTGAATCAAATGAGCCAATACACAAAATGGCGTTAGAATAATAATTGAAACAGGCGTTCATAATGGATCTGGCAGCTGTTCCTAATTTGATTCATACCTTATTGAAATAATTTTGTATCTCACAGACAAATGTCATATGAATGCCTAACTGGTCATAAAATACCTTCAATCTTATCAGACTGTACACTTCTTGTCTTTATTTAGACCTTAGAGAATTCCAATTCCATTTGTACATCACACACTTATATCATTGCCCACTGAAATTCCCCCACCCTTAGAAAACTAAAAAAAGGCCAAAAGACAAGCATTTCTATACAATTTCTTAATAATTATATAAACAAGAACAATGTTAGTTTGTTATTATACAAATAGTGCCTGTTTGGGAGGGTAACAGTTGAAATTGACACCCCGAGAAAACCATTGTCAACCGACGCCAAGCGGAGGGTAACAATGGTTTTCGAGGGGTGTCAATATCAACTGTTACACTCCCAAAACAGGCAATATTTATTTATTATACTGAATGTCTTAATTTTAGAGAAAATTATACTGCTTTTATATATGACACGAATTCTACGGCGAACCGTAACAATTCGTTGTGTTACCCGTTGCCAAGTATATTGCTAACCCTGAGGGTAATAGAACGGATTATTAACTGCGTATAAACCAATCAGATTTCAGTATTTAACATGAAAGTATAATAAAAATAAATTATTACACTCCTTAATTCTTTTGATAACAACAAGCTTAATCATCAAAATTAATTCTTAAATTTTACTCTGAAAACTAATTGCTAATTCATGGGTTATGGCAGTAGAATAAGAATAATATTAATCTACCCTAAATGATACTCTTTTGTTCACTTTTATTTGGATACTATTCAAAGTATTTTAAAATGTTAGGAATTAAAGAAGATGATTTTTCTTAAGGCCATAAAAAATACACGTATGTAGTCTAATTGTTTGCTAAATTAGGAAACCTTTGCCTTGGCCAAAGCGTTCATTATTTTATTTCAATGGATGACGAACTTGGATGACATGAATGTATTTCAGTAACCAGATACATGTAAATATAGACAGTAAAGTGAGAGCGAAGACTAAAGTTCGTCAGTTTGACTACGGCGATATTTGTTTAAAAAGAATCGAAATTTTTAAAAGATTTAGCTTTATCCTATTATGGTCGAACTTCTTGATGTTATTTAAACTTATCTATTTGTTTTGAGCGAGATGCCACCTAAACTCAGAGAAAACAATTGGACCCGACAGATATAACACATTTTACTAAGTGTTTTCATAAACTGGCTTCGAAGGACTTAAGTACCTTACCATCCTCGTCACATATCGAATGGCAGATAAAACTTCTAATACCCTATGTTTGTTAATTAAAGCTTCATTTCATGTGAATCAACTAATTAACGTGTTGTTTTCTTGTCCTTTTTTTTTGGGGGGGGGTGTTTTTGTTTTTGTTTTGTTTTTTTTTTGTTTTTTTTTTTTGTTCTTTTGTTTTTAAATATTAAATAATTTGTTTGTTTTTAAAAAGCGTATAATGAAGTGAAAAAAAAAAACCAATTGAAATCGCACAGTCATCCGATACTTTTTTTTACGCTTTGTTGGATTTTTAAATGAGTGGGGACGGAGGATACTAACATATATTGTATTTTTTTCATTACAATAAGTAGTTTTATTCGAAAAGCTAATTCCAGAATGTCATTGTTAATGGGTTATATCAACAACATAAACGATTGTCACTTAAGGACGGCGGACCCAATTCATTTCTACAATAGATTTTTATTCAAATTTTTATATAATGCTAATTAGTTAATGGTGAGTGAAAATCAATAAAAAAATTACATGATCATCGACTTCCATTTTTTACTAGGGGCGTTACAAAATTTGGGTACGAAAATCGGCATATATAATAGAAAGTAATGGGAATTTTCTGGGGCGAGGTATAAAAACTGATATTTAAAAAATTCTGCAATAGATTTTTTACTCTAATTAAATTGTAATATTAAGAAGTCAATTAGCTTACAGATGAACAGAAAAATAATGTAGGTCATAGACCTAAATTTTTTGAGGGGTTGTGTCAAAGTTCACTGCATGGTTCATTTTTCTTCAGAATTATCATTGAAAAAGGACATAATTATTATTGCCTGACGTTACATTAACTGCTGTATATATAAATATTGTTAAGTTTATGTATGAATTCAATATCTACCAGAGTATAAGACTATAAACTGCCTTTAGGCGTTGTGTGATTTATAAACCGTGGAAATATAACGGACTTGTCGCAAACAGAGGAAATTCGGACTATTTTTTTTCCTTATTTTTTCTCCACTAAAAATATGTTGGCATCACAAATTATGTTTAGTATAATGAAATTTTTTTTTTCTCTTATTCTGATGTATTTAATTACGACAGTCGTATTAATAACATATGCGCGGTTTCTGCGCAGTGGTGCGAAATCTTGAATTGGGTCCGTCGTCCTTAAATTGTCACGGACAAGATGTTTTGTAGATAACGTTTATAGACAAAGAGGAAGAAATGATGTGTTCTTTGTCTTTTGTAGGACACGGAGACTGGTACTGACCAAGATCAGATGTGTTTATTGAATAATGTTTCCTCATCATTAAAATGATATGAAAGATAAACATTTATCTAGATTATACGCGTAATGAATGTTTGATTAAGATCTAATTACGAATGAAAAACTCTCAATGTTAAGTATTTGCACATCCTTTTTATTTTATCAATGAAAATTTTATCTATAATATAATTTGTAAATATTGCAGCTTAGCATCAAAGAAGAACAAGAGACCCAATTATTTGTACATATCTTAAGCAACTCATACTGTTTGGATATTTCTTACAATATCTCAAGATCATAATTGCTTTAAGATGATATAGGACATTTTGAGTAGTCAAAACAGATGAAAAGATATTTTACTTAAAATATAATTTCGGGTTTAAATCTATTTAAAAAATATACAGTATTTGTAACGGTCATGCGTCCTCCAAGGCACGGAAATAATCAGTAAGTACAGCATTTGAATAAAATCATTTTCAAAAATTATTCAAATGCTAAAAAATGTAAAAGCTCTTCTGAGTTTCGAAGTTTTGACTGACTTTTAAACCTTTTTCGCGAAATCTTTATGCATGAAAATAATGAAAGAAGAAATGCATAAAGTTATATTATCTATATCATAATTTAAAAGAAAGTAAATCACAAAATGGAGGTGTCTCATATCTTCATAAATTTTATTTCTGTTATGTCAATTTTGTTATTGCCATTCTCCAACGCCCAACGCTATAATGAAACATAAATACTAATATAACTCACAGTTTTGTAGACCTATTGATGATTAATATAATGAACGAGCGATATTAAAGCAAAACAAACTGAGTAAAAAAACAAAAAATTGATAATCTGTTCTACTATGTCGAGGATATTATGATAGACGACGTATTTTAACACAGCGACCAAATTTTTTGATAAATAATTTATAATTGGAAGGGTTAATATTTATTAAACCTACACAAAAAGCCAATTGACTAAAAGCGTTCAAAATCTAACATTTAATATCTATATAATCCAAAGCAATTAAAGTATAAATTAAAACAGTTTACATAACGCTACATCAATACAAAAAAGATGCAGAGTAAATTTGACCGCTTTAAATTCTATTATTTTCAAAAAGGATGTTTAAGATAATTAGCAAATTGGGTAAATGAATATCATTTTAAATAAGCGAGAAAATAGAATAAGAATACTGATGTTAAATATATTGAACAATATATATATTAATAACTAGATACTATTTAATATTTCACACAAAAAAAGTTTGCCATTTCTATTACTAATCGTATCATTATATGAAATAATTTACAAAATCATATTAGTTGTACTTGTACAACTCTTACATGCGTTTCACTCAATGTGCGAGCTATAGACGAATTATCTTTTTTTTTTAAACCATAAAAGTGACAAAAGCAGGCCGTTAAGTTTGACATTTCAAAATTGAGCATATTTATATTTTTAGAAATACGTGTAATTTAAATATAGATTGTCACAATTTAGATTAAGGAACTATACAAAATCAAACGCGACCATTAAAATAAAGGAACTAGTGGAAGGTTTGAATATTAAACAAAGATAGTAGAGACACAGTGTTACTTATTTTATTTGATTGAATCTGTAATAAGCTTGATTGGACTCGACAATATTCTTTTAAGCTGTTCTTTTTTTGCTAAGGGGTGCTTTACTATTTTGCTGGCAACCGGTTTGTTGAACTTAACTGCAGTTCTTATTCGCAATTTAAAAGTAAACTTAATTCTAGAACGTAGTTCACATTTCAAAACTAATTATTCATGTTTGGGGATTGAAACTTATAGTGTCATTTTCTAGTGGAAAACCACTACCAATGTGAACAAATGGCGATATGGCCATTTCTAGTTTATGAGATTAAGGGCCTTACTAAAAAACACTATTCATTGTAAGGGGATTTTGAACATCGGGCTCGGACACATCGGAGGCTCCTATCCTTGTGGTTGAATATTTCAGAGTCATCTACTAGTGGTAAACCACTACCACTGTGAACAAAACTGATATTATATCTCTAGTTTATAAGAGTTCGGGGCTAATAAAAATACACTTTTCCTCATAAGAGGATTTTAAACACGGGTGTCAGATTTATCGAGAGACCTACCCTGGGGGAGAAATGTTTAGGGTTATCTACTAGTGGCAAACTACTACCACTTTAAAAAATCATGACGTGGTCATCTCTAATTTATGAGAGAGAGAGAGAGAGAGAGAGAGAGAGAGAGAGAGAGAATAACATATTTGTGAAACACGGAGACTAGTACTAACCAAGTTTAGATGTTACTTTTAAGTTGTACTTCCTCAAAACCACAATATATCATATTAAATTTTATTTCGATTAAAAAAAAACTAGCAATGATATAAACTTCGTTCCCATAAAATTTCCTAAACGGTTTTTTCAAAATGTCAAATTTCCGTTCTTGCTCAATGTTTATTTCCCATTGTAAATAGCTGAATAATCATCGTTATCTTATATATATCTTATCTTATTCGTTGTTGACCTCTTTGTGAAATACTGAGACTGGTACTAACCGAGATCAGATGTATTTATTAAAAAAACACATAAAATCATATTGATTTTTTTGTTCCTTCCCTGTCAATTTTGTTGTCACTTTCCCTCTCTCACTTCAATCGCTTTCATGTCACATATGTAGTTAAATGACAAATACACACGTTTGTATACCTTTGAACAATTGTAAACGTGAAGTATTCGAGTGAGCTTATGATTTGTGTTGGAACTTTTTATCTATCAATGTTTCTTTAATGATAAATCAAAAATATTTTAGTTTTTTTCCAAAATACTTTGTATCACTTTCACGAATTGTATAAAAAAACCTAAAACATTATCCATTTTTTTAAGCTAAATAGTAAATTATTAATGTATGGACATAAAAATATACTTTTCTTTAAAATGTATTATATTCATCTGTTTGAATGTGTATGATTTTGTTTTCGTATACGCATAGCCTGTAATGACGATTCAGGATAAATGGAGATTTGTATTTAGAATTTAGAACTGCGGAAAGGAGGATGAACTCAATAAGATTAAAAAACAAATAATTAATATGTTACTAGTTTACTTATAAGTTTATTAATAAGTGTAAGTTATTGTTGATAGACTGTATTTTAACAGGACAGCCGAGTGTTATGATAAAAAAAACTCTTGAATGCCAGATTTTAAATTTATAAAACATTTCCAAAGAAAGGGCATTAACTTTGATTGTTCGAAATCTAACATATTTAAATTAAAACAATTGCAATTGAGGTGCAGCTTGCCACAATTAAATTTCGAATAAGTATTCATTATCATTCATATATATATATATATATATATATATATATATATATATATATATATATATATATATATATATATTTTATTATTTTTTTTTTATATATCTCTCTGTTTGGCTGATGTCCAACAATCTAGAAAAAATAAAACGTTATATTCACCTGCACGCGACCTTGAGTTCAAGATAACATTTGATTTTTTTCTACATTGGACTAAAATAGATAGGGGATTTCTAAAATGCTACGATTATTTATCTTTACTCATGTCGTTCAATGAAATATTTTCTCAATTTGTTCATCTATGGCTTCAAACTAAAACTTCTCGCTTGATAAGACTCAAATTGATATGTCTGTTTCAATTCATCGCTGAATCATATAATAAAACAACTAGAACTGTTTTGTCGATCAATACAGTGATCTAGCTACCGTCGAAGTACAATATTCACTTCGCTTTTGGCTCGATGAATAGTGTACTTCTTGGGTAGCTAAACTATCGTATTGACCTCAAAAACTGCAATAACTGTATAAAATTGAAGTATGCAGATTTGGACAACAAAAGTATATGAGATCTTACACTAATTAGTCTATCACTTGTTTTACTTCATCATACATATGTAACAGGTTTATCCGTTGATGTAAAGAAGAAATCAACACTCCTGTTGGGTTCGATAAACGGGCTTTTATTGTCACCAGTTATATAAATAGATTTGACCAAAATATAATTATTGCCCTAAAGGCAACTCTGGACCTTTCTACAAATTAAGTCGTCATGAATGAATGCACACTAATATATTTAAGATCAATTGAATGATTATAGAATTCAATATATATGCATTCAGAAAATCATAAAAACATCAAAATTAAATAATATATGTTTAATATACATATGCATGTAATTAAATCACAAAATATGAGACTGCTACATTCTCCCCCTGGTGCAAGAATGGCGTCCGCGCCATTGACCAAACCTGAGAATGTAACTAACATAACTGGAAAAAAAAATAGCAGCATAAAATAAAGTTAAAACACTACTTACCTGTGATTATGGTTACTAGTGCTTTAGCAGAATCTTTGTCAATTCTATTAAAAACTCCGGTAGTGGCAAGTGTTTGCAAATAATTGGCTCTCTGAAGCCATTCCGGAGGCTGTACTTGCTGAGACATTACGTAATCCTCTGTCCACTTTGGACTTACTCTGTTTCGAGTTGACACTCTCTGTGTTGTCTTTGGGGGAGTGGAATCTTCTTCAGAATCTGTTTCCGTCTCCTCAACAGAAGGATCTCTCACAGACTCTGCTTCTGTTTCATCTACAGAATGATCTTCCTCAGACTTTGTCTCAACCACAAAAGAGACTTCTGGATGATCTTCTGGGTCTAGGATGTGAAGCATTTCCTGTTCTTCCTCGTCAACTACCGACTCTGAACCTTGGTCATCTTCATCAGTTTTATCACTAATGGACAATGGAGCGTCCTCCACATTCTGGTCTCTTTGAGTCTTGGTACCGGTACCTTCTACAAAATACTCAGATTCATCATCATCATCTACATCATTTGATGATGGTGATATGGACTGATTATCCGGACATGAATCCTTTCGCTTTTGCTTCACCCTAGTTCTTGGTGCTGGCACTGGTACTGGAGACTGGATCTTAGTTCCAATGGGGAGAAGTAGATTTCGATGAAGTATTGCATCTCCCTTCCCCATCTTCCCTACTTATCTTATAAACAGGGATATCAGTGATAGGTTGGCTTATAACTACATAGGGGTGATCTTCCCATCGGTCAGCAATCTTGTGCTTTCCGTCAACCACTTTCACTAATACCCTATCTCCAGTACTCAGTGTAACTCCCTTTGTCTTTGAGTCATATAGGGCCTTGTGCCGTGATTGGCTAATCTTTGATGCTGTATTAGCAATGGTATACGCATAATTCAGTCGCTCCTTTCGGTTCTGTACATAACTAGACATACTCTTAGTCCTCTCGCCATTGTCTAACCCAAATATTAAATCAACTGGCAAATTTGGTTCTCTACCAAACATCAGATAAAAAGGTTAGAATCCAGTTGTTTCATGTTTGGTGGCATTATATGCATGGATCAATGGTCCAATGTATGCTTTCCAGTTGGACTTCTGTTCAGGGGCAAGTGTACCCAACATTGAAATGAGAGTTCTATTGAACCTCTCGGTTATACCGTTGCCCACTGGGTGGTATGGTGTGGTTCTGGACTTGGCAATACCTGTAATTAAACATAATTCCTGAATTAGTTTACTAGACAAATTTGTTCCTTGGTCAGAATGAATTTTTCGTGGAAGTCCATAAGGAATGATAAAGTGATTTAATAATGCATCTGCTGTGGTCTTGGCAGTCTGGTTTTAGTTGGAACAGCTACTGCAAATTTGGCAAAATGGTCTGTGATTACTAATATGTTCTGCATTCCACCCTTGGCTGGTTCCAATGTCAGAAAATCCATACATACAAGCTCGAGAGGCTGGGTAGTAGATATGTTGACCAATGAAGCACGTTGATTGTTGGGTGTCTTAAACTTCAAGCACCTGTCGCACTGATCAACCCAGTTGGCAATGTCTTTTCGCATTCTTGGCCAATAGAATCTGTCCATCACCAATGCTGTAGCCCTCTCCCTACCAGGATGTCCCATCCTATCACGGAGATATTCCAATATTGTGGAAACAACTTCTGTTGATACAACAACTTGCTCATGTTCTCTTCCTTCAACATTGGTGACTCTAACTAACAGATCGTCTACAACTCTCAGCTTCTTGAAGTTTCTATGAATTATCATGTCATAGTCTGTGGTAATAGTATCTCGTTTTTGTCTACTTCCATTCCGAACATACTCTTTCCAGGTAGATATAATAGCATCGCGCTGCTGCACATCATGCAGATCAATGCGCTGGAATGCATCAGCATCCGTAGGCTGTATCTGGTCGCAGAATGCTGGTGTCACTGGTAATGACTCAATCAATGGATGGCCTTGCTGTAAGTTACAAATAGCCTTAACAGTATCACAATCAATAATCTCTGGTACTCTAGACAAACCATCAGCATCCAAGTTGGACTTACCTGGTTTGTAAGTGATTGTGAAGTTGTATGCAGATAAAGCTGCAATCCAGCGATGACCAGTGGCATCTAATTTGGCTGATGTGAGGACATATGTTAAGGGGTTATTGTCCGTAAATACTAAAAAAGTTTGTCCCATAAGATAATCTGAAAACTTTTCAGTAATGGCCCATTTCAGAGCGAGGAACTCTAACTTATGAGTCGGATAGTTCCGTTCGGACTTTGTCAATCCTCGGCTTGCGTAGGCTGTGACCCTGTTATGCCCGTTCTGCCTCTGGTAAAGAACAGCACCTTAACCTCTACCACACGCATCTGTATGAAGCTCAAACGGCTTCGAGAAGTCAGGGTACCCAAGAATAGGCGGAGATGTGAGCTTGTCCTTCAAGACGTTAAATGCTCTCTCCTGATCTTGACCCTACTTCCAACTGGTATGCTGTTTGGTACTGTGGCTTCTGCTCTTCTTCCCAGTAGCCATGACATCAATAAGTGGCCGGGCAATCTTAGAAAAATTCTCGATGAACTTTCTATAATAGCCTACGAAGCCTAGGAATGACCTAACCTCCTCTGGGTTCTTAGGTTTTGACCATTTCCTTACTTTATCAACCTTGTCAGGGTCAGCTTGAACGCCTTCTTCTGACACAATGTGACCAATGTATTTCACTTTATTCATAAGAAATGAGCATTTCTTGGGTGAAAGTTTCAACCCATATTGTCTAATTCGGTCGAAAATCTGTCTCAGTCTAGCCAAATGCTCCTCAAAAGTTCTTGAAAACATTATCAGGTCGTCTAAATAAATATAACATATTTTTAAGTGCAGATCTCCTAAACACTCTTCTTGTAGACGCTGATAAGTAGCTGGAGCATTGGCCAGACCAAAACTCATCTTGTTAAACTCATAAAATCCGAGTGTACCCACTGTAAATGCAGTTTTTTCCTTATGCGACTCTTCTATCTCTATCTGGTGATACCCTGATTTCATATCAAGAACAGTGAAAAATCTGTTACCAGAGAGAGAGTCTAAGATCTCATCTACACGTGGGAGGGCGTAATTGTCCTTAACTGTCCTGGAATTAAGTTGTCGATAATCAATACAGAGACGTAAGGATCCATCGTGCTTCCTGACAAGAACTACATTCGAGGAAAATGGAGAGTGTGATGCACGTATCACTCCACTGGCTAGTAGTTCCTGTATGTGAGTCCTGACTTCATCAATCATTGCAGGTGGGATCCTACGATACTTCTGTATGAATGGTGTTGTATCGTACAACTCTATCCAGTGTTTCAACTTATCTGTTGTTCCTATTTCAGTCGAACTTGTAGCAAATATATCAGTAAATTCAGCAATCAGGTCTCTACATTGATGCTTTTCCTCCTCGGTCACATCTGGAATTAATTGTGGAATCCTCAGGCATCATGGTATTTAGAATCTGAACAGGTTGGAGTTCACACAATATTGCTCGTGGTGGCACTGCAACTGTCCTAGTGGTGACGTTGCATATCTCCACAGGAACACTAGCACTAGACTGGTAATCACGAGTTAAATCTATGAGGCGACTAATAACGTTAGTGCCAGTGAGGACAGGTACTCTAGCATTGTAATTGCTGTTAGGTACTATTAAAAACAAGCACTCATCTAAAACACAATGTGGTGTACCATAAGGCTTAATACTAACAGATATATAGCCTGAATAGGGCATATTCTGACCATCTGCACATTCAATATGCAGAACTTCATCAAGAGGATGTATCTCAATATGAGATAAACACTGATCATAGAAGTCTGCACTTATGGTTGACACCGTAGCACCTGTATCTAATAGAGCTGAACATGTGACCTGTTCAATCTCAATAGTCACCTCATTTGTAACGCCAACTATTGCCTTCTTGTCAGTGGGCCTTGTCTTGGTGCAGCCAAACCCCTGGCCCCAGGATTCGACCTGTTGAAGTTTAAATGCTGGGCCTTCTGGTGATCCAGTCTTACACGGCACCCCACTGCTATGTGTCCTTCCTGGCGACACCTATAGCAAATGACTTTGTTCTGCTGAACTGCTGATGGTGCAGGATTCACCTCATTAGCGGGTAATGGTGCAGAAGGCATTCTAGGAGACTGACTTGGTCGGTATCCTCTAAATGCTCTTCTCCCTCTCTGATAAGGCTGTCGAGGCATTTGACTATACTGAGAAGTCTGACTAAGCTGCATAACTTGTGCAGAGAGCTGATCAAGCTGAGACTGCATCTCGCTGAAACGATCAGCACTAGTGTCACTAGTAGAAGAACATGTAGCAGCTTTCGCAGTTGCCTGTTTACTAGGTTTTGCAACTGGTTTATGCTCCATCTCAATCTTCCTTATGGCAACTCTCAATCTATCAAAGTTGTGATATAAATGTCCTGATATGTCATTAAGGTCTTCTCGTAAGCCTTTGTAGAACATGGTTCTAAGCATATCGTTTGTGAGCGTAGGGGAAACCTTGCCCTTTCTTTCTGCTTTGGTGACTAAATCCTCTAATCGCACACTCCAAGCAGCACAGTTCTCATCATCTTGCTGTTTTGCTCTGTAAAACTCTGCCAATATATCCTCTGCTTCCATAACATTGCCATAAATACTGTCAAATTTGTGCAGAATTTCTTCAATGATGTCTACTGAACCAAGTCGCATCAGTATGTTTGCTGGTTCTCCCTTCAGTGACCTCCTAATGGCCATTAGAATGGATTCCTTGGAGTGACCTTCCCTCATCAGGCACATGACCTCATACCTCTATAATTCATATGATGTCTCTCCTTTACCATCACCAGAGAATATCGAGATACGGATAGGTTGTTTATAAGTTACTGAATCCTTTTTAGAAACCTTAAGTGCAGAAGAGGAATCAGAGGATGCTTCAGTTTTTATGGCAGGATATTCAGGTACTTGTACCTCTGATTTAGTACCTACCATTCTTTGCATCCAAGATACATGTAGGAGATCCTCTGGGGAATATGCCTTGGGCTTAACTTTGATTGCTGAAAGTGTCTTAACTAATTGGTCTATCTCTTCCTGTGTCATACTGTCAGACACATTGCCAGAGACTTGTTTTTTATCTTCACCAGTTGCCATGACTGATGAAAGTTTGTACACAATGTAAAAACACAAACTTGTCAAGTGCATTCAATGAATGAAGTATCAGGGAGGGTAGTCATGCAATGCTGACTAAGTTTAAGCAAAAAGAGAAAATAAATTCAGTGTAAATAGGTGGGCAGTTCACTTATGAACTGTGTATGCAATGGGTGGAGAAATTTGTAAAAGGTGGGTAGTTCTCTATGAACTAATGATAGACTGGGGTAACTTTATATATTGATATTCTAAATTATAAACCAAATTATAAATCAAAGTGAAAGTAAAAGTGCACTTCCGGTGCGTTCTGCACTTCCGTAAATGTTCTAAGTCTAATAAATAATTATGCAAAGCCAATAATATTTCTAAGCTTCCTAAATGCTCTAAGAACTATATATATAAATGTATATAACACTAAATAATTCACATATATCTTTCCACTGGTATGCTTAGCACTAAGCCCGTCTAGATATGTAACAAGGCTTAAAAGAAAATGTAAAATTAAATGATAGCACGAAGTGTCAAATATTTACCAAACAGCTGATTTTACAAATCTATGTACAGTAGCTCTACTGGAATAACTCTACCTGTATATCCTGAAAGATGAGTTAAATAAAGTATAATTTCAATACCATGACTAATCAAATTCACTAAAGACTGCGGAAAGCACTAAGAAACTAATTATATCAAACATAATTTAATTCGCGTGTTTACAAATCAAACTTCCGGTTACGCAATGACAGTATATCGAGCTCGATCGAAATACGAAAGAAACCGAACCCGATCTATACAAAAACCGATCCCGACTGAAAAAGAAGCGTAAAAAAATAGTACTAATAAATACAATCTGAAATATAAACAATAGGTGTATTTATGATAACGTTTAGAATTTCAACTACCTACAACTAATATAAATGCCTCAATCAAACCCACTACTGAATTTCCTTCACAGCACACCACACCAAATACAACTGCAACACCAACACTAATCCCAACACTTCACCACTTATAACACCTGCTTTAAATGTTTGTTATTGGTCTTACTGATAAGGTCTCGTCAAAGCTGTATAGTTGTTAATAATTTATAAATTCGGTAATTATTAATAACCAGGGTAATTTGTACAGGATTAAGAATTCTGAAAGAAAGTGCAATATAGATGTTTCTCGTTTGCCGTACTCACTTACTCAACAACCTGATATTTCTATCGCTGAAGTTTACATTTATTTTTTTTATACGCTTGAAAGAATATCAATAAAAAAAATATTTAACTAGTAAATGATAATTCTGGGTACCCGATAAATGAAAAAAAAATAAATTCTAAAGAACTATTGTGCGCACAAAATAAATATCACCAGAAAAAAAAATATCATGCAATACAAATTCAATCTAGATTTAAATATGCCGGCTATAATTTGCAATCAGTTGCAATGAAATATGTACATATAACTGAAATAAGTCTCTGCAGAATTATAAAATACAACGACACTCGCTGCGGATAGATCCAACAGTTTTCGATATACGCAATGTTTAAATATTGTCGGAAAAGTTAACTGCATTGTAAAACAATCTAACAGTTCACTGAAATCTAATTATACTGGCCATTTGGGATTGGAATCACTCATGCGTCAGTGGAGTCGTGGACTTGGGATTGGTACTGTTATCTATTGTGGCTCCTTGAACACTGGTGGTCTTCTTGTCTGAGAGTCCCAACGTGGGCGCCAAATTGTAACAGGTTTATCCGTTGATGTAAAGAAGAAATCAACACTCCTGTTGGGTTCGATAAACGGGCTTTTATTGTCACCAGTTATATAAATAGAATTGACCAAAATATAATTATTGCCCTAAAGGCAACTCTGGACCTTTCTACAAATTAAGTCGTCATGAATGAATGCACACTAATATATTTAAGATCAATTGAATGATTATAGAATTCAATATATATGGATTCAGAAAATCATAAAAACATCAAAATTAAATAATATATGTTTAATATACATATGCATGTAATTAAATCATAAAATATGAGACTGTTACATATATTACATTTATGTAATATAAAATACATTTGAGTTAAAATTTTAACATGTATTTTACACATTTGAATGTGCAATTTAGTTGAATATTCTATGTCCAAAAAAAAAAAAACAACCAAACAAACAAAAAAGCAAAAAAAAAACAAAAACAAACAAAAAAAACACAAAAAAACCAAACAAACAAACCAATAAACATGGAAAGTATCAGGTATCAAAGGTGGGACAATAGATTCACTAATTAACGGATAATTACAGTTTCCTATTTCTATGATTATTGAGGTCTTCCGTTTCCAACGGAATACCTTATTGTTTTCGTTCGGTTTCTTTTTCCCTATTCTTTTTTTTTCCAACCAATTTTGTGTATGCGATTTCTCTAAAACTACCCGACCGATTTACATGAAACTTTCAGATCTGATAGATATTGCTCTGAACCTTATTGCAAATTTTTTTTAATGGTGACGTCACTTCCGGTTTTGAGATATTAACAATTTGACGATTTTGGAACGGTCAGCTTGTCCACGGAGGTTCCCATAAACTAAAAAAGATATTGAGTTCAAAATTTCAGGAAGGATAGACAAAAGTGTGTAGATATATAATAGGGCATTTATAATTTTTCAGCGCAAAAAGCATCGAGGCTCGGTAGGGCTCCAAAAATGAGATAAAAAAGCGTTGTGATTTTGCATGGTTTTCTTAGTTTATCTTTTTTCCCGGAAATATTTTGTTAAGAGATGTAGAGCAAAAAAGATTTATGTTTAAAAGATCTTTCATTTGACATCAGGAAAAAGGGACTGGTCCCTCAAATTAGGGACCTAGAGTTCTTGAAAGTTATCGCTTTATAACTCAAAAGCGGTTAAGATTTCGATATGGCTGTCGCTGCAAAAGTTGTTCATTATGTTCCTATTAATGTCGTAACAATAATATTTTGTTCGCGTATTGCGTAATATGAGTGTAAAAAGCTAGACTTGTTACCATGTATTTGTGTTTCATTTGGCAAATAAACAGGGTATTTGTGCGTATAACTGACAAAAGGGGTACCAGTTTACATACGGAAATTGTTTAAACATTTTAGTTATTTTCTAGTGAAACACATTATGGACAAAAGAACTGCTTCTATGCAATGCATTTGAGTCGCATTTAAAATCTAGATGGATTCGGAGCTGTGTATGTGAACAATTACGTATCCGATCCCTTGCCCGCGGCCGAGGAAATAGGTCGCGGCTGGACTAGCGAGCGGTCTGCCGTTATCTAATACACAAGATTTGCGTCTTGCTGTAATGCACACATGGGTTTATTTATGTAGCTGCAAACACAGAGAATTCCGATTTTAACGATATTAAAGGGACTTGGACACGATTTGAGATGAAAATCTTAATTTTTATTTTTATGCATAAAATGGTTTACTTGTATATTTTGAATGATTCACCAAAATTTGAATGCTAGAAGTCAAGTTACAAGCGAGATACAGAGGAAAGAAATCATTGTTATGTAAACAAAGCTCGAGTCTTATATTTGTTTACAAATAATGTAAAGTAAAGAAATTACCATTTCCTTGACAAAATAACTTGTTGCAAACAAGATACAGTGATTCAATGTGTTCATAAATAATTTTATCAACAACAAAAAGCAACATTAGTTTGAAACTTATACCAATACAACACATATATAACCAATAACAAGACTTGAACTTTGTTTACATAACAAAGAATTCTAATCTCTTTAACTCACTTGTAACTAGGTATTTGACTTTCAAATTTTGACAAAGCATTAATAACATCCATATTGACTATTCTAGACTTTAAAAATGAAAAAATAAATTTTGAAAAATTTGAGCTCAAATCGTGTCTAAGTCCCTTTAAAGAGTAAACGAAAAAAGATTATACCATTACCTACGAAGTTATGCTGTTTTGCCGCGCTAGTGTACAACCGATTCGCTGTAGTCTAGGACACATGCTTCTCGTGTTTATACGTTATCACACATTTGAATGATCATTGATTCTTTGTTAAATTATTTTCATTTTCAATTATATTGGTTAACGTTGGATCAAACCATTGATTAAAATCATAGTGCGTAAAATAAAGAAAAAAACTGCCATCAATGAATATAATACAACGTTTTACAGTCGTACGAGTTGAAATGTAAATACATTCACCTGTGTCTATTTCTGACATTTTGCTGCTGAGAATTTAATGCATTACACTACCCATTTCAACAAAATATAGGCGATATTCACAACATGATTATTCCAACATACACATCGTAATCTGTGATAATTCATTTGGCTAACAAAATATTAGATTTTTTTAATGAGTTATGAGAGAGAGAGAGAGAGAGAGAGAGAGAGAGTGTGTGTGTGTGTGTGTGTGTGTGTGTGTGTTTGTGTGTGTGTGTGTGTGTGAATTAATATATTTAAAAAGCGTTCGAGATAAGGTAGCTTAAGTGGTACAATGTTACATGCTTGCGGTATACGTAGGTGCGGACACGATAAAACTAACCATTTTAAACAAGTTGAAGTTTTATTTACATTCAGGCCGTAAAAGAATAAGGGTCACACTATTGGTTTAACCTCTTCTCAATGGTGGTCTGATTCATTAAAAAGCATACTCATTGCTGATTTTATTCTTTCATAAATTAAATTTTATTTTTTGTTATTGATTTTAAAAATGTTTATGTACATTCGGTGAGTAAAAGTTTTGATTGGATTCGGACAGTTGAAGATCGAGTAGAGGACACATGGGTGAAAATACTACTTAGTAGATTAGGGAAATTTTCAAATCGAATGGGCTTTGCATATTCAGGCACACTCGAATAGTTAATACATAAACTATATTTATTTTAATAAAACGTCTGTATGCTCTATTATGTATTTGCTGTCTGATTAGGACTGTTCTTCCCCAAAAGAAGCGCTCGGCCATGCTTATTTATTTTATTTTTCTAAATTAACGTTTAACTAAGCGAAGTTGTAGAGGTCATGGAGTCAATAACTAAATCAAATTTGCCAATTACGCAATAGCAGTTATCCAATGCCTAGGATTGATAATTGTACAAGGTAAATTAAATGCATGTAAATATGAATTTTAAAGCACTCCCCGCTCCCTTGTTAAGAGCTTCCGTTTCCTGCATTCCTTTCTTTTATTAACGATTTTTGTGCACGCATTTTCTAGGAAATGGCTCAAATTTTGTTGCATGGCCCCGATAAGAAGATGAAAGGATGACCCCTAAAGTTTCTTTCCCAAATATATCAAGAACGGTCTCAAATTTCAAACACTGGTTGAATAACATATAACTTATTTTGTGCAAATTATATGTGCATGAAATGACAATTTTCCTGTAACTTAACAAAAATTACACTTTGTGAAATCTGAAAATTTCTGAATTTATCATTAAAATTAATAATTTTAGACGGCCCATGCAGTAAGTTTTTCTAGCTGAGTCTTTCGTTCAACAGCGCATCGATTGTGAACATTTCAGCGTGGTTTACAACAAGAGGGTGAAACGACTACGAATTTTGACAGAGTTGGCTACAAAGAGTTTAAAAGAGATGGATACAAAACACAAGTGCGATTATATCTTGTAGGATATAAAAAATAATTAATCTACGTTTGCCATAAACACAAAATTGTATCATAAGAATATTTAAGCATTTAGATCCGCTGAATATTAGTAGTGGTATATATGGTGCTCTACAACACACTTTATAGTTATATAGTAAGACCCGCCCAATTTACTATATATTCTTACCAATTATGCCAATCAGATGAAAGGCTTTCTCTATATATTTATACCAAAGGCTAACAATAGTCCCACCCACTCAGAAAGGCTTACTCTATATATTTATACCAAAGGCTTATTGGAGACTTCGCCCTCTCGGGAGGCTTACCCTAGGCTTACTCTAGACTATTACTTTATATAGTTAGACCAACGGCTCACAATAGTCTCCACCCATTGAGAATGATATTCTATTTTTATTTATATAAAAAGCTTATACTAGTCCCACCCTTTAGAAAGCATTCATAAATAGATACTATCTGTCAATTTATCATTTAAAATCATGGAACCAGAGAGTGACGACATGCGTAAATTAGCTCCTGTGACCATTCAATATAAATGGCAAGTGATAACCTACTCCTCTGTAAACCAAGATGATAAATGTTCAGTGTTGTTGGAATCTGAATGGTTTAACAAGAAATCTGATTGTTAAACTATGAAGAAAACATGAAGAAAGGATATGATATCATCGATTGTTTTTCTTCAAAAGAAGTAATTGTCAGGAAAAAAAAATTGACTTAAATACATATTTTTAAGATAATGAAACTTAGTCAACCATGTCGCTAACACATAAAGTATTTATGTGTAGAATTTTTTTTTGTGACGGCTCATTATGCTGACATTTCACAAGATGGATAAAGAAAACAGGTATTTTAAATTATTTAACCAGCTTTGCATTGAACAATTATGGCAAAATGTAAGCGAGCTGTCTTCAGAGAGATGTAATGGATGTGAAATTGACCACCCATCTCAAACTGAACATTCATGTTTGATGGACTCTAAATATATCAAACTAATTTTATGCTTTGAATCGGCCTTCACCAAGCTGGACCCAGAGAAAATTTATGGTGATTTGCTGGAAAAATATAAATGTGATCAACAAGAACTCATGATCTTTTGGAATAACATGAATGTCTACTTTAGTACGGACATATGGAAGCAGTTTTTGTTCACAAATTTGGAAAACGACGCAAAAGACTACAGTTTTTAAAATGACTGAGAAAGAGAAGTTTTTAGAACAGTACTATTATGATATATCTAATCCAGCAGCTTACACCACACCATCCAAACTTTATGACGCTTTGAAATCAAACAAAGAGTTTAAATTTAGTAAATATTTTATTAAAAAATGGTTACAGAAACAAGACGCCTATACATTACAGCGACAAGTTCGACGACCGACTAGAGTTCCAAACATTAGAGTAAGTGGACGGAATGTACAATGGAGCATGGATCTTATGGGTGTGCAGAACCTGTCAAAAGAAAATGATGATATTAAGTACTTACTAATTTTGATTGACACTCTTTCCAAATATTTACGTTTGGTGGCGTTACGTCAAAAAAGTGCAAAAGATGTATTAAACGCCATAAAATTGGTATTTGAATCTGGAGTAAAAAGTAATTCTATTAGAAGTGATCGTGGAGGAGAATTCAAAAACCGTTTACTTCAAAAGTTTTTAAAAAAAAAGGAATACGACTTTTTTTGCCAATCAAAATTCAAAAGCGTCAATAGCAG
>WFKH01010211.1:11275127-11296785 GCA_016163765.1 Magallana hongkongensis | reverse complement strand
AAAAAAAGGCTTATAGGAATAAAGAAATTATTATTGAAAAACAATAAGTAGGTAACATATAACACTTGGTGAAGAAATCATTCAATAAAGGTCTTTGGGGAAAAAATATGACCGAGGTAAAGACCATCTTCGCTAGCCAAGGGTTTTCGGTCCACTCTGCTCCCCATAAACCCTTGGCGGATTTCACTACGAAAACTCGGTGACAAGCTCCGTTTAATGATTGGTTGCAGCTGCGAGTAGCTGATCCAATCGCAGCGTTGTAAACATTCGCTTATAAATAAACTTTTAAAAGAAACACACGTGTGATCTTTAGTAAAACATTCGGTGCTTTTCACAAGTTGAGGCACAAGTGCTCGAGTACAATATCTCTACAAGGATGGTCTAACCTGATCACTTTAAAAAACGATGTATTTTACTGGATTTAACAGAGATTTACAAACTTGTCAAGGCTCGTGCGATCGTAGTATGGGAAGTAAACATGGCGAAAGAAGAAGTTGCCTATCACGTTAGTATATACATGTACGTCCCTGCTTATGGTTAGAGTTTCAATTGTTCAATGAGCGACAACGACACCTGGTTTTATGGCTTGAATGCATTTATATATAGCGACTTTTTCACTCCCGGTACAGGTCTCTACAAACACTAGGCCTATAAATAAAACATTCCTTGCTTTCTCTAGGTTATATCTTCATTCCCATTGAATAGCATCGTTAATTATGTTCCTATTCTTGCTAGTCAACATGTTTTCAAGTTGTATTTATGCCGTAGCGTGTATATTACCCGTTGTTTCATTCGATTAAAATGTAAATATACAAGGGGCGCAACTCAAGTTGTTCGCTAGATAGCGCCACCGCATCACCGAGTTTTCGTAATGAAATCCGCCAAGGGTTTATGGGGAGCAGAGTGGACCGAATACCCTTGGCTAGCGAAGATGGGTAAATACTATCTGATAAAAGGTAAGATAATTAGGGTATCATATATCTTTACCTATAAAGGTGAACAATAATCAACAAGGTTCTTAACATCATATTAGCTGTCCTTGACTGGTCATTGACTGACAAATGGATGAGAATATGTAAAAATAAAGCATTTCATTCAAAATACATTGTAATTGTTGAAAGTATATAAAAGTAAACATTTTCAATTAGTTGTTAAATTTCCAAATTTCTTCCCATAAGCATTTAAGTCGTCATTAAAAGTCTAGGATTAAATCACTGTTGCTTGCATTTATATATACTCAGAGAATATGGATTATTACAGAAATTCTGCCGATGACATGGTCATTTGTCCGTATGATAAAACCCATGTCATTAGAAAAGGAAGACTGTCACGTCATTTAATTAAATGTGCAAAAATAACAAAGCTCTTCTAAAAAACTTTATATCTTGTGAATATAACCATAGCCATAAAATTAAAAGAGGTAATGGTAGTGACCATTACGAACATTGTAAAGAAAAACAGATTCATGAAGGATGGCTGGAGCGGAATAATATGTGTACAAAGAAAGGTGACACTTCTCTCCCTAAATATAGTGAAATTCAAATAGAGGGAGAGAATTGGGATGAGGAATTGGAAATTTTCTGTAATGAAAAGTACTATGGTTTCATTCCGGACATAAAGAAGTAAAATTAAAATGTTATGGCTGAATTTTGTTCATACTACTCATGTGTGAAGTGAATATATATATATAATATTTATGGATGGATTTATTTTGTACAGAGTTATCTCTCTTTGATCAGAGATGGAGAGATTTTTAATTTTTCGTATTGAGAAGTACTATGAACCAATTTCGGAATAAAGTGCATTTAATTGGATCATTTTATTCCTGGTGATATGTGTAGCTATATGTAATATATATTTCGTTTATATTGCTATTTTGTTTCCTTTTGTTTTTAACCGATGATTGAAATCATCAAGGTCGACGGAGTTAACTGATCTTGGAAATTTGCTAGGAGTTATCATTCTTTGTGAGTGCCTTCGAGAGAGGGCGGAGTCTCCTATAAGGGTGACACTATTATAAACCTTTTATATAAATAAATAGAATATCCTTCTGAGTGGGCGGAGACTTTTGTGAGCCTTTAGTATAACTATATAGAGTAAGCCTAGGGTGAGCCTTCCGAGAGGGCGGAGTCTCCTATAAGCCGTTGGTATAAATATATAGGTAAGCCTTTCTGAGTGGGTGGAACTATTGTGAGCCTTTGGTACTAATATATAGAGAAAGCCTTTCATCTTATTAGCATAATTGGTAAGAATATAGAGTAAATTGGGCGGGTCTTACTATATAACTATAAAGTGTGTTGTAGAGCACCATATATACCACTACTAATATTTCCATTTCCCTTCATTGTTTGGTGCCTGATTTGAATTAACGTTTCGAGGAATAATAAGTGGAGAAATTTCTTTAAGTTGCAAGTTCCGATTTGTCGGCCATTACAGTATCAAATAATTTTCCATGCAAACCAAATGAATGATCTTACAAAGTTATAGACGTATTTACAGGGAATTGCTCTCCTTTCAACGTTAGAAATATTCAAAGTAAATAAAAATAAATTTTGGGCATACAAAAAAGCCCCAAAAATACATCATGGGAATGTTTAGAAAAGATAACCGTTTGGTTTCATCCTCCGAATGATTGGGTTTATTCATCCTGCATGTTTTGCATCGATTATAAACAAAGTAAACTTCAAAACTATTAATGAACAAATGAAAACTGCTTTATTTTTGTTCCTTTAAAGGTATATGTGGCGTATTTGTAGTAAAATTTTTAACATGAGTTTGCGTAAAAATATACATCATGTTTCTTATAATTAGACGTTTCACAAACTTTAGGCCCATAAAACATGTTCTGTCTTTAGTTATTTGTCTCTAACATTTGCTACACGTCTGATGAATATTAATGTGATCCGCCATTTATAACACCACTGCGCATGAGTGCGGGAAAACCTTGCATTGAAAACACAATGGAAGAAAAGTTTGTTTACAAATTAGAATCACGTTTTTCATGCCTTAAATTAGATAATTCTTACATCAGATGATACTCGATCGAAGCATTATTATTCCGATATTTATAAATGTAGAATGATATAAATTGTTAATTATGTGTAATAAAGATAAAACACGATTTTAGCATCATCGACAAGGTAAACGGAGTAAATACCTCCTCTTCCTGAGGGATGCATGAATTGAGAGTGTTTATTTATTCTTAATTCAAAAATTCCTCTCAACGAAAATCCACTTGTGGTTTATAACTTATAAAGTAAAGACACAACACATGAAGCACGAACCTGAGTAGCAGAAACACTACAGCTTCAAGATGGAAGTTTAATTCGGCTTTAATTCCTATTCCATCAATCTACATGGTCTCCGATGACAATCTGCCCTTTGTTCCTATCCTTGTCAGTCTGTCTCTTTTTTCTTTCATTGCTAAATCTGTCAAACTTAACGGTATACCTATCTTTCTCGTCGTCGCCATTGTTGTTGATAGACCGAGATGGATGTCACATGACCCATTTTAGGCGGGGTAATTCAAATCTTTTGTATTTTTTACCGTGCCGGTAAAAAATAAAAATTATTTTTTTTGATTTCTTGTATCTTTGTTATGCGATTGACTTATAAAGCGTAATTTGTGTGAAAGTCCTTTCTTTAAGTAAAGAAATGAAGCAAATAATCAGATCTTATGATTGTTATTCACTAAAAATACGCCACATATACCTTTAAATAGTCATGCTGTATATTTTATTTCTTATAATAGATCATACAAAAAGGAGAGATGTCAAAGTCGTTATACAATCATACTAGCTTCGACGTAAGGTGCCAGTTTAAACACGAGGCAAAATAACGCGAAACCCTTTTATGTCGTTTTTTTGTAAATAAATTTGTACATTGTACAGCAAAACTTGTCTAATCCGGCGGAGGGTGGTTCTGAAAAAAATTGGCCGGATTAGGCAACATCCGGTTTAGAGGACATTGTTGCAAATTAATTATAGTATTTAATGCAGTAGGTCTTGATCGTGTGTTCTTCCAAAATTTTCAATTCTTCTAAAATATATTAGATTTCATCGATCTTATCTACGGTACCAATTTTCATTTTATTTTTATTTTTTTTTTTTTGGAAAACAATAAATCCATAACGAAATACATACGGTGGAAATACTTTTTCAATCAAATCATCGTTATTGATAATTTTTCAAACATCCGATTAACCTGAAAAGTGCATGTTTAACCGGAAATTGTTAAACATTAACAAGTCAACAGGTGGCTGAAATACCTAATGGCGAGAACTCTTTTGATGCAGCGAACAATTGATAAATATTAATATAAATGAGAATCTTATAAAAAAAAAAAATTGAGCGTTTTGACAGAATAATATGCAACTCTGTACGTGTAGCCATACAACTGGGATAACAAACGATATCGGCAGTCTTACTCCCGCAGTATCCTGAATCACGGCCTGAAAAAAAATGGGGTGAACTATAATCTAATTATCTAATTTTGGCAAAAAATGCGTATTTATTTATTACAAGACTTAACGGTATAAACTGAAATGAGTTGCTAGTTTGGATCTATATTCACATTTGTTTAAATCAATAGCAACGACAGAAACATTGGTCGATAATTGAGCATTAATTATCTCGCAGAAGGCCGATCGATCGATAAGTGGCCGGACTACGGGAGATATCTCTCACTAATTATAAGCAGTCGGTTTTTTTCATCGCGGCCGGCTTACAGAATAGACAGGATCCGGATTGCACAACATTTTTTTTAACAAAAATGATAGGAAAATGTCAAGGGGCTGAGTAATGTCGCCGGATTGGACAGCATGCCAGAATACACAACATCCGGATTCAACAAGTTTCAACATGTACATTATTTTTTCATTGAAATATGGCTTAATTGACCGGGAAAACTACTGAAAAGTACATGTATATTATTACACACATACTTAGCATAACCATCATTTAAAAGCGTACAATTATTTTATTGAAAATCGGACCAAGCAGCTTTAACATTAAGATTTACATGTGTAAGACACTTTATTTGTCATGTGCATGATCCTGTGCATGAATTATTTTCAATACCTGTTTATTCTCCAAAATGATCTCCAATTCCATTCACAACTGTTGTCATTCAAAATCACGTGAGGTAAACAAAATTTCAAATTTTGAGTCGATCTAAACTGTTATGTATCCAAGGAATCTATTGATTTTATCATGTGCTAAGTAGTTAGGTAATTAGGTTTTTAGGGGTAAAACGTCCAAAATTTTGATCACCCATATATCATTTGATATTTGACCTTTCATTTGATATCAAGAAAAGGGGGCTTGCCTCTCAAATTAGGGGACCAGACGGCTCTAAAGTATTTTATCTATTGCTCTTTACTGAGAAATATTTTTGTAAAAGGTCTAAAAGCAGATATGTTTTCTTACAGTTATGTATCCAAGCAATGTAATGGATTTATCATGTGTTACCTAATTAGGTGTTTTTAGAGGTCAAATGTCCGAAAAATTAATCGCCCATACATCAGAAAGGAAACATCTTTGGAAATGCGGTATAGAAGAAAATATGCTCAAAATGATGTACTAAACAATATTCAAGCTTCAAAATGTCGTTAAACGGCCCTTATAAGGATAGGGGTTCGGCCCCAAAAACTTTCTTTCCCATATATCTCAGGAACGGTAATGAATTTTTAAACACTTGTTGAACAAAATGTGTTTAAAATTAAACGACCTTTCATTTGATATTAAGAAAAAGGGACTGACCCCTCAAATTACGAGACCAGAGGGCTCTAAAGACTTTTATCTATAGCCCCGTACTGAGAGATATTTTGTGTGAAATGTCATAAAAACAGATATATTATCTTACAGTTATGTATCCAAGCAATGTAATGATTTTATCATGTGTTACCTAATTAGGTGTTTTTAGAGGTCAAATGTCCAAACAATTAATCACTCATAAATCAGAAAGGAAAAATCTTTTGAAAAGCGGTATAGAAGAAAATATGCTCAGAATGATGTACTAAACAATATGCACCCTTCAAAATGTCGTTAAAAGGCCCCTATAGGGGGATAATGGATCAGCCCCTAAAACATTTTTTTCCCCACATATTCCATTTCCAAAGACTTGTTGAACAACATATGTTTAAAATTAAAAGACATCAAGTAAAATGGACTGACACCTCAAATCAGGGTTCAAGATGGGCCTAAAGTCTTTATCTATATAGTCATTTACTTAGAGATGTTTTGTAATAGGTTATAAACGCAAAATAAGGTATAATACGTTTATATATACTAACAGTATAATGATTTTCTCATGCGTTACCTAACTAGGGTTTTTAGGGGCCAGAGGTAAAAAAGTTTAATCTTTTCTATCTCAATTAGAAGAAGTGCAAGTCTTTAAACAAAGCAACGTAAGATAACTTATAAAAAGCATTACAGGAAAGCATTAGTACTCAACTCCTATTTCAAGATCATGTTTTGTTATCGAAAATTAAAGTCGATGAAGTCATATCACCTTCTAAAAATCGGACGGAAGACCTCCTCGTTGCTCGCAACGAGATCGTGTCTAGTTAATACTATTTTCTCAACCTACGTTCTCAACCTTTGTCATTACAAGTACAAGAGGTGATATTTGTATTTTGTTACATAAATGCATTGAGTTTAACCAAAAGTCCGATTATGCATTAAATTTTTCCAAAGTCTGTTGTTTTGTTCTTAACATCTTTGACTTTATTCAACCTCATAAATACATGTAACGTTTTAGTCTTATGATTCCAATTATGATGAAGTGGCAATTTAAGAATTAGCAATATTAAATGCCAATCCTATCGTAAAACAGCATAACTGATTTTTTTTTAATCAATGAAGAAGACAAACATATTTTTAAACCATTCCTACTTCTAATTGGGGGATTAAAAAAGGGTCCCAAGATCTGAATAAAAATAATTGGTTAATAAATAAAGCAGGAAAGTTATAGATATTCTATTCCCTGTTTTATTTTTTTTTTTTTATTTCTGACCGATACTGTACACTTCCAGTTCCAAGACCTTGCAGATAATTTTTCATGCTGATGTAAACTACTAATTGGAAGTGACGATTATCAACATAAGTTGACTAATATTTTATTGATTATTAAATATTAAAGAACAATTCAGATATGTAAATATAAACCGTTCATTTCTAATATAAGTGGAGCATCAATAACGTTACCGATCATTGCAAATACATGTAAGATAAACGTTTTTTTAATGAACAACACAAAAGCATCTTATAGATTAAGTATATAACAAGCGAATCACAAAACATTAAAAATTAAAAAAAAAAATAGGTTGTTGTTTCCACGTTTTAGGTAATATAAACCATATTTTATTGAATTGCGATTGTTGAAGCGAGAGAAGATTCAAACGAAAGCGCACTTGGCACGTACTTTAAATTTAAATTTTTACATTGTACATCAACACAACCAGTTAATTGTACAAATGCAATACCATTGATAAAAAGGATGCAAATTAAACATTAACACGTCTTACTATGGACAAAATAAGGTTAAACTAATTTACTGGAGCATCATAACATTTATGATGATGTAAAATTACTCTCTACGTGTTATGTAATACAACTTTACTACGGGATGGCTTAAAGATAATGAAAGAGCTATACTACGCTACTTGTCATGTAGAAAAATACAATTGCAGTTATATATCACATGGTTTGTTTAAAATACAAGCTATTACGCTTCTTAGTGTTGTGTAATTTTACCTTCATACATTGGGTGCGTACGGAGTATTCTCCAGATTAAATCATCGTCTGTTTGTTTCCTTTTGTATTTGTAAATAAACTGTACAGCAATGTTTAGGGGTTTGTTATATAGTCGAATCCCGATTTAAAGTCGCAGCCCCATATTCAACAGCATATCGGTGTTGATTTATTCAAGCCCCACCTGTGTCTTGGAGTACTAAAATGTTGCTCTTGTCATTGTTAAGAAAACAAATTCTCCTGTTTTCTCTCATGAAAGGACATTTAATTAATATAGTTTATTCTTATCAGATAAAGCTCACATAAAGTAACATTAACTGTTTTTCAAATCATATATTTAAGTGGAACTTTCGCAAATAATCTTCTCTTGATTCTTATTAAATGTGTAGTTATAAACACTTTTTAATACTTTAAAATAAGAAAATAAAGCAAGTTAAAAAATACTGAACAAGTCAAACCATATACATTTTAACATTATTCTGTGTTCCATATATTTTAGCACTATTTCATGGAATCTGATTGCCAGTTATTACGAATCTCTGACGTTTCCTCGGAATGGTTCGATGACAGCAGAAACTACATTGAGTGGATACTATGTCGTTGAAAATCCTTTCGGGGTCACAGGCATATACCACTGCTATAACTGGCATAACACTGATTACAAGATAGACATCTACGATACAATTTTAATTCATCAGTTATATTTGTAGGTTGTGAAGGGCCAATATTTTATTTTGAGAAATACTGTAAAAAACAAGGATATTTTACTTTATGCCATCATGACATCATTTATCTAGACTGTAGCATTTTACAAATGCAAAACAGTTATAGTATATAAAATGTTGAAATTCACCCAAAGGTTAATGGAGAAAAATCAAATTTAGGGTAATTTACATTACCTTTCTTTCCATGCATTACTAAGTGTACTATGTCATCCAGGGTTGTGTAAATTTGGATTGTTGAATTGTTGTAAAGATCATATAAAATAATGTTAAATTGAAACACATAATGCACATAAATTAATGTGCTTTTTCCGCTTGAAATTCACTTTCTGACACACTTTTGTAAGTCCATACCTCACAGTTCACCAAACCTGGATGGAAGTACCTCTCCCATGATCATGGAGTCAGTAAGTTTCACCAGGGAGCGATAATGGTGTCACTAGCCAGCTCCAACATCAAGGCTCTTACTATTATTATAGAAGCAATGGAGAGAAAATAATGACTTCATATTCTAAATTCTTTTAATTTCCAACTTCACTAAGATTTCAGACAAAATAAAGGATTTAGGATTCTAATCAATTGTTATACAAATTTGTTATACTAATTAGCCTCACTTGCTCAACTTTAAAAATATCAAATTATTATAATAAAATGTATTTTTTGAATAGCATATTTCAAGGAAAAAGCACATCTTATTTACATTGATAGCAAATAATAGCATGACACAGTTACTTTGAACACACAGCTAATAATAAAAACTAATGCATTTATGTCAGTGGGATTTTCATCTTCTGTAATTTTGAAATTATCTGAGAAAACAAATTATATTTCTTACGAAGCAAAATTATGTCTCTTGTACATGTCTTATATGAAATGTTCTTTCAGAGCCATGACCATTCTATTTGTATTCGACCCCCACTCTCTCCATTTTCTGTCAAACCACAAAATGTCACTATACAACCTAAAGGCAGCTATGTAAGTAAAATCACTGCAATAATTGAAAAAAACCCACAATATCAACCTAATATTGATGGTGCAAAACAATTAAACATAATGTCTATAATTTGCATTTGGCTAGGCGAGTAGCGTTATTGATATAAGAAGTACTATAAAGTATCATAGGAAATAGGACTATTTCTACTTAATTAAGTCTGCATTTGCTTAATTTTGTAATCATTGTTGTAAATGTTAAATATTCGATATAATTTCAGCAGGAACTAAGCTTTAATGAACAATGCTGCAATTATTCTGTATTATCAAAATAAAAAAAATATCGCAGGCTAGTATTTCAACTGTATATGTGCGGAAGAGTAGCCTCCATTCTGGGCAGAATGTTTCTCAGTCTGACTTCTTCAGATCTTTTGGACAAGTCAAGGTAGATATATTCTATTTACTAAAATCAAGGTAGATTTGACTTTTTTTAAGGGTACAATGTCCTCTTGGGAAACCGTTATCATTTCTATACAAAACTGTCATATAGAGGAATGCTGTTGACTAAATTGTGTGAATATTGTATGCATTTGAAATGTTTCTGGGGAATTATCACAAAAGAAAAATTAATATGTAAAAATGGTTCGTCAGCCTAGAGTGATTGAACATGAAGGACATTTAAAATAATCTTTACAGAAAAATCTCTGCCATTCAGTCAACAGAATACAAACTGAAGGGACTGAACATGTCACTGAATGTCAGAGTTGTATTAACCAATCACCTTCAGTAACATTTCAGTCACCTTTTAGTTTTTTTTAGTTTTCTGAATGCCCAGAGCTTCATTCTATGTTTAACCCTTTGTTAAGGCTCGGTAGTTTCTTGCAAAAATTATAAATTCCTGTTACTTATTATCTTGAGACTCCATTGATGCAAAATCTTTGGAATGTATTTTCAATAAATATTCATATACCTTAAAATCTAGGTAAACAATGGCCAGAGCCATATATATTAATATAATAATATTAATATCCCTGTGAGAGTTGATGAAGTGATCACCATTATAACATTGTCAACTGGACACAAAGGACAATACCAAACTCTCCAGATGTAAAGCCATTCCCACTGCCATACAGTGAACATTTTAATGGTTTGCACTGTTAATTTCATTTCACAGAATTTATTATAATTGTAATAGATGCATATTAATTGTCAACTTATCTACACTTTACATTAAGGTAAAAACTATATTTTCCATGAATATACATATTCCAAATTTCAAGGATGCTGAAATCTGTTCTAACCTCATTATTCAACAACTTTTCTGAACAGGATATCCTTATTTTTCTGAACCAAACAACTTTGCACAACAGAAAGGTGCATATGAAGTCATGAAATCATCAGACCCTTCCATAAAACAGATTTTAATGCAGACTGTTTTGAATATTCCTGTTTCTTGGTGTCAAGCAGAGAAAGCAAATAAGTCTGTGAATATTATAGGCGATTATAACTGGTAAATGATCATTGCCATGGTAACTTTATTTGAAGAAGTTTAACAAATACTCTATTGTAAATACATGGGTATATTTTCATTCAAAAAGACCTAAACTATTTCATTAAGCCAATAACAGGTAACAATTATACTGACATACACTTTGTTGGATTGTTGAAACCTAATATTGCTTTCATGATCTTCCAAGCAATATAACAATGTTATATAGTATGTATAACAACAATTGAAGATTTTGAAGGCAATTTAACGTATATTAAGTGAATGAGTTGTTAAAAATAAAAAAAATATGTCAATGCATCATTTTCTAATGGTTTTTTTGCTCTTGGATTTATTACTCTGGTGACTTACTGTGACTATATCAAATGGTCTGCCTTCCAATTTCTTACAACTCACTTTCAATACTTTCCTTTTGGATTGAATCAATCAATATTAAAAGGGAAAATTGGCTATCTTTATCCTGTTCTTTGTTTTCAGCTACATGCAAATATTTCCTTTCAGACAATTCTGTGTGAACTGCTTTACTAGTGCACACAGCTTGCACTCTTCTCCTTTAAACTGTACTTCACTACTAACGATAATTCGGATTTCATTTTTTTCAATTCTTACATCTTCATTTCAAAGAAATCATTTGAGTCATGTCTTTCTGTACACACGGTACCCAGAAAATGTCGAGCTTTTTGCTCAACAAGTAGGTGTGTTTGAAACCAGAAAATCTGAGGATCCTAGTCATGGAATGGTGCTGACCCAAGTTGTATCTACCCACCTATATACTGGTGTATATTGAATCTAGTCTTTCCTATTAATCTCATTGGAAACTATTCTTGGTATGTAGCAACTGCTCTGTCATCTTCTTACAAGTCTTCACCCTGTAAATGACCACATTTTAGCTTCATAAAAATACTTGCACAAAGAAATCATCTTAATTGAATGTACATTAACACAGTGCAACAAATGACGTTTTTACCTGTAGTTGTGTTAAAGGTGTTCGATCAATTGGTATGATGATACATGCAAAACACTATTTTTCTTTTCTTGCAAAGACATACTGTTATACAAGGAATTTGTTTTTCCTTTTGGGATTTTAAAGGATGTATTAGCTTCAGACCTTGATCATTCACTGTATATTTAAAGTGTTTTACGCTTCAATTACCTTAAGGGAGCTTTATCTGTTATGTATTCTCGTTGCCGCTGTATTAATTTGTCGTTAACTGTTTTTCGTTTCCAGAATCACTCGCATTTGCCATTTTAATAATTCAACTAAGCTTGCGACACATTGAATCATCCCAAAATGAGGATTTTTCTTTCAAGTTTGTTTAAATAAAAGGCCCATTTTGCAAACGAGATAATTAAAAATGTAGAAAAATGGATGGAGTTCTGTTTAATCCGAATCACTAACATTATCAATATTTTCTCAAATTGGATACATTTTAGTACGTTTGACCATATAAAGGTAGAAAAGAAGTCACATTGGGAGATAATTAAAAAGCCCAGGAAAGAAATATCAAAGACATTACTTTTTATTAGAAAGAGGCAACAAACTGTGGATCTGTTTTAACAAAATTTTAGTTACACAGTAACACCTTTTTTCTGAAGAGGGTAGTTGTTATAAGTGGAATTAATTTGATTAAACTTATTGGTATCATTCCCAGGTGAATGATGTGCCCATGTACCTTGCCCACTCCCCTTTTTGAGCCTCGTGTATTTCTTTAGACTACGACTATTTTACCATTTCAAGAAAAAAAAAATATTGTTTTACATATTGATTGTTCTTTGCACCAATGTATTTGTTAAACTTCTTCACCTAACATTATCAGATCATTTTCAAAACCATTTAAGCTATGCATATGATTTTAGCCTTATTATAATAACACCAATCACAATCATAATACTATTGTGCATATAATATATGCCTCATTATATATGATTGGGCCCATGAGAAAAGGGCCCTTATGGCATTTTGAATAAAACAGAGAAATAAAGAAATGACGTTACGTAAGGAAAATAACTCGTCTGATAGTACAAAACAGCAGCAAGGTAATGTTGTTACTTTGTTTATGAACATGTGTTTTGAGGGGATACAGGGCACTGATCACGTGACTACCATTGCAATGATGCTTTGATGTGCTAACTAAATGATGACGTTATAATTGATTTGATTGTATGATGCTTTGATGGCATTTATCCATTATGACGTCAAACATGATTTGGTAGATCTTTTTTTCCGTACTTTACGGCTCTAAAGTAGTAATTTTCACAACCTGACTTGGGAAAATTTAACATTTTCAATTTCAGAAATGTAAATGTACAAAATCATAAGCGGTTAATAGAATCAAATATATATTTTGATTATTATTCTGTTTGTTTTAATTAATAAATCTAAAGAATGTATTACTTTGTTGATGGTTAAAAACACAATTGTCACAAAAAGTCATAATTCCAGAATAAGGGGTAGGGGTGATTCCTATTGTAGAATCTCCCTTGAATGCCAAGAAAGTGGCCATGAAAATTTTATAAGTTATAAAGCAGATGCTAAGGTTGATATACGAATTTTTTTTTTAAAAATTCATTGAAAATTCTTTATGTGCCATCACATTTTGTTCAAATTTAGAATGAAAGACTCCAAAATTTGAAGTGCTGATTTTAGCAATATTTTGATAAAATTGTGATATTGCTATGTAAAAAAGCCAATGATGTAAATAATTTTGATGTAAATTTGTTTCCGTTCTTAAAATTAATGAATATAATTTGCAAATATATTCCATCAAATAAAATACTTATTGCAGCAATTTGAAAGTGTCCAAAAAAATTCATAATGCCAGAAATGTTAACAATTCCTATCAAAATATCTCCCTTGCAAGGTAAGAAAGTAGTCATGAAAATGATATTCTGTTGAGGACATCTTAATGTTAATGTGTTTAAAAAAGCAAAACAATTCATTGACAAATAATTTTACACTCCAACGCCCTGTTCCCCTTAATGCTGAAACGTGTTTAAAAGCAAGGCCCCATACTGCAGTATCTGCCATAAATAAAATGAACGTATTTATATATATATTTTTTATATTTTACTCATAACTCACGATCGAATGTAGATTCCGTGCTTGATTGATACGAACAAAAGACAACTCTTGATCATCAACAAAAAACTTGCATTAGTAAGAAATGATTGAACAATTTACATTCATGGATTAACTTGCGGTACCGAATCTGATATTGAATGTTTTGAATATAAATTAATTTTAAAATTACTGGTTAATGAAAAATCATTATATTCACGAATACGTTTTCGCTACCGATTATAACTTGTTGATCCGCCCGTCAGCATCTGTTTACTCGCACGGCCGACATTAATATACCATTTTCATCTAAACAGCCTCTGAATCTCTGATCTGACGACTCGGGTCCAAAAAAAAAGCTTAACAATCATATATTATATGTTTACACCGATTAGAGTAATGTTTTGAGATAAATGTGTTGTATGATCTAAATCTATGCTTGTGAAATATATTTTTTTTTGTACATGTCTATGTAATAAGATACATTATATGGCCTTAATCTATATTTAGTTTTACCTATGCTTTGACATGTGTACCCGTCTATTTTTAGGAATGATATTTCTGTGAGTGTCGAGACCCAGATTCCCAAGATCAATGGAAATTCAGGGACATTTGTTGCTGTCAGGGTAGATAAAAGGGGACGCAATGCTTGGGAAGCCAACGGGATTTTTCTCTTTATACTTCCTGATCAGCAGAAATTTGTTCTTGTCATTGACCTATGTAAGTGCTCATGTGTTTATTTTGATATTTTCATTTCCATAGTTAATTTATATGCCCCGTTTATTTTCAAATCTTTTAATTTTTAACCTCCCTATGCCTGTTGTTCAAATGTATTCAAGTTTTTTTGTAATACTCGCATTTGGGTTTTTTTACAGCTCGTACAAAAGTCATTAAAGAGGGATCAGTAAATGTATCAACAAATGGTTGGAATAATATAAGCCTTACTGTCAAAGTAAGTATAGTGCTAATATGAGAGTGAAATAAGTAGTACTGTGTAAATACTTCCTTGTCTTTAAACGGCAAATTACAGACCATTTCCAATAACATACATTATACGCCTTCCACATTTGGGACTTCTTACTCATTTTCAGAAAAAAAATTATTTTAGGAAAATCTCTGAATACACAAAATATAGAAACCTTAATACCCAAGAATAAGATATAAATATGTTCGTATAGATGTCAAACTTCTGTGGATCATATTTATATTGAAGATATGTTAAAATTGATACAAAAAATAGATACTTATAGGATAGTATGATCTAAAACGGATTGGACAATGAATACAATAAACCAGTGATATATGCTTTATGCATAAATATCTTTCTTATTCCCGTCTCCCTAATCACTGTACTTATTGGTATTATCAGAAGTCACGATCAAAAACCAGAGACTAGAGTCATGTATATGCGTTAATACCGTGGACCAACTAAGTGATCTTTCCTCGTTTTCTCAATTGAAATTTATTGCCAATAAGAGAGGTAAACTCTAAAATTCTGAAATTTAAAAGTAATAATAATCCTGATTTGTAAACATGCATGCGTAAACGTACAAGCATTTGCGAGATTGGTTATATTTAATTTACCATAGTGCAACAAGGCCGAAATGAATAGCGCGCGAATCATTTAGAGAAAAAGAAAATGCATCGAGATGAACATGGTCAAAAACGGTTGATGTGTCACTAGCCGAAAGTTTCTGAGGACGACACTGAAGTATATATCGAATGATATCGGAAAGAAATGAAGATACATTGATGTATTTTCTTTTTCATTCTCAGAATACTACAGCTGTTGGCAGTGTGAATTGTGTACCTTTGTTTTCAACCACCATACCATCTAAACCATCCAATGGATTTGTTGCCATAGGTACAGATTCCTATGGCAAAGCAAATTTTGATGATATTAAAATGATATTTTTGAAAATCATTCCTAGAAGTGCATTATTACTACTCAATTTGATTTCATTAACAAAACTTTATATACATTGTATTCGTTAAAAATCAGTGTGTATTGTACAAAAGGGACTAATATAAGCCTTTTTGTTACTTGCAGCCTGAATATATGACTATGTTTAATTCGACACTATTCTTTATTCACAATGTCGATCAATAAATGTATGAGCTACGATACTTTTTTTTAAATGCAGTATATTCTTGCTAAGCGGTATTGTTATTTCATGAGAAATTTTACATTTGTATAAACTTTATTCAAAGATGATATATATGAATAAAAATAATAGATGTATTAAATAATTATTTTATTTATGATATACAATGGTTTATTCTTTATTACTTGTATCGTTAACGTGCGGAAATCTTTCATATATCTTAAAGATTTTTAATGACTAATAACATGAGGAAAATATCTGGAGAAATTAATAAAAGACAATAGCAAGACTATTTTTTTTTTACCAACCAATCATAACAATTTGCCCGCGGTCTGTCGCTGCTGTCGTATACTTTGATTGAGCAACCTTCTTCTCAAAAACCAACTGGTTGAATATAACTAACCTTAATATATGAAATTTAAACAATGTAAGTTTAAAGGGGCATGGTCACGATCGGGTAAAATTTATTCTTCCGTTTTTAATGATAACAATGCTTCAGTAAGGCTTTCAAAAACTCAACCAAACTGTGAGTGTCAGTCGTCGTGTTGAAAGCGAGATACAGAGCTTACAATTCTCTGTTATGTAAACAAAGCTTACGTCATGTTGAAGTGAAAGTACCACCTTTTGATTTTAAATGAATGTGATACAAGAAACTGTTTATTTATGCTTATTTATGCTTATGGTTTGAAGGAAATTATAATTTGTAACGTAAAGTTTTAACGTAAAAATAAGCAATCATGATCATATTTCAGATTAATGCATAAGATTAGAACCTCTGATCACCACAGTCTTTTAGATTAGACATATTTTACATAGAAATAAATCTTTCTAAAGAATGTAAAATCTATATAAAAGTAATTCACACAAACTTTTCACATTTAGTCAAACAATGATTATCTGGGTTAGAGAGGGTTCATTATTTGTGTTGGGGCAGTTGTTGATATAATAGAAAAATAATTTTGCAAAAATGGAGGCTATGATTTGTGATATTGATAAAAAGAAAAAAAAATCCTAATGTCATTATACGGGCATTTTAAAGTGTTTTGTACCATAATCCCAGAGAGAAATCCCCGTGGAGTAAGGTTGGGGATTCCAATTTCTCAAAATCATATTGAATTAGAAAAGAATCTAAACATTGGAGCATATAGTTTGAAATTAATAAAGATGCTTTCTTTTATTATGAATTTTCATATTTTTCATACAATGATTGATATAAAAATGGAATACAATGAGAGGAAGGAGTACACACAGGTAAAATTGCAACATATGTTCAACATATGTTGAACATAAGTTGAACATATGTTCAAAAACATATGATCGTCATAAAACACGAGCACCATTAAACATATGTTCTTAGCATTTGTAGTAGTCTGTTCTAGTCTGCTCTATCAGTCTATGAGAAAATTCGAGTTAACATGTCGTAATTTTAACCCCATTTTTTTAATAGACTGACATATCTACATCGATTAACATGAAATGAATTCCCAGTTAACAATGTTGACGATATAAGTCAGAGACTCTTTTGAATTATAAACCTGTTCTTCTCTTAGTAATTCGGGAAATATAGCCCGAAATTCGGCTCACACGGCTGCTTGTTTTGATTAACTTGGGATGAACCTAATCTCCTGGTCGCCTAAATTGTTCACTTTGGACATCCTTCTAACTCCCTTTCTCTAAAAGCATTTGTTTCTTACCCTTACAGGATCTAAATCCATCAAAGTATCAAGTTGTTGATTTGAAATGTTTACTTTCGCGAACAGAAAATGTCTGTTGTCAATCTTTTTAAGTGTTGTAATTTTAACGATATCTTAATAAATATTTAACAGAATTAATTAAAAATCAATAAGGTTTGTCCTTTAATCATGCTTATAAAGTGTACGAAGTTTCATAATCATGCATGCAAGTGTTTTCTTTGAATTTTGCTTAAAAGGCTGAAATGGACACACATACATACACACAAACACACGCACAGCAGCTTCGCAACAAGTTGCGCGAGGGGATAATTAGCATCAATCATACAGTCAGAGCCATATTTAAATTTAATTACCATAACTTGTATAGCAAATGTAACGTAGATATCTTTGAGCTCAAGAATAATATCTGGATTCTGGATCATTCATCAGTCATCACTTCATCGTCTTTAGACTACATCCAAGAAATCCTAGAAACCTCTGTACTACATCGATTTGCTACAAAATATAATACATTGTCAACCATTGTCACTCAATATTTGATATATTTAAATGATTTGCATATTTTCTAATCCATTTATATGATAATAATATATACACCAATTTGACAAAATATTTAAAATAATGTAAGGCCAGCATTTTTTTATTTTTAGGTTTACAAAAAACAAAATGATAAAGTTCCGTAGGAGGAGGAAACAAAAAAAAAAATAAATTAAAAAAAAAAATCACTTTTGACCAACAATTTTTTTATTTTTAGGTTTACGAACCACAAAATTGTAAAGTTCTGTAGGAGGAAAAAAAACCTTTTATGACATCATCTTTATTCTAATAATATAATGAATGACAACTTCATGATAGTGGTGTGTAACTGCATTAAGTGTAGCATGTGAAAAGTATGTCATCTGTGTAACATATCACTGAAATAGTACAATGGAATATTAGACATACAGCTTTGACAGGCCTCTCACACCCATTTTTGGTACTAGGGCCGGGGCCAATGAATTGGGAAAAATTTGATAGACATTGGTAATTTTTTCCCCTGCTTTATGTGCAATCCCCTTAACCAAACTAGGGTAGATTGATAGGATTTTTAAAAAATTAATTTAAAAAAAATTATTTTAAAAATTCGGAACATGTGAGTAATAATGAGAAGGAAAACAATAATATTAACAGTGTGATACAAGTTTGTTTATAAATAATTTATGTAAAATTTCCCAAAAGGTTTTTGTGTAATTACTATATGTCAAATGGCAAAGAAAAAAATGAAAAAGTCTTTAAGAATTTTAAAAAAAGTTATCTTATTTGTATTAATATAAAATTTAATCTATTTTTGTATTTATACCTTTTACAGATAGATGTTTCTTGATTGTGTTAGCTTAATGACAATATTTATAAAATCAGTCTCTGTACTTCTGTGTATTTGGAGTATTAGTCCAACCCTTTGACCCACTTACTACCGTTTTGTCGAGGATCTGTTTAGACAAGCATTTTTAAAAAAATATTTTAACATTTATTGCAGAATTATTAACTATTAACAGCTTGTCAACTAACTGTAATATCAGGATTAAAAGTAATAAACATCGTTTTTTTTTAAAATTAAACTGTCTCTGTCTGAGGAAATTCTGGCAAGTTACCGATCACAAAAAAAAAAAACAGTTTAGAACGCGGTAGTGTTGCACGTCAAAAATTTGCTGTCGGGGTGAAAAAAAGATCTTTTTTTTGTAATTTTATTTTTTTTCTAAAAACTCAGAAAACCGAGCCGCGGGTTTGTAAACCTAAAAATAAAAAAAAAAATGCTGGCCTAAACACAATCTTTTATTTAATTTTTGACATATTTTATGTGTATAAAGTGATGTATAAATATAGGAATATGAATATATGAGTATGAATATGTATAAAATTCATTGAATGTATTTTACTACAATAATATTATAAGTTTAGAAAATGCATCATGCTGCAGTTTTGAAAGTGTAAGAAATGTTCATAATTATGTACTTACTTCTTCATAATCTCTGACACTGCCTTAATTGATGTCATCTGTGATATGTCCAGTAGTCACTACCTTTCTAAAAACACTTTTTGAAATTAGCATTTAATAATAACACTAAATATTATTGCTTGAGTAGTATACCGGTGTCTCATAATATCGCGGTACTTATCCCCCCCCCCCCCCCCAAAAAAAAAGAAATACCAAGTTGTCATTTTAATATGTCATTAAGTGCTGTTCATACAACTTGTATTAGACTAGCTTCTCTGAGGAACATCATTTTCAAACTTACTTCGTTTATTTTGTGTGCTATTTTTAAATCACAAATCTTATTTACCTTCAAAAATAGACAGTTCCATTGTATCGCGGCATTGATTATCTGAAGCCAGGTTCAGTTACAGCGTACAGTTTTATTTTTATTTTTTTTTAAGTTAAAGTATGAATTTTCATGAAAGCAAAGTTACTAAAACTGGTTAAGGAATGAAATACACTTTTTATTATGCTTTTTCTGTAGCTTTTTCATCAAATACACTGAGTGTGGACTTTAAATCTCGCTTCCTCTCCGGGAAAAACATTTACTTGTAAGAAAAATTTTATCTGCCGATATATTTGACTACCTTCTTTGCACTTATCCTGGAGTCGGTAAAGTGTTTGTGGCGCTAAAATTGCGGGAAAAAAACCCGGGAATGCTATTTTTGGGGATATACCGCGATACAAGAGAGTATATATAATATTGATAAATATTCTTTTTAACGAAAAATTAAATTGAATTCATATAAATATTTCAATGAGAACATAATAACCATTGCGCAATTTGTGTTGACAAAAAATCATTCATTCGGAATTTCTCTGTGGGATTTTAAAAACTATTTTTCATTAACTGATCAACTGCAATAGGAGACCTACTCGTTGCTTTGCAATGATCTTTGCTCTAGTTTTGGGGGCTTCTTTCACTTTCCAAGTTTTTAAATGCGTCTGATCTGAATATATCTTTTTAACACTGTCGTGTATCCGCGCCGGTAGTGACATGTTTGGATAACGTGAAAATGGCGTATCCATTGCAAAAACAATGAGTGTTGTGTTCTTTTTTCTATCGACAATGAGGTAAATATCAATTAAAATATCGTAATAGTCATTCATATTTTTTAAAGGTTTTGTAGTTGAAAAAAGCGTGTGTTATTTTTGTTCATCGTAAATAAAAACGACTTATTTGTAGGAATATCAATCGTTAGCATGTCATTTAAACGCAAAAAAATATCTATTTTGAGATTATGTAGATAATTCAACACATACTAAAAATCTGAAGCAGCCAAAATTAATTTAAAACATTATACTAACCAAATGAAAACATTTCAATATCTTTTTAATACATTAATATGTATAAAAATGGCAATAACTTCATGCACCGGCTAAATAAGTAGTATGGTTTGGATAAATAAATTATTCCGGTTTGGATGCTAAAATATATATTGTGCAAATGGTACGGTTTGAATAATTTAAAGATAATAGCATTTTTGATATTTTAGAGAAAAATGGAGCAGTTTGCCTTTTATCGGTGTGCAACCGAATATACATCTTTTAAAAAGATAGTGGGCCATTCAATTAAACAACATGCAAAAGATGTATTAAAACTCAGATCAAAAGAACTTTTAAGTAATTCTGAAATGATATAATCGTGAAGTAAGTTGAACGGAGAACGTGCCTAATACGAAAACAATACAATGAAACAGAGGCTCGTTTATATTCAATACAGAGCCTGTACATCGCTAAACGAAGAAAATTCTACGATTATTTCACTCCCAATGATATAATACAAAGTACCATAAATGACTGCTTAGTCATATTTACTTTGTTGTTAGAAATAGTTGGTCCAAAAAATTTAAGTGATGACGAGACCTGAGTAAACG
>WFKH01010211.1:11255810-11275117 GCA_016163765.1 Magallana hongkongensis | reverse complement strand
CAGAAAAAATACATAACCTGCGTTGAAAGAAAGCATTTTATTGTTTATATTTACATCTTTCTTTAAACAAATTAATTAATTGATTGTAAAAAGTACTTAAAATTCACCAAACTACTGTTAATGTACATCAGTACGTTAGCTAAAAGAAACAGCCAAATCGTCTCCTAAGGGAGATTGAGTCTAACATCATCATCATGATTTCGTGAAGTTCGTGATTTTTCTTAGGTCTCTGTAGATTTCGACCAATCGATAAACGGGACGTGTACATTTCAGTCCTGTCAGTTTCTACAGCTGTTCTATAGAGCTATGAATTAACTTTAAGTTTCCGTAAGAAATAGAAGGAATCATACTCAGTAAATGTAAATATTTAATTATAATTCTCACCAGAAAATCAAAACGATAAATATCTATCTATGTATATTACTGATCAATAACTTTTGTTGATTTCTTCAATTAACAAACTAAAATTATAAAATTGATTACACAATGTAACGGTATTATACAGTGATCTGATTTCATCCAATGTATATTGCTATTCTGTTCATAATTGGTACATGTAAAATAAAACAATGAACATCTTTGTTAAAATTCACAATATGATTAAAATCAGATCCTCGATCCGCTCCTTGTTTTTCTAATGTCGCTATACGAGGATCCTCGTGTAGCGACAATAGAAAAACAAGTAGCGGATCGAGGATTTGATTTTAATCGTGTAGCGACAATAGAAAAACAAGGAGCGGATCGAGGATCTGATTTTAATCAGATTGTTAAAATTCATTACCAATATTTAGTTCGATTTTTTAACTGCAATAACAAAACATGGAAGTTAATGCTTACGAAGAGGACATATGCACTTTAGTACAGTGCATGCGTAGAAAGTGAACGAATAATATAATTTACAACAACGACATTATAATTTAGTTAATTGAAACAGTAAAATCCTTTTTTTTTTTGTGACTCATGCGGGAAATGAAGGTGGCGATATTGCAGAAAGAGTACTTAGCCCGCGTTAGTATTTAACATGAAAGTATAATAATAAAAATATCTTACTTAAAAATTTGCGGTTGATAGGCTGTTGCAAATCTAAAAGTTGTTTGGGAACGTTTCAATTATTAATTTAAAAATTAGACAAGTATGAAGTTTGGTAAATTAAATACTATGTATTAAAGGTGAAAATGTTGTATTCATTTTCATGAAACCGATGTCAGGATACCAATAAAAATATTCCCGTTATCAAGGTTTGTTCTGTGCAGTGTACATTTATCTATATATACTGTTTTAGTTTTAATAATGAAAAAAATATTGTATCATTAGATGATTTTACAGACTTTAAACTTTTTAAAGTTGGTATAATTCTGTATTTGACTGATCTCTTTTGATTTTTTTCCCGACATTGTTTAAAGCCGATAACGTTAGAATCATAACTTGATCGAAACTGTCATAAACACATGATTGTTTATTTTTGTGTCGGTAAAGATTTTAGTAAGGCCAACATTTCTAAATTAATATCGATGGAATGAATATACAACATACATTCTGTATGTAATTCTTACAAGCCAAGTTATTTGGAGCTTGTACTGTGTAAAATTGAAATTCAAATTACGGTATATAAAGTTTTGTTGACAAATGCACAAGTCCTTCAACGTGTATGTTTATTTCTTTAAACAATGTGACTTCAAATGTCTATCACATGACGATCTCCATTGAAAGCATGCTTTGCAGTGAGGGCATGTATATCACACAGTAGCGATGCTATATACCCTTCGCGAGGGGATAATTAAAAGAACTGTTTATACTTTTAGATATTAACCACATCCAAACCGTATCAGATGCATATCCAAACCGTTCCTATTTGGAAAAACAAGGTCATCCAAACATGTTCCGTTGTTCAAAATTAATCGACATAAACTGCTTATTTACCTAATTTTCACATAAACTTCTTAAAAATATAAAGATTTAATATGCTTTTAAATAGATTTGACGATCATTTTAATGTAAAAGTAAACAATGTAAGCCTTAAATAACACGAAAACTTATCGGGAAACAAACGGTGCCGCCATTTTCACTTTATCCAAACACGTCACTACCGGCGCGGATACACGACAGTGTTTTAAATCCACATTTTTATGCTTTTTACCATACAAATTGTTAGGTCTAAATAAACTATAGCCAGTTAGCTGTTCAGTTGTAGCTCTGTATGAAGAAATTTACAGACTTAACCTTGTTTGAGATATTCTACATTCTGTCATTCGTAATCATGGTAATTACTGTATGATTTAATCACTGTAAAATTTTTAATTTATTTTAATTGCAACAGCCAATCATGTAAAAGGTATACTTAGGTATTTTTACTCATCTCTTATAGAATACACATTTAGATATTATTTTCCTCCTGTTTTATTGGTTTCAATATGTTGTGTTTATCCATTGCAACATTTTTTTTAAAAACTACAACAGTGTCAAAATAATAAATAAAAACAATATTTATTCTAATGACAGTCATAGAGGTCCATTTAAAATTACATAAAACTCTGTGCAATTTGCAAAAGCTGAATTTAAATAGAAATATTCAAAAGCAAAATTGTATTAGTTTATGGATATCTCATTATTTTCTACTCCGCAAAGAGATAGGTAAAAGTCTTGCAGCTATTTATTATTGACTTTTTCAGAACCATTTTGTTCTATTAAATTATGCATTGTATAAATCTTGACATGCCTGGTAGTTAAATGAGAGAAGACATAGAATATGATTTTTTCATACACCAAGAAAGTCGATATTGGGATCTCCTTATCATACACGTAAGCATATTGACTTGATGCATTTTCTTACCTTTAAATCCTTTGTATCCTGAAAAATCCTCATACCTTTTGTGCTCTTTCTTCTATTTAGTCGTGTGAAAATAAAATATGGTACCCAGGTCTGCTCTGATTTTGACCAATTGATGCTCGAGAATTATAATTATTTAATATAAACGCTTTAACAACAGAACAAGCATTCTGGGAGTATTGCATAAGCAATACACGTCTCCTTCCGGTTTGTATTATTTTATGAAAGCTTCGAAGAATATAACTATTATAAGAACTAAACGAGATTTTATAATCTAATGAGAGATAAAAGAGCAGAGAAAATTCAAACAATATATTCTACTCTAGATTGAAAACAAACTTAATTTTACTCTAATTGCATGCAACATATTTTCTTTGGGATTTTCCACTGTTTAGTTTAATGATAATATTTGACATGTTATACTTCGATATGAGATAAACAGACTGATAAAAGAACAGACGAAATACAAACTATGAGTTGATATCGAAATTAAATACAAAGTTGGTAAAGTAATACTCTTTATTTTATATCGTGTAATTTCGCCAAGTATATTCAATATTCGCTGGTAGAAATTTGTGAAAACAATGTACTGTTATGCACAATATCATTACTTACCGTCTTCTGTACCCCGAATCAAACCAAACTCTAATATTCAACGGCCCAAACCCGATAACAAACCCGATTGTAATAATACAAAAACTTCCGATAAAATTTACAACACATTACTTGACACTATTTTACAGAACTTATTTGTTTGTTAGAAATGATAAAAGTAATGATACAAGTAATGCACGATGGTATTGCTAGCGCTCTCGAGCGCTAGCAACTTCTTTAGTCTATATTTCTGGAATACGCATGCTCGACTTCACGGTCGAGCATTCTGGGAAAACTACTGTAGATAGACTGTACGATGACAGTTTTGTTTTATCATAAAAATAGATATGATCTGAATTCTGAAGTTTCTTCATTGTCTAACCTACACATAAATTTAAAGTACAAGAAAAACTTAGGCCATATAATGCAAAGATTTTAGAGATCAAGTGCATAGTTAAACGTAGCTTTCCTTACAGTTATACCACCTTCCTAAATAATTCCGGCAAGCTCATAAAAAACCCGGATATCTTTCCAGAGTATGTCGGAAAGACAAGGGCGATTGATAAAATGCAGTACCACACTGATATAATTCTTTAATTTTTCATTTTTCTTTTTTGACTGAAAAGCCCGATTGTTATAAACAAATAAACGATATTCAGGCGGGAAAATTTTACGTCGAAGCACCAACAAAGATATTTTCTCATTGGTCAATTTGGAGTGAGTCTATCATACGGAAAAATCCGAGCAAAGAAACGACATTCACGCTGGAAATTTTCAGCAAAATAACCAAGATGATCACGAACCTTCCCTTGTGTGTATAAAAATGGTACAGCGATAGCTCACATATCTTTTTAAAAGATAAGCTTGTTACTGACCACATATTGGCCTCGTTTATTCAGTACACACAGAACCCGGTAACGAACCCGATCATTAAAAAATTGAAATGTAAAAAACTAATTTTCTCGAAATTATGTCGAACAGACGCTACAAAAGTGTAAACTTAATCTGTATTTTGACATTTTGAAGCTGTTAAGCTTTCATATTATTCCTCAAACGCATATAGAAAAAAAGTGTGGAAAACTGAGGTGGGACAGACAGACGGACATACAGACAGACAAACTGACGGACGCAGAGGAAAGCGATAAACCCCTCCGGTGAAACCGGTAGGGGACTAATAACGTATTCCTGTAATATTTATCTGGTCTATTTGGACTAGCGACAGGAGCGTCAATTTATTTGTTTGGTTTTAGATAAGGTATTATGTTGCATACCTGTATTGTTCAATATCTCACATAACAAAGTATACATTATTTTTTTTAAAATCAATCCTCGGTTCTTTGGACTGCTTCAAAGATTTCCCGAAGCAGCAGGGGGGACATCTTTGTATTTCCATGCATATTTCAATGAATAACTGGCATATTTTATACTAGACTTGGTGAACCTCTGCAACAAATATCATTAGGTTTCCTTGAGTTGCATTTTCATGACATTCATGAAAAAAAATTGTAACGGTTATAATTTTTTTTTTGATATGCATACAACCAAGAACTATTTTTAAGCTGTGCTTATCATAAATTAATCTGATAAGAGAAATACCAGACGTGTGTTGAACGCTCTTCATTGGTGTCGAATGTACTGTTTGCTTTGTACTCTTAAAATCAGTGGTCTTGCGTATAGAAATCGTTGTTTCTACAATTATAAATGTTACATATTATCTTGAGATAATGATGAATAATATGCAAATAAAAGAGAAAAACAGATCATAGGCGATTACCACTCTGAAGAAAGCAAAATATTTTTATGTTAATGTTTCTTTTCCTTTGATTTAGTCATGAAAACCCCTTTTCATACGATTCAATAAGCACAAATATAATCGCTCTGATGCTTTTATTCTCAAATGTTTGATATGTTTTTGTTGAAAATAAGGTTACAAAAAAAATGTTCATAAATTCTTGAATTCAAAATATCAGATCAAGTGTGTATATACATATTTTGGAGATATATATAGATGTGCTGATTCTAGTGATTGAGTTAGATGAGGCTAAACACAGTGATGCTAATTTATATTTCAAAATATTCTTTTTAATATATGCTGTTCAAAAGTAAAGACAATACTACTTATCAAACTGCCAAAATATATACCACATGCAATGAAAAATTAAATCATTAACATTACAGTAGACTTGTTTTCGCATTGTACTTGCCATATGTTGTGCTACAGCCCATATCTTTGAATGAAACATCTTTGATCTGTATTCCTTTTAAATGAGCTGGTGAGTTGCACTTGGGTTTTTCACTATTATAATTAAGCACCAGTCCCTTTGTCTGCACAAACACCGTAAACGATTCCAAATCACAACTACATTCAAAGGGATTCCCCTTTATATACCTAAAGAAAATTAATTGTTGGAGTTATCTAGATTGTAAACATGTTTCTTTTATATACTAGAGCAATATTAAATGTTAAAGTCGAATCAACATTATGCTACATGTAGCTATATATATTTTGTGTGTGTAGTATTCGTCATATTTAAATGTTTCAAAGTTTCAGTGATTAATATGATATTGAATAGACTAGTAATGAGATGTAAATTTTCAAGAAGAATAAATGTCAAAATGATCATCAACTTTCATTAAAAAAATATAAAAAGTATTCTTTAACTTTATCAAAATACTCACAGATTTCGTAAGTTCGGAAGTGGCATAAACATTTCCTTGGTCAAGAACGTGATATTATTATTAAACAGGGTTCTACAAGGCAACATACAACTTATATTTCATTATTAGCATAGCGTCTGTTTGCGTTTTATACTAATGATGATGAACAAACAAATAATAGTTTAATTCTTGCTACTTTTAATAATTTCATTTATTTCGCTACCCTTCAAATAGGGAAAAAATCTCGGGAACAGAGCTTCAATCACTGTATGGATAGACCGCAAGAGTAATATTACAATACTACGAAACATAATATTAGAAATTCAGCAACAAGCCGATTAGATATTCATTTAACGATTTCCTACAGCATATAACTAAACAGTACTCTGGTAGGATAAATTATGTGTTATTAATTTCCCCCTTGTTGATAATTTATTTAAACAAATAATTAGATATGCGGAATATCTATGTTTTAATGCAGTTGCAAAAACATTAAAACAATTTCCATACGTTAAAGTACGGTGACAGAAGTTGTGATACAGTCGTAATTTACATAAGATGTTTACAAACAAATGAGTGAGCAGAGGATGACAATCCCGTTTGTTAAGAAAGATCTGCAGTATAGCAATGTCTTTTAAAAAGTTTGTTAAACGCTTTGTGTTTAACTATCAATAATTGATTTATGCCTTAAAAATCAGGTATCATGTAAAACCTTTAATCTGTCTGGAAAAAATGGAAGAAAAGGGAAGATATGTCACATGCAGCCTATCTTCATACACATATAATTAAACTATAGGTTTATTTAATATAAATTAATTACAAAAGTTTCTACATTTTGCCTCTTGAAAACCAACAGATCTGTTTACATGCAAATTTGATCAATGTATGTACATAAATGTAATTAAACATGTGACCTGTCCACAAAAAGCGTATCAAAACACAATAATGTTGCGTGTAGCAACATCGACATATTTAATTTTTCCATTTGATTTAAGTATACTGGATGGTAGTATGTCTAGAAATTTCAACATGAAAGTAATCAAGTTAATTTACTTGTAATCATTGCCACCTGTTTAATTAAAGAATTACTCCCTGGCACTTTAGTGCACTTTGCAAAAATGAATTTAGCATGTTTTAATGGTCTCTATAGAAGTGTTCTGGTGTATATGCTGTTACAATTAACAGAATAGTCCCCCTTTTTTAGGATTTTTGATTTTGCTTTGTTTTTCTAAAAGCTTCTAGCTAATACCCTGAACAATGAGGCATTACAAAAGATCATGAAGCTTCCCATACATATTCTGAACAAGAAGACCTTACAAAATAGTCCAAAAAATGTAATTAATTAGTTTGCATGGTTGAAAATGTCAGTGCCTCTAAATAAGTAAAATAAAATAAACTAAAGAATACCTAAACATTTTACAGAGAAAATTTTTAATGAGACAGCCAAAAATGTATACTTTGAAAGGTTATGATGTTCTCATGGCATTTGATAAAATGCATTTGTTTTGGTTGGAAAAAAATAATATTATGTTTCATAATTCAGCGGCATCGATGTTCTTGCAATTAGAATTTTCAAAGACATCATTTGACATTCTAAATCAGGAAAGTATGGGTATATTATGGCAAAAAAAGGTTTTTTTGGATAGCCATGAGATTTGTCTACATTACTTTTCAAAATTAGCAAATGGAACCTTAAAGTTCATTGCGATTATTTTGAGTCGTCATAAATATACATGTAATCTGTCGATCCGTTGAAGGGACCACAAAGAAATAAACATTGTTAGCCCCTCACAAGGTTTATCTTAGAAAAAAAAATAAAATTAAACAACTCAGTGTTAATAAGTTTGTCCATACCTAAGTATTTTCAGTGTCAATAGGTCTCGCCCTGACTTTAAAATAATATTTAATTTTAGATATAATTCAACACGATCAAAGACTGTGAGGTGAATGCATGTTCGTCAGCTGTCTTGATATATGAATCTAACTCTCCAAAACCCCCATTCAATTTTCTTTTAGCAATTCTTCAAATACGTGATTTATCTATTTTCGCTACCGTCTCGTGTCTTTTTCTGGTTTTATTCTCAGAAAAGATTCAATCGGTTCTCTCTATATAGTCCATTATTCTAATCGTAAAGAAATTGGAGTTCTCTGGTCAATTATTTGGTTCACCAGTTTTGCTTAATAGTTTGTTGTTTGAATTTCTATTTTAATCTGTACTAGGTTATCAAGTAGGTAAGCATCTGTCTTACGGGCCTGCAAATACTTGTATTGTTTAGGAAAGCCACAAGGGCGATTATTATTGAAATGGTTGCTTCCTAATTTTTATTTTTGTTTAACATAAACAGCCGTCTAAATTCTTTATTCTTTATAATTTTTTTTCTAACGAAGAAATGTCTCATTTAGCTGAGAAAACACCATTTATAAATGTTTACCTTTTTTAATGCATCTATGACAGAAACAAATTCATTCGCTAATTTAGAAACTTAAACTACTTTTAAAAGGAGATTAATAATAACTGATTGAAAAATGAATTAAGAAAACCTAATTTCGACATTTTTAAATTTTTGCTCTCATATTAAAATGAAAGCGAAATAAACCAACTGGACCAACTGTGAAAATCTCTTTTTGTTTAGAATATTTACCAAATAACAAGGCTAATTTGACTTAAGGGTAGTTTACATTATTGCGATGTTTTCCATTTATATCACCAGCTATTTTATTTATGACACAGCACTGAAAACTGTGTTCTATATTAAGCATGATTTCGTTAAAATAAGGCCGATGCAACCATCCGACCTCTCGTAGCCGCTAATTACTTTTATTTTAAAATTAAGGGAGAAAACACCAGAGGAGAATTAAACAAAAAGCGTAATTTATTACATGGTTTGTAAAAGAAACATATTGGCTAATCAAGGACGTTGGGTATAAACCTCCCTGTGTAGTTGCGCCCGTAATAAATGAGACGCGTAAATTACACTATTGATTCCACACAAGCTTTGCATAGTTTTATATTAATATAAATATCATTAATAATAAAATATAATTCATCTTTAGATACAGTTTAGAACAATTATTAAATCTTCCTGTGTCTCTAAGTATGACAGCTTCTAATAATGAATAAACAGGGAAGTAACACAAATTAAATAAACCTTTTATAAGGTTTGAATAGAAATCATTTAAGATATCATTGAAGTAAAGAAGGGGAAATGATACATATAACATGTTTTCATACATGAATTAAAATACGTCAACAATAAGTTAATTAATATTAGATGAAGGTGAACAACATGCATTTTGTTGGGTTCAGATAGTTAGATACACGTACCATTACACATCTGAAAATACAGATACTTGGTATATGCGTTTAAATTTTCTCAAAATGAGTAAATTATTTGGATGATGGTAGGTTAAATTATCACTAAATCCAACTCCAAAGCAAATTATTCCAACAATCTACGTATATTTTTTAGTCTTATCTACTTAGAAATTTCTGCTAGATTAAGTATTCTGTACTGTTTTCAGGCAATATTTACTTTAATTAGCAAATGTTATATGACATTTAGTTAGAAAGTGTCAAATATTTATATTATCTGGAAGCCAGTAGGATTGTATAATCGATCTTTAAAAGACTCAAATTCCTTGCTTCTTGTTCATATGTGTTTGTTTTAAACCCTTAGGTATTACAGTCCTTTTCATTTTTTTTTATTGTTTTAATTGGGTGGTAGAATGAGTTACTCGATTCAAAGTCATTTAGAAAGGTGTCCAGAGAACCTTTCAACTATTGTTTTTTTTATCAAGAAGATTTCCAGAAACAGATTTTATAAGACTCATATGTCTTGTTTCTAGTTCATAAGTGTTTATTTTTCCCAATTGGGTACTACTGTATTTTTCTTTATGTTTTTGTTTAAGTGATTGGCAAAGTTGTGTTACTGGTTTCCAATGCATGAGCTTTTCAACAAATTCATGCAATCTGCGCTTGATATTTTTTTAACGTTTCTTTTCATAGTCAGATGAAAAAAATGTGTTCCTATTGCCCTCGTTATCATAAGTATATACTTTACTTATAATGTTTGCATTTGTAATAAACTATCAAAACAATTGGTATCGATTGTTCCCATTTGGTTGTAACCAAGGTGTTCGTCCAAAAAAAATTATATACAATAAGTCAAAAAAGAGTAAGTGAAACAACGTATATAATCAGCTAAATCGTGTAGTAATAAATGAAATCAATTCGATTCTGCTAAAACATTTTAAACTCAGATTCATGAATTCTTAGTTAATCTAAATGCAGTTTTGTCTAGATTACTTCAGGAAAGAACAATCAGATTACTTATTAATAATAAATTTATTAAAATTCTTATGATAATGATTTAAAAATTACGCTTTTAAAAGTTTTTGCATACATTGTTTACATTAAGAGCCTAGGTCATTTTAGAACTAGATATATCGTTATCAGTCTGAGAGTAAAAAATATTAAGGGAATTGCTCTAAAGTTAGTCTTGGTTGGGTTGTTAAATATCTTATCTTACAATGTTATTATATTTACGATATCAATATAAATATGTATTTATACGATTATAAACTCAGTTTATTTATTTTAAATGACTCAATGTGTCTATTCAGCCTGTTTTAATGCCATTTCATATAAAAACCTTTCAATACACGTCAAATGCGCCCGAATATCTGTACGAGAGTTGTTTCATATGTGATTTGTATTGTACAATATCTCAAAAGCATTCGACTGATATAGTGAAACGAACATTACATCCCTTCAACGCATTCTCCGCGATTTGAAACACATAACAGAACTATGAGGCACTTACTAATGGCTAAGCCAAGGGCTAGTCCGGACTTATAACGACGACCAGATACATGTAAGAACTTTTTAAGTTTTGGGAAAGGAAAAAAGTCGCATAAGGTTAGATCTGCTGGAGATGTTGATGAGTGTGGCAAGACGGTAACCTTCTCCGACTTAACAAATTGCACCACAAGCTCAGATGTATGTGTAAGGTTGGATCTGCTGGAGAGTTTGATGAGTGTGGCAAGACGGTAACCTTCTCCGACTTCAAAAATAGCACCACAAGCTCAGATGTATGTGATGGAGCCATATCATGGAGTAGACAAACATGCCTAAATTCTGACACAGGGCGTTGCTTGTTATCATATTTCTTAAGATTTTTTATAATAACATCTTATGGTTCATTTGGCAACAATAGGGCTTTTACCGTACTTAGGTAGCCATTTTTTTAAAAAAAGTTTTCTTACTGGTTCGAAATAGTGAACCCATGTTTCGTCAACAGTAACAATATTTGCAAATTGTATTTTATTGAATATGGGACACTTTTTTAGCAATTGCTTAGCGGTTTGTACTCGTACCTGGTTTTGGTAATATGTCAATGTATAGTATCCATCTGACAGATATCTTTCGTAGTTTCAAAATGCGTTTCAAATGAAATCCACCAGAGATAGCGATATGCCAAAAGCTTTAGCAATATCAAGAATCGTGCATCTGTCAACACTTTCAATTATTTCCCATACTTTTGAGACATTTCCCTTGCCTGTTATATTTATAGGTTGGCCAGAGTTTGCTGCATCTTTTGACCGACTTGTTGCCAGTCAGAAATCCCTTTCTCCACCTACAAACTATTTCATAAGATACCTTATCAGACCCTTAGACTTCCCTCAATTCAGTAAAAATCTGCATCACTGATGAATGACCGAGTTTTGTGCAAACTATTATATCAGCTCTAATTTTTTAATATATTTAACCCGTTTTCCAACCAGTTTTACAACAGTGGTCAACAACTGGCTTCATTAAAATGACTATAGGTTGAAAACTATGTAGAGCTGAAGGCTCTTGTTTAAACCGTTTGAAAGCTTTTGACTAGATCTGTTCAAAAGAATCATCATCCACAAAATCGTGCAAAGCGTTATTGTGCTGTGTTACAATACACATTACATATCGAACAGCCCTTGAACTTTTAGTACTTTGATTTTTTTATGTGAAAGGAGAGAAATGTACCTCAAAACGTTCATATGTAATTTTTTAGAAGATGCAAAAGTCCAGTTGAGATCCTCCATTACAAATTGTTGCTGTTTATCTGGTGTGAACTCGCTCAAACTTTTATAAAGTTACTCGTCTCTACCACGCGTGCCACGTGACATACATTTCGGTAAGTGTGTTCGACGTGACTGTATACATGTATGCCATTAAACTATAGTTTTATGAATACAGTATTTGTTAGTTGCATTTTCAATATTTCTTATCTGGTAGCTGAGTTTCCTCCTTACTATGGACTTATTGCGCAATATGAAAAGGAGTCTTGTTCGATTTCTTTTAATTTTATATGACTATGTTTTACAAAACTAAGGCTCATCTACTCATCCATCTTTATTCATCGTAAGGACAGGAGTCATAAAACATAACAACATATACTTTTACTGGATCTACAAAATCATTGATAATGCGCTTATCAAGACAGGAAAAACTGATCCAAGCATTAGAGGGGCATAGTCACGATTTTGGTCAAAAATTATTTTCCCGATCTTAATGTTTACAATGCTAAACGAAGGCGTTTTAGATAGTCAACCAAAATGTGAGTGCCATACATTGAGTTAAAAGCGAGTTACAGAGCTTGCAGTTCTTTGCTATATAAACAAATTTTTGTTTACATTTTGAATGTTGAAGTAAACATTTCCGTTATAGACCTAAAATGAATGTGTTAAACGATAGGAACTGTTTATTTATGCTTAAAATGAATAAGTAGAGAGACAAACCAACTTCAAAAAGTTTTTTTTACTGGTATATTGAACATATCTAAACAAAAACAGGTCACGAACCTTTTTTACATATTACTCTACGGCTGGCTCTCAAATTTCATTTGATTGCTAGAAATGCATTCCTAAAGCAATGTAAATAATAAAAACAGAAAAATAGAATTTGACCAAAATCGTGACCATGCTCCTTTAACACTAATCATGATGCTTTACGATGGCAAACTCTTTTCAAAACATTTTAATACAAAACTGCACATGATGTAGTAGTAGTTATAGTTGCAGTGCTAGTTTTGTTTTGTTTGTTTCCAGTCAGTGTACTTTTTTGTTTAATGACAATGGGACTAGTTGTCCTAAAATTTTGACATTACAACTCTATCTGACCCCTATCTTTTTTTTTTCTTTTGAAGAATATACCTTTTTTCTTTTTCTTTTCGTTTCTTGTTTTTAATTTTTGTTTTCAAAACTATTACTACAAAGTGTCGTTCATGTATGTTGTAGTCCATGCAACCTGAATGCCTGGCTCAGAAAACATCCAACCGTATCTTTCTCGACCGGTAAATATACCCTAATAGCATTTGAGAAACGATCAAAAATGATATGGGGACCAAATACTTTAATGAATTCATTTCAGCATGGAACATATATCAACATAATTGCTTAATTGATCAGAAATATTATAATGAACAAATTTAAATCAATCTTTATAGTTCATGATAAATTAACGTATATTCTATTAATAAATAAATTATAGCACTTAAAGGTTGTCTCATGGCCTAACGAATCCGCCATTGGTGACTAGACGCCCCTGTTTAGCAACCATTATCTGGTAAAGTATGTGATTTGCTATTAAATGATTGAATGTTTCAAAGTAGCATGGCTAAAGACTGAGAAGTGTGCATAGCTATTAGCAGACAATGTTTAGTAAAGAAAGATTAGAAAGAACCATGTTGGAAACATGTATATATATATAGGATCTCTCATGATTTGCGATGGTATATGATTTTTATCCAACGAGTTGTGTGTTTTTTATCCCCGAGCCTTGGCAAGGGGATAAAAAACACACAACGAGTTGGATAAAAATCATATACCCTCGCAAATCATGAGAGATTCTTTTTATCACAATTTTTACCACGTCTTTTGTTATGAACCTCAATCTTTTCTATAAAAATTATTAATGTGAGCCGCACAACACATTTACTACAACACGTCAACAACTTTACGCACGGAAAAAAAGTTCCTTAAATATTAAAAAAACATTTCATTTTCAAGCATATTTTAATCAATACATGGAAAAAACAAAACAGCATTTAATGCTTTACATTTACTGTACACTTTTCAACTGAATTGTTTTTTTACTTTTTTATTCTACGTCAATCATCCGCCTGAAGCTACGTAATGTTTAATTATGACGTCAAGTGGCGTAAGAACACACGGTGGAATATCAAAAATTTATCCCATGAGTGATATCCACCATATATTAAGATAAACATGTGAGATATATATATATATATATATATATATATATATATATATATATATATACAGTCAAACCTCGTTACCTCGAACTAGATGAGACTGTTTAAAAACTTCGAGATATCCGAGTATTCGAGATATCAATGGTAAAATACTTAGAAAATATGTGGTTGGCACTTACAAATCACTCCGACATATCCATTGTATTCGAGATATCAGTGTTCGAGATATCAAAGTTCAACTGTATATACAACACAGGGAAATTCACTATATTGGAGCTCCACCTCCGCCCCGGCCGGGGCTTGAACTCACGTCCTATGGAACCAACTCTCCTAGCAGTGAGTGGCCACCGCTCTAACCACTCGGCCATCTAGGCAAAACATAAATTTTGCTTTCGATGTCGAACGGACCCTAGAGCGCTGGCCGCGCACTACACGGTCGTTTTAGATACAGGTGGAATACAGTTAAACGACAATTTGAGAGGATCGGAACGATACACATCGAATAGATATATACATATATAATAAGCACAAACATTGCAATAATTCTCAAATTGACATATAACTGCCCATAGTGAAGGATATAGATATACATACAGCATATGGAAATTCACTATATTGGAGCTCCACCAACGCCCATAGGTCGTTAGTCGGTGGCCGCTCACTGCTAGGAGAGTGGGTTTCAGAGGGGGTGAGTTCAAGCCCCGGCCGGTGCGGAGGTGGAACTCTAATATAGTGAATTTTCATGTGCTGTATTATATCTATATCCATCACTTAAAATGTAATATATTTTAGGGGAGGGGAGGTGTGTCACAATTTATGTCTTTACTTATCTCTATACTTGTATTTTATGCTTAACTTCATTTCATAATATGCAAAGTTGCTTTCCGTAGAATTTGGTTTAGATAACAAGTTTTATTCGGCGGGTACAAATCCAGTGCAATCACTAGAGAGTTTGGGCGTAGCAATTGGAGAGGGGTGACGTCTCTTACATGTACCAGCTCCCTCTGTTTACCTTATATCTTGATTATATATTTACACAAGACCAGAGAATCCAACTATTCTGGATAACTCTATTTTAGTTTGTTCCAATGGTTTTTAAGCCGTATATATTCCTAAAATGACCATGTAAATGTGTTATATATGTTGTTGTGTAATTTGATAGTATTTAGGATAAATTCGAATTTGCTCATATGATAAACGAATTCCACTGTTGTACTTCTTACTCAACGCCAGCCTGCTAAACACACTTACAATATTTAATGTTGTGATAACCCTAGCCTGAAAAAGGCTTTATGTTGATCCCACTAATCTGGCTGTTACTAAGGTATGTAAATATAATGAATAAACATTGTTAATAAGGTAGCAATTACAAACTTGAGTTGAGAAAAAAATCAAATCATATGTGGCATTAATAAACCAAATAATAAAACAAATAAACTTGGTTTTGTTAGAATATGGAATATCGAACAATTACAAACAAGTAATCAACAGTTGTTTATAAAAATGGTCAACCTAGATTTGTGCATACTTAAAAAAAAACCCAAAACAAACAAACAAAACAAAACACACTAACAAAATACTGAAACATGATCTTAGTGCGTTATATATCATATGGACGGACTTTTCAATGTAATGCTGTGTTAAAATTCCATCGCATAGGAATCAATCATGTACCTTTACCAGGGATAAATACGTATATGTTTTTATAGTTTTGCTTCAAAAGATGTTCAATGGTGACACAGAAATAAATAATTATAAGGAAATATAACATTTAGTATCAGACGCATCCGTTCGTTTACAATATTTTTAACACCCTGAAGTACATCATTATTATGTTAAAGAGATTAATTATTCAATTTTTATGTTCACAATATGAAGTATTTATTGAAATAGTAAAAAGTAAATATGAATTTTCACAATGATTGATACACTTTACAGATACAAGCAAACTATGAATAAGGGTCACGTATCATCATCAGTTTTAAGCATTTTTTATACATTGTTATTTTTAAAAAATATGGATACTATTATTATGCTACCGTATTTTTTCCAAGTATATGATTGGTCAATTGCTGTCCGTGATTGTGCTATTAATTCTGTCACCAACCATACTTGCTAAAATGTAAAATTTTATAAACTTCACTATACTAAAAAAAGATTTTCTTGAAAAATTCTGGTTTGGGATGTTCGACTTTCTGACTTCACAATAGCGAAATCTACGCCTATACATTATGAACCATATATTTTACTGTTATACTTTTGAGAAGAAGTAGTTTTTTTATTTAATATAATAAAACAATTATAGCCTTTTAATATCGGTCAATAAATGGTTCTCTAGACCTGATAGCAGTATATCAACATCGTTTATGTATCTGTATATAGGTTTGTCCCTTTTTTACTTTGTTTGCATATTTAAAACCAAAGGGTATTTTTGCAGATAAGTTTGCTTATTTTATAATGTGACTTGAAACTTCAATGGATGACTTTTTTTTACCAGTAAGCATTGTACTTGATTTTTTTTTCATGAAATATAATGAACTGTTTGAAGTATTTAGCATCATATGACCTGTTTGCCGGGTGTTTGTAATCCAATTTCATTAATAGGTTAAAACATGAATGCAATTTTGCATGAAAAATGTGTAGAAAAACTCAATCATCGGTCAAAATACTCTCGTAAGATCTATTAATACATGTATTGACCGATATAAAAAGGTTGCAATTGTATATTTTTAAATTATTACATGCCATAGATTTAATTTGCTATAAAAGAACAAAGGCTGGTCAATTTAACAAATTGCATGTGCTTTCTATAACATGTTTTTGTATAAAGACGAATCTAAATGACTCGGTACTTTGTAATATTGTTTGAATTTTGAAGTGATCTTTGTATATATCGTAGTGCGATAAGTATCTATTGGGAAGACATTAATTCCTAAAGCCGACGACTTTTGATACTGTTATACGTTTGTTCAATTATTTGATAGTGAGAATTTAATATATGTAAGGTTTCTTTTGTTTTCGAATCGTTTTATCTTTAATTGTTTTGTAATTTTCTTAAACCTTAAATTCCAATTCTTAATTTTGTATTGCGCAAGTGGAAAAAAAATAGTTTCTATCTGTAGTTTAATTGGGTTGTATATAACAAGAGTATTGAATTTCTATGCCCCTATTATATATCAACAAATTTAAATAAAACGTTAGAGCAGTATTACAGAACACTGCATATAGCCAATATAATAAGGATATTATGTTGTGAATTCTTAGTTTAGTTTTTATATACCTGTATAAAGTTTTAAATTTGTTGTAGTTGCAATTCCAAAGTGAGTTTTGCAGTGACGTTTTCAAAGGTTTAATTTCTAATGTAACTGTAAAGTTTTAAAGGCTGACTGTTTTTACCAGTAATGATTCGAATTAATTTTTCTTCATGAAATACATACATAACTTAATTATTAGTACGTAATCATATATCTGTTTAAAGCTTTGTTGTAGTTTTATCTCTTTTTTTTTTTAAACCGAAGTGTGTTTTTGCACTTCAGTCTGCTTATTTCATATTGTGACCTAAAAGTTCAAAGGATGCCTTTCTTAAGAAGTAAACATTGTGCTTGCTTTTTTTTATGAAATACAATACACTGTTTGAAGCATTTACAATGTACCATCATATTACCCATTTGTTAGGTGATTGTAATCCAATTTCATGAATAGGGTGAAATCATGAATGCAAATTTTCATATGAAGGAATGTGTAAAAATAAAATAAAAATCAATTTTCGTGGTTCTCCCTAGGGATTTTACTCAGAACAAGCTCCGCCAAAATTGTTCATGATATGTAATATTAAATATGATATTAATGAACAGTTTCTTTTACAAGGGTGGGATAATATGAGCTCTTATTGGTAAAAAAATTTATTTTTTTTATTAATTACCTAAAACGTTGTAGAGGTCTACCCTTGTTAGTCTGTCATCATGCTAAAATGTAATTGATACCCAAAAAAAAAGATACCGTTCACAGAGTTTTTCTTCAATTTGTGAAAGAGTTGGAAAGTGAATTGACAGTGTAAAATAAAAAAAAAAAAACAACTGAAAGGTTTTACTCACAACGTTGTAAGCTGTGACAACCCCTGAAAGGCATTGTTGTCAATCTGACTAATCTGGTTGAAAGATAGTTACCTATTAATGAACGCAATGTGTCAACGTTTATTTTCACTTTTCAATAACGAGATCAATGGCCAACTTTAAACCAGTTAAGAATTCTTCACCATTCTACTAACGTTTAAAAAAATCGTTCATTCAAATTAAGTAATCAGTATTGCACCAAAGATTTTTTCATACATAAAAATATTGAATAACTTTATAATTTAATGACTACTATGAGTGGTCAATTGATCCACAATGCTTGTTACATTCCTAATAACGATGGGTTCGAGTCAACGACTCCCAGTCTTGACGTATTGACGAACCGAGTCAAATATAAGAATTTAGACGCTTTTCATGATAACATGCTGAAAGTATTCTGTCTCATAAATGATTGAATTATTACAGTTTTTAATTTGCTGTTTTAATATCCAAATTACTAACAAACTTTAGTTGCGGTATTTATTAATACACGAGGCAATTAATAGCAGTCAAAACAACTAAACAATTCTTGAAAAGGATAGACATATGCATTTATGATCTTTATTAGCATTTGCATTACTGTAAACAGGGATAAAAGACAAAATCTCATCAAATACATAGAAAAAAATCAGACGTGGAACTGCAAAATCTTAATGATGAACCACCAGTAAAACAACCAGTTTACATTTTGAAGCCTATAATACTTTTTTTTACTTACATTAACAGTTTTGTTTGATAGTATTATACAAGTTAGACTACTTTGCTACATTGTAGAATGAAATGTAATTATATAGATCTCTCTCTCTCTCTCTCTCTCTCTCTATATATATATATATATATATATATATATATATATATATATAT
>WFKH01010211.1:11235690-11248924 GCA_016163765.1 Magallana hongkongensis | reverse complement strand
AAAGATTTCAAAACTACTTCTTATTATGAAAATCAATACATAGGAGGGTATACATGCAAGGGTATTTCTAAGTGATGTGGTGCATTTATGATGATAATATCATGTAGAATAATGCAGTATTGAATAAGGTTTCTTAACAAATGAGTTTGAACAACAATTGACCTATAAATGATTAAGTTGAGATGTTTTACTGAAGGAGAACCCTATAAATCTGTGTTGAATAGAGTAAAGTGGAAATGGTGGGTTCACTTAAATGACCATATTTTCTTAAACCTTAATGGAATTGCCAATATGGGGCATACTTTTTTTTTAGAATTGCATAGGCTTTCTTATTCTAAGACAACATGTATTTTCATAGAATGTTAATGTAAGTTAAACCCTATAAATTAATTACAAACATTTTTTGAGCCTTTGGTCTGTGATTTATAATACATGTACCTTAATATACATATTGAAAGGAATTTATAATGGTATTTTGAAGCTATTACAACAAGAAAAGAAAGGATTTGGAAAATTGCAGATTATATAGGATGGAACCCTGGAAATGATATAGATGTTCAACATATAATTACATTCATTTAATAATTTATTTCACTAAATTCAAACTTATTGAAATCCCAAAGCAAAATCTTCTTTTTTCTTCATATATAGGAAGTAGAAATGCATTATGGATAACCAAGTGATTAGCAAGTGGTTAGCTCAGTTAACGCAGTGTTAGCTAACCAATGCGTTAAATTGCTTTCGATCAACAGAATTTAACCACTGCGTTAGCTAATCACTTGATTAGGATTTAACATGTCGTTAACCTTAACACGGTGTTAAATTTAACCACCTTTCGAAAAACCGGGCCCAGTACAACATGTCATAATCGTGTTATAACGAAAGGATTGGTTGGGTTTTTTTTCAAAAATATTCCCCTTCTTTCACTTTAAGTTTATTTGAATATAAATTATAATTTCTGTTACTTTCTGTTTACTGAAATAAAAATGACAATATTGCAGAGACTATTTTATATATAACAAGAAATGATACTGAAAAACTTAAATTTATAAGTGGTAATTATTCTACAGGGGTCACCTTTGTTCACATAGAGTGTGGGGTCATTATTCTACGTCAAAAATTATCCCCGGTCATTTATTCTATGGGGATTATTATTCTGCTTTACACCGGCATGGTTTGTTAAAATACTAATGTGCCTGGTATTTGTTTATCGTCATTTTAGCAAATTCATATTTGCTGAAAATACTAATCCATTACGGACAAACCAAATAATAAAAATACCAGCAAACAAGTTTTCAAATTTACAGATTACTTTGAAATATTAGGAAACAAAAAAAAAATATTTTTCTTTAAAAAGCCACAATTTTTATTTTACCTTGATTTATTTCTTAAAGCAACATGTATTAAGTTTTCTCTTTTGAATTTACAGTATATCTAGATCTCATCACATCATCGGTTTAAACTATCAATGCAAAAGAATAGGCGTTTTTGTTTAAAGATGTTTATCACAGAAAATAATGGTGCACAGAGCTTGAACCGACTTAGGAGTTGATATTGTTTACACAATTTCCTAAATGTGGTTGTAACCGGATTGAGAAAAGGAAATGATAAAACTAATTAGTAGGATAGGATGCAAGATAGTGAGACACAAAATAATGTATAAGATTAAAATTATGTCAACTTTCAAATGACGGCATATTATTAATACCATACAATTCAAAGCACGACACACTGTGGATAAAAGTAACATACTTGCTGGAGATTTTTCTCACAGAAAGTGGGAAGTAGAAATCAGGCAGCGGACCTAAACCAGAATCTAATTTCAATTTAGTTTCGCTGATACTCTCTAAAGTGAAGTCAATTGTTTGTCATTCTTTATCATGTGGTACCAACGAGTTGTTATGGCCACCATCAGAGTTACAGAATTTGTACACTTAACCAATTTCATAGCTAATAAGTATTTTAGGGAATACAAACACTCAACTGCCATTTTATACCACACATCAATCAGTTGTCATACTTGCACTAGTGCTAGTGGTCCTACCATATATTTAACAATTAAGAAATTGTTACAGGATATTAAAGTAAGAACCCTTGATATGCTCAAATTTTAAATCAATATTTGCAGTTTTTAACAAAGGCTTTGAAGCGAAATTTTTCAAGCTGGCTTTTATATGTTTTATTTATACATGTGGATATCTTCTATGAAAAGGCAACTCTAATCAAAAGATTATGTAATTTATCCCATCTCCTTTCTGTACAAAAATAGATTGTTTTACACACAATTTTGACAAGTCAAAGTTGACCAGTTGAATAAAGAGACAACACAAAAACAGTGTTCAGCCCTTTTGAGGTTATGATGGATAGGTTGCAGATACGCCCAGATAAACTAAGTCCACAGTATTGTCCTTATGTTTAGAATGTTTATTTTCTATCAATGTAATGCTGTTCTGTTCAACACCCTTGTTTCAATTTATACTGACCACACCAATTACAAATCTCATTCTGCATAAGGGCATCAATTACTTTTGCCCAAAAATACTTGATTACCCAACCAATCAATTTAAATGTTAGTCTACAAAACCATGTTATTCTGACTTTCTTACATATTTTCAAAAGACTAAATTTTTGTTGTAGGCTGGATATATGAATTAAAGAACCATATTCGATAAGGTGTAATATTTACCTCCAATTTATTTAAGAAAAAAATAATATCATTTAAATATTTTTAAAAAACATAAAACTGAATACGTTAGTTACAGAAATATAGAAATTTTACAGCATCGATCATCCCTCGTGCTTCTATGAAGTCACGTAAATGGGCCATTTCCGGCAATTTCTCCAAAGCATGACGAAAACATCAGTTTTTCTTCATATTCAACATTATGAAGTATAGAGTGCAATGTTGAGCAGCACTTCAAAACCATTTTCAGTGGTAAAATTGTTCATATTATTTTGCATATCATATTAAAAATAATGTTGGACCAAGCATGCGCTCGATGTTTCTTTTTCAAAAAACTGATAGAAAATACCCCATTCTTTGGCTAAAATACATGCTTTTTGTGAAATTAGCTCATTATTAAGGTCTTCCGTTTCCAACGGAAGACCTTATAGTTTTCGTACTGTTTCTTCTTCTTCTTCTTTTTTCCAAATGTTGTGCACGCGATTTCTCAGAAACTGTTGGACCGATTCCAATCATATTTTCACAGATGATGGGTGTTTATCTGAAGTTTATATGTTTTTGAAATTTTTACGTCGTCACTTCCGGTACCGATTTACGGTTGATTTTGTTGTTTTTTACGACCTATTTTGTGCAGAGCTGATCTCAGAAACCATCAAAGATATGACTACGAAATTTTCAGGATATGTAGACTATAGTTTGAAGTTGTGCACTATTATGTTGTTTCACGCCAGTGGCGCTATTTCTTAGAGCACGCCTGGGCACGAAGATTGGGTACGAATTTTGAAAATTGTTTTCCCTTTTCTTGTCCACAAGATTTCTCAGAGATGGCTCAATAGATTTTCTTGAAATTTTCAGGAATGATAGAGAATAACAATATCTTGAGATATCTACTCTTTTATTTTTTCAAAATTCATTTTCTGTCGTCCGTTTCCTGTCCCGCGACAAAAAGCTTGTGACATCGAGACCTCAAAAATGATTAGGACTTGAGCATTTAGACTTTGTAGAATTATAGACCTATAGCTGTAGATGTCTTTAAACTATTTTGTTTTGTTCGTCATCACTTCCGGTCGTCACCGGAAGCACTTCAAAAATTATTAGTTTACGCATTTAATCTATTTCACATAGAATTGAAATATAAGTATAAATCCTTACATATATCATCTATCCGATGTTAAATAAACCAAAAAAATCTACTTCCGGTGAGATATCTCAAATATCTCACATAGCCTTTTTTAAACAAATGTTTTACCCGCGAGATCTAAGAAAGTGCAAGTGATCAAGACACGAAACTTACATGAATGATAGACATTTAATAGAAAATGCGTTTAACCGCTTTCCTTTTGTCAACCGTCACTTCCGGTCCTCACCGAAAGGGTTCAAACAAATCAAGTTGTTTGAAAGTGAACTGTTTCTTTGACAATTTTAGTAAAATTGATAAACAATAAAGTACAGTTGTCTAATGTTCAAGAAATACTAACATTTTTTTTCACTGAGCACTTCCGTTTTTCCGTTTCCTGTCCAGAGACAAAAAATTGACTCCACGAGATATAAAAAACGGTGACGACTTGAACAACCAAACTTTGTAGAATGATAGTCCGATGCATGTATCTGTGTTTACATTATTTTGTTTGATTCGTCGTAACATCCGGTCCTCACCGGAAGCACTTCAACAATTATTTTTTTCTTATTTTATTTATTTTACATGAAATGAATATATCAGTATAAAATCTTACATATGTTATCTATACAATGTTAAATGAGCAAACATATTCTACTTCCGGTGAGATATATCAAATATCTTAGATAACTTTCCTTTTTACAGATTTGATACCAGCGAAATTTTTGTCACTGTAAGTGATTGAGACACGAAACTTTTATGAATAATAAAAATTGATGGAAGATTTGTTTAACGGATTTTAATTTGTCAACCGTCACTATCGGTACTCACCGGAAGGGTTCAAACAATTCATGTTTTTAACAAGTTTAACAGACTTTTTTAGGTGTTTCATCTAGCCTGATAAACAGTGATGTACACTAGGCAAATGTACAAGAATACCAGCTTTTATTTTCATAAATCACCTCCGTTCGTCCGTTTCCGGTCCCGAGACAAAAAAAAAATAGTTTCAACAGGATCTCAGATTTGGCAGAGAGTATCGATATTTCATCGTATCATATAAAACAAATCGGACGGAAGACCTACTCGTTACTCGTAACGAGATCTAGTTAACATATAATAATTATATTATGACATCGATCAGACAATTTTTCTTTAGAAACTTGAACTAAATATCTTTTAATCTATCTTTAAGCAAATTTCTAAAGCTCTTTTCATAACTTTGAATTTTGGGGCATTAAAGCACTATATCCCGCACATTGTTCTTTAAAAAAAAACACGTAATTACTAGAAAATCTTGTTTGCTGGTGAAAAAAAAATCGATGCATCGTAGATTTAGTCAAGATATTGGCGAAAAAAATTTTCAATCTTAAAAATGTATGTAATCAAATCAGGTGACAAAATTTCTTTTTAAAATTCAAACTCAGCGTTCAAGATGAGCGATCTATTTTGTGGTCAGTAAAAACACATCGTGTCCAGCCTTTGAAAGAAACAGCCCCGTAACAACCGTTAATGATACAACGCCGCTTAATGACATAAATAGCATTAAGCGTTGCATTTGCAACGCTTAATGCAATAAATTCTTGCATTAACAGTTCACATGTTCAACTGTTAATGATAAATCGCCGCTTAATGATAGAATTGTATCATTAAGCGGCACAAATCCACAGCAGCCTTAACGCTTAATGAAACAAGCAAATATCGACACCCTCAACCGCTAATGATACAAACTTTATATCATTAAGCGTTGCAGTCGCAACTGTTAATGATACAAAATTGTAAAAATGAATGGAATTCAATCTTTTTATTTTCTTCAATTTGCTCAATAATCCTAATTTTAAGTTTTTTTAAAGATCAATTCTATATAGAAATCAAAATTGTATATATGAGTTCCGGCACGCATAGTCACTAATTATCTTTATATTGCATACAATGATACATAATGATGTATTCAGTAGCTAGATAATCGCCGCTTTATAATGAATAGTAATAAATGACTTAGTTGTGTATCCATACTGTATTCATACTGGTATAAGAAACTTATGTTTGTAGACATAGTTTAATCTAATCATTTTATGTAATGGATTTAAACAATGGTTTAATGATTCAACAAACATTTCTCTTAAATTTACATGAAAATACTAATTATGATGTTAGCAAAAATACTAGTACCCTTATTAATTAATCCATATTTTAAACATATTTTTAACAAATTGTTTGATAAAATTTAAACCATGTACATTGAACAAAATTTTGAATGAAAAAAAGCAGATGATACTGTGACCAAATAACAGAAGCGAATGCATACACGCTTCACATGATTGTCTTTATACACAAGTATATTAGCGCATAAAACCTTGAATATGTAGATTGTTTGAAACAACTGCATGATTGCCTAGGAGACCGGCTGCTTAAAGGAAGCGGGATGAAAAGTGCTACAGACAGGGCTTACCTCGTCATATAACTCACGGACTGATTAATATTCTATTATTTATAAACTAAAGAACTATTTTTATGGATCGTGTTATCAAGGAGTTTTAAATGTTATCTTTTAGTCTTTGTTCATTTATTCATTCATTTATTTTTTTTTCTTTCCTTTTCTTTTTTTTTTTTTTTTTTTTTTTGGGGGGGGGGCTACATCCACGCAGGCACTTAGGCCAATGTAAGTGTGTACTGTTGTGCGAGATCTATGTTTTGGGTTTTCAGCCACAGGCGGTTTGATAGAGGGAGGGGGTGGGGTTCTACTCGTTATGCTATACGGACTTATTATGAATTTCTATATCATTAAAATAACCATAAAGTTTTGTTTCATATTGTAAATTTTTAAAATTACTATAGGCGAGTTTAAATTGAAAATTATCATATGATAACTGGACACAAGTTTAATTCAAAGAGTAAGGTATTTTGTGTGTGTTTGGGGGGGGGGGGGGGGTGGGGGTAATTACGCGGCTTTATTCATCCGGTAAGTTAGAAAATTACAATTTATTTGTTCGATGTATGAATAAAATTTACGGATGAAGATAGATACATGCATTGTATATGACGATGATGAATTGTATTGTACATATACATATATACATGTGTGCGATGTAGACAAAGTTTGGGAAAAAAATTCGTAAGAATAGTTCTGTATACATGCCGCCAACAGTTAAAAAAGACTAAATTGAACCCCCTTTAAGATTTTATTCGAATTTTTGTCCAGCATGTTAGACGTTACAAGTGTGAACACTATTACAGAAAAATAAAACAGTAATTCAGTTTTGTGCAACAATTATATTATACAAAACAAAAATATTAAGACTGTGCAATCAAATCATTGACCTTTTGTCACCCCCCACCCCCCACCCACACACACACACATAAACACGACACTGATGAATCGGTCTTTGAACGCTGTTCGAAAACGCAAAACAAAAGTGAACTATATTTTTATTATTGGTTGCATGTAATGATGATCATGCACTGTACATGCAATAGACATATATTATTGGGAATAGGTGTTAGAGAGAAGAAATACTTTAACACAATTATTTTGAATAATTGTTTAATTGTAACAGATAAATATAATTTTTTTTCGGCATTCACACTGGCTTTAGTATTAATGATCATTGCAACAAGTATTCCAGAAAATAGTACACTACTGCGGGTCAAAATCATTTGTGTATTTACGGTTTCTAAAGTAGATATTTTATTTGATTCCTCATTAACCATAAATGATAGTCATCTTGAAGAAAAACACGTGTATAGCGAATTCACTAGACTTATCATTACGAATATTAATTATACGAATATAACGAAGTAAATCCACTGGTCCTGATACTTTGCTATAACCGAGTTTTTCTGGTGTATTATTATGTAGGTATTATCGGCATGTATATTTTCATTTTAAAATCACCTGTATTTTTTTAAGGACAATGTCATTTAATGACACAATAAACAAATATTTTTCCTCTCATGACACCTTTGTATTCATACCTACTGATCCTGTTTATTCTTTTCATTATATATGTCGTTTTGTTTCCCAACTGTGGATCAAAATTCGGTAAATGTATTTAAGGTCTATAAAATAACTATATCAGATTAAATAGGAAGTTTTGAAATCTTGTTTGAAAATGTGATACACACACTTTTAACTTGTCTAGCTTTCAGTGCGCTCAATATTTTGTTCAAATATATTTGTAGGTTGCACTGTGACTAAGCATTCAATTGCGTTATTGTTTTGGTTAAATGACATAAAGCGTTCATCGTACATGTATATGCTAACCGCTTAAAAAGCGAGAGATTTATATTTCCGGTAATGCATAAACTGTAAACCAACGTTTATTCGCGTGCGAGATATTTTCTTGAGGTCATGAGAGCTTCGTCGTGTGATTGTTACATTTATAACAACAGAGGTAAGGATAACGCTTGGATGCGAACATTAGTCGTCGCGAAACAGTTTATCGGTAAATAAAGTCCCCGCGTCCATGATCACGTGGAATCGCAAAGCCTGAAACGAGACGCGAAGCGAAGCAAAGCTACTTGTATTACCACCACTCTCTGAAGCTAATAACGTGGTACACAATAAATATTATTACTTGCGTGTTTAAAGTGTTTATTTGGAATAATTTGTGTTCAATAAATATAATTGTTTTGTTTGGTTTTTTTTGTGTGGAAAAAAAAATGAATATATTTTGATAGAGGATCATGATGTAAAGAATCAGAATGCGTCACGTTGCATGGCAAAGATCATTACATCAAACTCCATGCTACGCATTACTTCTGATCTGATGATCTGCACCTGGTAACTCCAAGAAATCCGGCCCTTTTGAACAAGTTGCCGAAAATTAAAAAATAAATAATTAGTTTGATTTTGGTCATTAAAAAAGTGTTTGGTATTAAAAAAGAAAATGCTTATATTACGGCGGCATTGAAGGGCCAGATGAAAAAAAATTATTTGTTCGGATCGGCCAGATGAATTAGTACGGCGGAGTGGATGGCCAAATAAAAACAAATAATCTTATTTGTTCGGACGAATAACGATTTGTTTGGAAGAATTAAGATTTGTTCGACGAATTAGGATTTGTTCAGACGAACAAATTTTTTGCTAATATATATGTGAAGTAATTTAGACATTGGCAATGGTGTAGATGAAGAGAGGGGGGGGGGGTCTCTGATCAAGCAACTCCTTTTCTTCAAATAATAAATTGCTACTCGTAAATGTTATATTGAAAGACATTTATACAATATCTGGCATATTTTGCTGCCATGCTCAATTCTCAAAATCTATCATAATTTTGCAATTTTTTTTTTTATCGAAAGTAATATCATTATTACAGAGCTTGACATGCAGAAACATTACAGATACATGTAGTAAATTAAGATATTTTGTATTTAAATATCAAAAATCGGTGGTTATACAGAGTCACGGATTTTCCTTATGTTCTTATTTTAATACCTTAGCATTGGTATAATTATATAAAGATGCAAGACAACCTTGAACTGTTGCCATGGAGACCGGTTGTCATGGTAACAGAGGCACAAGATTGAAACTGGCCGTTTTAAGCTTTTTTGGAGACAAATAGCATTAATGATTTGAATGATTAAACATGTTCTCAACTTTCATGTAATATCAGTTGAAGCTGCATTTTAGCAAAATAAATGGCCGTTGCAATGTTTTGAACAATTAAATATTTTTGCATTATTTTTTTACTTTATACATATTTCCTTAGTAAGGTCAATTTAACGATGCTCAATGATGCTTGAATATATTTGATAAATAGGTAAACATGTTTCCCACAAATGGCAACAAAGAATGGTTAGTAAATGTTTTAATTTTTATATGACGTGCATATTTTAATTACAGCTATTCATCTATGAGTTTGGTTCAATAACCACTTCTTTGGTATTTAAACAATAGGAAGATATATTTTCAAAATAATGGTAACATTCTTAAGAAATTGATTTGCCCACCAATATATTTCTATAATTTGAAAATTGATCAATAGTTAATTCAAAATTTTATATTTCATAACTTTAATAAGCTGAAATTACTTTCTATATTGCTTTTAAGTTTATAAGATTTGCCATTTCTGTATCTTTGGTCTCCAGTACCATGGCAACTGTAGTTCTTAGCAAAACAAATTTATTTTATCTAGCTACTGAATACATCAATATGTATCATTGTATGCAATATAAAGATAATTAGTGACTATGCGTGCCGGAACTCCTATTTACAATTTTGATTTTTACATAGAATTGATCTTTAAAACTAAAATTAGGATTATTGAGCAAATTGAAAAAAATGAAAAGATTTAATTCCATTCATTTTTACAATTTTGTATCATTAACAGTTGCGACTGCAACGCTTAATGATATAAAGTTTGTATCATTTATTTAGCGGTTGAGGGTGTCGATATTTGCTTGTTTCATTAAGCGTTAAGGCTGCTGTGCATTTGTGCCGCTTAATGATACAATTCTATCATTAAGCGGCGATTTATCATTAACAGTTGAACATGTGAACTGTTAATGCAAAAATTTATTGCATTAAGCGTTGCAATTGCAACGTTTAATGCTATTTATATCATTAAGCGGCGTTGCATCATCGACGGTTGTTACACAGCCCACAGATTTAGCTTGTTTAGAAAAAATCCTGTTTCTGAAGTAACTGTGAAAAGATAGGTTTTTTTCTAATAAATATCACAGACGTGTTGTACGAAAAAAACATACGTATCCGGGAAGTAAACGAGACCGGGTCTAGCTTGTTCTGCCCTAGTTTTTTAATGATTTTTTTATACATGAATTTCTGCTGTAATATGTATTATTTTAAGATAAAAAAACCGACATTTACCACATCGTTTGTTTAGGGGGTCATCCTAAAATTTGTTATTTTTAAACATAGGACCTTATGGATTTTGATTGAAATGTATCGATTTTGCACATTTTTACATTTTTTTTTCTAACTTCTGCTCTGGGGATTTTTTTCCTAGTATTTGCTAAAATGCATCAAATGATCAAATTAAAAAAAACCTTTTACCTCCTAGTTTGTTCCAGGGGTCTAATCAAATGTTTTTTGTGCGCCCTATTTCCCAGATTTGTCAGATAATGGCTATTTTTTATTTGACAAAGGCGGAAATGGTGATCTTTATAGTACTATTAAAACATTCAGACATTTATAAGTAATAAAAATATATATAACATCACATATTAATGTCATTAATATAAAATACATTGTTACTGTTTTGAAATACATGTTTTAAGCTATATTTAGGCGGGGTAAGAAAACGTGACAGAGGGCTAGGCTTGCTGAACCCTCTTCACGTTTTCGACCCGAGCCCAGATATAGCTTATATTTTAAGATGTTTATTCTGCAATATGATATCAATTTTACGGCTCAAAGGAGCTATTTTTGACAAATTTCGCTGAATATCTGCAGTTGAAACCATAACACCATGGCGTCAACCAAGCAAAAAGATGACGTCACAATGCAAATGAAACGCTGCGCGAAAGCGTGCGTACTCGAACTGTACTCGGCCTCGTTAACATAAAAAAGCGAGTAGCATGGGCTAGGGAAAAAAGACATTGGGAAGTTGATGGTGATTGGAATCGTGTGATTTTTTCTGATGAATGTAGAGTGTTTATTGATGAAAATAACCGTGTATATGTGTAGCGGAGACCCGGAGAGGAATTGATGCCGCAGAGCATTGGTCTAAGTCGTGGTGCAAGGGTAAGTCTTATAATTTAGGGATGTGTCTGGTGGACTAGACCAGGTACTTTGACAATTGTTAATGGCAATATTAATGCAGAAAAAAATAGAGAAATCCTTGATTATGAATTCTGGCCGGTCTTTGCCCGACATTTTCCACAGAATGACGATAAAAATGCACCAGTACATCACGCAAGTTCCGTGCTAAATTACAAGATTGAAAATAATATTCGAGGATTGTTGTGGCCTGCCCTATTGCAATCATCGGATACTAATATTATTGAAAACTGTTGGTTATTGTTGAAAAATCAGTTGAGAAAATGCGCAAGCAGAGTAAATAACGCAGCTGACCTCGAACAAGAAATTCGGAGAATATGGACCACCATCCCGATTTATGACATCAAAACCTATACAAATCACTCCCACAACAAATCGTCAGTATAATTATTTCAAAGGGATATGCCACAAAGTATTAGGCAAGTTTTTTTTTTTAATAAAAATCGTGTTATAAATAAGAAAACGACGTTTTTAATACCGGAACCGTGTGTTGCTAATAACGCTATGACGCCATTTTGTTTATAATATTATGATCCGCCGCTGTACACAGTTCTATTCAAAAGAACCGCAAAAATCAAGATGATAAACTTTAACGCTCGGTAGTTGAACAATACCGGCCTTCAAATCTTTCAAAAAGATAATGAAAAGGGATACACAGGTAAGATCGCGCCCCCAAAATGTGCCATTTTAAGAACAGCATTCTAGGCCAAGCAAAAATGTCATTCTCGACGCACATTAATTTGGTGTTTGGTATACTTTATCAATTTGTTTTATATATTAAACTGAAGCACAGTTTTCAAAATAACTCAGGACACCATTTCCTTAAACGCTAACTAAACTCAGTAACTAAACTCAGATTTAGGACCGTAAATTACAATGGGCTACTTAAACTGTAAACCAAAGATTTTTGGTACAATTTTTTAATGTAAATTATATACATTCGTAGAATCAAACCCTAGAGCAAGATATAAACCTGCTATGCCTTACTAAAAAAAAAAACTAAAAAAAAACCAATCTTTGCTTAATAGCAATATCATTTCGTTTTATGAAGCTCTGCTATTTTATCTTCTCTCATATATAAAAACATATTATTTCAATTAATGTCCATCCTCAATATTATAGTATTTACGCACCATGATTAAGATAGTTACACTTTTTTAATACAAATATTATAGCACATGTTCGCTTGATTGAAATACTGTCATGATCATTCTTTACCTGATACTAACGTTTAAAAATATTCCTTTTATGCAAATTCAGTAATCGGTATGGTCATCGATATTGTTAAAATCCAGAAAATAGCAACGGGCTCGAGCAACGACTCCCAGTTTTTATGTATTGAAGAAAAATCTCATGCATGGGTCACCACTTAAACTACTGGTGATGTTTTAATTTTGAAGCCGATAACACTTATTTTCCCTTTTTTACAGGCTTGTTTGAATGTATTATACAAGTTAAACTACTTTGCTACTTTGTGGAATAAAATGTGATAAGTGTTGAATTTGTATACCCCTTTTCTTTTTCATCTGTTTTATTTTTAAAATTCATTTACATATTAAAAAATGCTGAAAATCACCTTCAATGAGAAGAAAGGGTAGATCATTCACATAAACGTAAGACATGGTTTGAGCTACAATTGTCTAGGGTTTTTTTTAAGGTAGCAACTCTTGATAAAGCCACATTATCAATGATTGGT
>WFKH01010211.1:11219167-11230908 GCA_016163765.1 Magallana hongkongensis | reverse complement strand
TATTTTTCCACGGTCAAGTAAGTTGAATCCTACGGTTAGTATAAGAAAACCATATACAACACTGATGTATATCTTCATAACAAATAGCTAGATGTATATATTTTCTATAATTAAGTTTGGTAACGTAAGGACTTATTTCAAGTTGTGATAACCCCTGAAAAGTGTTAATATTGATCCAACTCATCTGTTTGTATTCAGAAATTATTGTCAATATTCCTTCAACTCTTCCCAAATTTTAATGATTCGTTTTTAATAACGATTATATATCAGTGGCATTTCCAGCTCTTCTTAATGGCTGGTTGAACTGTCACGGCAGACTTCCAGCTACTGGGTTCTTATAAATATTAGGAATCAGGTGCCTCAATCTGGCACCTGTTCCTACCTCTAAATGTTTTAGAGGTCCGTGTTTGTTCTGCTCCTGTTTTGTATTTTTCCTTTGGATTTTTGATTTTGAGCACTGTTCGTTATCACCACATGTCATTTACACCGTCCTTATTTCCAAATTAATTACTTAGATACCAATAGTGCTGGTTACACCAATTCTGCTTCATATCCTAGCCTTATCTTTCCTAACTAATTCTACATGTACTACCATTCAAGTAAGAACTTCTACTACATGTATGACAAGTTTAACAGAACAGCTACTCCAAAACTTTAATCTGCTCTAAAACTTTAATCGCTCTTAAAATTTTACGTCATCCTGCATCTGGAATTAAGGTCTCTGGCTCAACATCCATTTATTCTCATCTACAGCAAATGTAAACCTTGTTTGTAACTATGTATTCTTTTATCGATGAATGTTAACAAAATGAACTTTAGCACAATAGGCGATATTCATTTGATTTATAATATGTATTCAGTAGAGATAAAACATGTTTGTTCTACAAACATTTCCACACATGCCACTAAGAGATAACGAATATATCCGTTGAAAATAATAAGCAAAAAGGGATCAAATAATGAAAGAAAACAGCATTTACACATCTAATCCTTTTACCAGAATTTAAACTAGGTGACATGCGTTCATTTAACATTATAGAGTTTGTTAAATCATGAAATGTCAAATAATTCAGCCAGTAATCAACAGCCGTTTATAATAATGAAGGTCTGCATAGATTTGTGCATACCTTCAGTTAACACAACTGTTATTGTAGCTAAGGTTCATTTAACATTTTTCACAAATAAGAAGATTTTGAACAAATACAGTGCAAATACCATTTCCAAAAAAAAAATTTAAAATGATATTAATTCAAAATCCTCATATAAGTATCATATTTCAATTTGGATAGAAAATCTATTGCAGAATTTTTTTTTAAATTATTTCTTCTCTCACAAGAACGCTTTTCCGCATTATGTTCTATTGAAAAAGAGAAGTAATACAAACATTTTGTGAAATGGTTCCTACTAAAAATCGAATTCGATTTTTATGTTATGTTTTGATTGATTTTGATATATCTTTAGTGACTATAACTCATATAAAATTTTCGTGGAAATCACTATTGTAGAAGTGAATTGGATCCGTCGTCCTTAACACACCCTGAAGTACATTACGTTTTGAAGGTATTAATGATTCAATTTTTGTATTGACAATATGAAGTATCGATTAAAATAGGAAAAAGTAAATATTAATTTTCTCATTGATTACGACACTTTACAGATACAAGCGTACGATGAATTTAGTTTATATATTAACATCAAAATACTACTTACTATGTAATTTTATAAAATTTATAAACACTATTCTTTGATAATTATATGCGATAGATTTGATTTGCTATGCAAAAAAAGGTTGGTCAATTTAACAAATTCCGATTGCTTTATATAACATGTTTTTGCATAAAATCTATATGACACAGTACTTTGTAATATTGCTTGAATTTTAAAGTGATCTGTGTATATATTCTAGTGCGATAATAAAATTTTTGGAAGATATAAGTTCTTAAAGCTGACGACATTTGATATTTTTATGAGTTTTTTCAATTAATTTGATGGTGAGAATTTGATATATATGGTTATATATTTTTTGAATCGTTTTATATTTAATTGTTCATTTTTTTCTTAGATCTTAGATTCAAACTTTCAAAGTTTTGCTGTGCAAGTGGAATGCATTCTGTTCTCTTTGTAGTTTCATTGGCAAGTACATACCAATATTATTCAAGTTCTATGTTTATATTATATACCAACAAATTTAAGCTAGAACAGTTTTACAGAGCACTGCATGCAGTCAATATGATAAGTATCTTATAGTGTGAATTTTACTTTTAGTTAATTTTTATATATCTGTTTAAAGGCTTGCCTTTGTTGTATTTGCAATACCAAAGTGTTTTTGCAGTTAAGTCTGCAAGAGGTTAATTTTAAATGTAACTGTAAAGTTTAAAAGGTTGACTGTTTTACTAGTAGGCACGGGAATTGATTTTTTTTTTCATGAAATACATACATAATTTTATTCTTAGTTTTGCTTTATGTATCTGTATAAAGATTTGGTTTTGTTGTAGTTTGTTCGTATTTAAAAAAAATTGGTAGTATTGCAGTTAAGTTTGCTTATTTCATAATGTGACTTAAAAGTTCAAAGGATGTCTCTCTTATCAGTGCGCATTGTACTTGATTTTTTTTTTCATGAAATAAATTGAACTGTTTGACGCATTTAGCATCATATGACCCATTTGTCGGGTAATCCAATTCCATTAATAGGGTAAAAGCATGAAGCAAATTTTTAAAGGAAGGATTGTGTAGAAAAATTCAATTTTCGTGGTTCTCCCTACGAATTTTACTCAGAACAAGCTCCGCCCGATATAATGCATGTTACATAATATTGAATGATGTTATTAATATCCAATACCTTTAAAAGGATGAGCTTTTATGACCTATTATTCGTAAACAAAATAACTCAAATGTTGTAGAAGTCTACCCTTTTTAGCCTGTCATCATGGTAAAGTGTCGTTGAAATAAAAAAAAATACCGTTCACGTGTAACTGTTTTATTTAAAAAAAATTCTACAAAGATGACGTGAAATACGGCCCCCAGTAAATTGGCAGTAAATTTCGGAATTTTTCTTTCTTTTTGTATGTATTTAACTTCAAATATATGTATTCTTATAGAATATCTTTCTTAACAAAGAAAAAAACAATCACAAGGGAGATATAAATCATTATTTATGGTAGAAGTACAGTGTTTACATTCAATCTCTTTTAGACTTTTAGCTCCGCCCCATATTTAAAGCCTTAAAAACACACAAGCGCATTTAGGTTAATTTTTCTCCTTCAGCTGGTCAATGTATATTGTCAAAATGTATCTTTCTGTAAAATAATCTATCAATATGCGCTCATATGTAACTTCTTAAAAAATGCAAAAGTCCAGTGTCGTCCCCATAATTAACTGATGTTGTTTACATGGTGTGAACTCGCTTTACCTCTCATTAGTCAGTCTGTTTTCCAAAAAAAAAAACCTCTTAGTTTTTACTCACAATTCTCGAAGCTGTGACAGCCCTTGAAATGCATTGACGTCAATTTGACTAATCTGGTTTGAAGATAGGGACCTATCAATGAACACAAGATATAAATGGGTTATCCCATTTTTGAATTGAATGACTTGTAATTAAAAAAAAAACCCAAAGAAAAACAAGCGCTTATGCAAATGAATTACCCATGCAATAAGTAAAATATTGAGTTAAACTTCAAGTTTTGTTGCGTTTGCAAATATATTTTATATGTATTCCAATTTAATTCTCGTACACAGAAGTAGCTAAACTAAAATTTATGAATCTGAAATCATAATGGTCTATATATGGCCAGTATATCAAACCCTTAGAGCAAAAAATAATTCCTGCAATGTCTTACCAAAATATAAAGCTGCCATTTATCTGTTTGCAACCAAACAATCTTTGCTTAATAACATCACTGTCTCAAGTTATGAAGTTTTGTTATTTAATCTTATCTCATATACATAAAACATTTAATTTTTTCTAAGTATTGTCCATCATCAACAATAAAGTATATACGCACCATGATTAAGATAGTACCACTTTATATATACAAATATTATAGCACATGTTGGCTTGATTGAAATATAAAAACTTCTGTGCTGTATTTCCATCTTTCTGGATTATACCAGTTTAACATTTTTTACCTTGCTCCTAACGTTTAAATAAATATCACTTTCATTTAAATTCAGTAATCGGTATAGTCACTGAAGAAACTTTTTCTTACATAAAAGTATTCTTTATTACAATGTAATTGTATGACTGCTATGGTTTTTTAATGAATCTATAGCGCTTGTAGAAGTCATAACAATAATGACGGGTTCGAGTCAACGACTGCAAGTCTTTACGTACTGACGTTACGAGTCAATATAGACCCTTGTCATAATAATCAGCTTAAATATATTGCTGCCTCATAAATGCTTACATTATTAAAATTTTTAATTTGCAAGTTTGAGATCCACAAAAACACAAGATACAAAATCTCATCAATTACATACATGATGTCAGACCGGGAGCCAAACAATCTTATTGACCGGCCACCTGTAAAACTACTGAGAGTTTAAATTTTGTGGCCATTAATTTACTTATTTTTACAGTCTTGTTTGAATGTTTTTTACAAGTTAGAATATTTTGCTTCTTTCTGAAATAAATGTAACCATGTGCCTATTGTTACATATCTTGTTTTTATTCTTTTACATAATAAAGGGGAAGGAAAGTCGAAAAACATTATTTATTGTAATAAAGTGGCTTAATTTATAACATTTGGTCATGCTGTTTTGAAAATAAACTACATATTTAAGATTTTTTGCACGTTTGAAGTTTCGTGAGGTGTAAAAACAATCTCTAAACTCGGAATCACCATGTCGAAATAACGGCAGCAGACATTTTTCTACGATATTTGGCATCTATTGACAATTCCCAATACTACTCGGAGATTCCTCCCACGCTAACCCTCAGCTTTTAGATTTCAACAAACATTCTTCGTTTGTCATTGGTTTGTAATTTAGTGGAAAGTCAAAGGTAATAGAAAGGTCTCAATTGTTTAATATTTTCAAGAACTTGTCATTTAGAGCGAATATCATTATTTTCTAATACTGATGCTATGTTGATAAAACAAACCGGAATGGATGGTTTGACGTCAAAGATTAGAGTTCAATGGCAGCTCTCATTGGGGCGAAAAATTTTAATTAAGCAATCGATATTCCTTGATTTATTCATTGTTTTGATGTTTAAATGAAAATAAATACGATCCACAATCATAGTAGATGTTAACTGATTTATTGTTTCCTTCCTTCTCCTTTAACAACGCGGGTAGGTAAAGGCAACTCCGAGTTTATTGATCGTCGATTTTATGGTCATTTTAAAAGTTGTTTATTTTATTATGAAAACAATACCGAATATTAATATCAAGTAAATGTGTTCACTAAGATATTATAGTTCTACTTCGGAATCGAGTCGATCTTTGAAGCTGTCGTGGCATGGTATCACGTGACAGTTAAAAAAAGATCATGTGATGGTAGGTGATGATGGTATATTGCTACATAGTAAGGGAAGTTGACGATGGAAAAATTAAACTCATCACGTTTATCATATGGTTTTGATGTTAGGTTACCATTAACGTCTTTTTCTAGTAAAATATCCAAATATGAAACAGATCTTTCAGAATCCGTGGTATCTAAATAATTTGGATGCTTGTTGTCATTATCTGGACTCGACTTTTACTCAGAATACTTAATCCCTAAACATCTCAACAATTTTCGTGTTATTTCTTTTTGATTTTGGTCTCAGTTTGAAAACGATGTTGGGAAGACGCACCCCCAGAAAAACAAATACTAGCGCAATACATGTAACAACAGGCATAAATACCCTATTTTGAACTTGGATCTATACCCTTTGCAAAACATTTGGACAGTTTGTACTAAGCATTTCCTATTCGGGTCCAAAAAGAATATTGACCTTATCATTTTCATTACATTAGCTGGACATTTTCAAGAGAGCAATTTAAATACCTAATGGCAGTAATGTAACACTTTCAACACATTATGCTGGTGTAATAAAAACTTTTCAAAAGTGAATCTATGTGAATAAACTAAACAACGTGTATTCAAACAATATGTTTGGTAAACTTTGTCTATTGTCACTTCTTAGATGTTACAACTTAAAATAGTTATATATGATGATGTCATTTACATCTACATTTATTCACAAATTGGAGAAGTAAACGACATTAAATAACAAGTCATAATACAAGGGTATACGATAATACAATTTATTTGGCTAGATCTTATCTGTATATTTTCATAATGACTACACACTAAATGCCAAAACTAGCCTATACTTTTCAATTCTCGGATAAAGTACAGTTCATGAATTATTGTATGAAAAATGACAATAACAAACAGTAAACCATCTCAAAAATCCATTAAACGAAATACAAATTCAAAGCAGAGCATTTAATGTCGGTATAAACTGTTGATAGTCCTGTCTATCAACTTGTTTGTCAGTAGCTTGCCTCGCCTTAGAAACTGTTTATACGAAGAGCATGCCCTTGCGTATATAGGTATCGAATTAACTGAGAGACAAAAACACCATATGCGGGTGATGAAGGTATATTGCTACATAAGTAAGGAAAGTTGACAATAGAAAAATTGAAGTCATAACGTTTATCATAAAGTTTTGTTATTAGGTTACCATCAATGTCCATTTCCAGTAGAATATCCAAATATGAAACAGATGACGCAGACTCTGTGGTTTCTTTTATTTCAAGTTCGCTGTGATATATCGAGTCGACGTAAGTATGGAAATAACAATTGTTAATTGATAATACGTCGTCGATATACCTCAATTTTGATTTGAAGGCCACAGCGAGTTATTGTATGTAGTTTATGTAGTGATTTTGTTTTAAATCTTACTTTTCCACGAAATCTCAATGGCATGATAAATGTCTGTGTAATTTTACCGCATGCATTTGCACCGCGGCCATTTCTGTAAAACTTTTCATTTCATTGAATACTATGTCCTTCTTTTTTTTTGTGAGGAGGGTGAATGAAACATATTAGTTCTGTTTTGTTACATTGTGGTACATATTTCACAAAGCTAACTCCAGTCGGTTCCTTAAGTGTCATTATAAGTGGTTTAATATACAGCATTGTCGCTCATAAAATAGTAAAATACTCATAGATCGGAAGTTTCCAATTCATTTTTATGGACGATGAGGAAAAACTGTGTGCTCTTTGAGTCTTTTGTGGGACACGGAGACTGGTACTGGCCAAGATCAGATGTGTCTATTGAATAATGTTCTCTTATAATATAAAACTGGGAGATAAACAATTATGTTGATTAGACGCATGATTTAAAACAAAAATGGTTATATACCCTCTTGGCAAAAGTCAATCATTTGGTATATATGGGTTTTTACGAAACTGCATCTTACGCGGATGCAAAAATGCATAATTACCCGGCTCAGTGTTCTTTATATAACACATGAAGTCTAGGACAATAGCTAGGTCAGTGCACCAGCGGTGTCTTTTAATGTACACATAAGCTCAGGATTTGGAGATGAATTAGGAGTAAACACATGAAAGACCAGTTTTTTTCATTGAAAACAAATAGTGAAATATATATTCAAAACATGAAATCAACTTTGCACAGCGCATTCTTTCTCTCAACTACTATATGCAGAGGCGTAGTATCATTCACAAAAAGTGTTTGGATTAATTATTTTAGGGGGCACAGCTGAAATGTGTATGCAAACACCTGAAACAACGCTTGAAACGTATGAAATAAATCAAATTCCAGTCTGAATTAAAAGTGTATTGAACTGCGACTAATATCCCACATACGGACAAAAATGTACTATTTCAAACTATATAAAAAGCATATCTGGGATGAAAACAATTTAAGGTATCCGATCCATAAAAGCCCAAGATTCAGTGAATTTGGGTGCATAACAGTTAAGTTTTCAATGAGTCATAATGGGGTTAGAGATGCATATTGCGAAGAGGTGATGAACAAAAATTCAACATATCAACAAACAATTTTTTTTAATGATTGTACATGTAAAGATGTCGTCTATCATATCAAAACAAGCATTTCAAAACTGACCCTATTCAGTAAACTAAATCATTTCAAGCAACAAATTTCAAACTATCCAATTCTTTAAGATATGGATTATGGTTGTTACATGTGGTTCTTAAAGGTATCTCTATTCACCCCAAAACATCCAAGAAAACTTAATCTGTATACATTAAAAATATATCCGACCCCAATATGTTAAAATATTTTATATCATATTAGCTACATGTATAATTTTAATAAGAAAGCATATGACACAATTTGACACATGAATAGAAAAATGAGTTCCGTATAATATCCATTTATCATTTTAAAAATAGAGAAAAAAATGTGAGGTATTAGCAAAGTTATTCAGCAATTATTGACCATTTGTAGCATATTTGCAGGAATACAACATCATAAAATTAGAATTTTGATTTCCTTTCTTGTAGCATGCGTGTTTTGCGTTTTAGCCTAAACTCTGCTCTAAAACAGGTATATGTATTAATACTTAGCCTATATTTTTTTTTAAAGAGGGGTAGGTAAATGAAATATAATATTTGTGTTACTCACAATGTTTCAAGCTGTGATAATCCCTGAAAGGCATTACTGCCGATCCTACTTATCTGGTTGATACTAAGGTCCCTAATGTGTACATAAAACAAACATTTATGACAATCACAAGGTTGACCCCCCCCCCCCCCCAAAAAAAAAACCCACAAAAAGGAAGTAATATTTAAGTCAGATAATTCATTCATCAGGATATGTTTCATATCCCAGAGAAAATGAATTATTTGTGTTCATAACTTATGTTTGCAATTTAGACATTCAAAATCAACGCAACATTATACACTAAGTTTTAATATAACTATTTACATTGCAGCTTTTCGGTTTTCGAGGGACACTCACATCACATATTACATAATTCTTCATATAACACATGCTGAAATCATTTAATAAGAATGTTTGTTTTCATTATTTTTAACGAATTAAATTTGACAAAAGAAACAAACATATTAAACAAAAACAACTTTCAAATATCTTGGATTAAAAGAAAAAAGCCTTTAAACAATTTGTAGTGATGTTGAACTTTGCTCTTATTGTGTGTTTTTAAATCAATTCTATATTTTCTTTTAATTTGAAACTGCCTTTTTGTATATAAATATGATGCATCGATTGTATTTTGTGGTGATTATATCAGTGAAACAAATTATTGTTTACAAACCACACCTTCCACACTAAATTGTTTAAGGTGTCCGCTCTAATGCCATTGAAATAAAAATATATCTTCAAAACAATACTCTCAGTTCACATACAAAGGTAATTATCGGCATAACAGACGGATGGCCAAGGTTTAACGGCACTTTTGTGATGACAGATGCTTATTAAAATCAACATTTTTCTGGTAGTAATATATTGATTAGGATTGATATACGAAGGGAAATTTCTTAACAAAGAATTTAAATGACGAAAACAGATTAACAATCATGTTTTCCGTAAATGTGAGTGATTGAAGGTGAAAATGATATATGTATAATATACACTTGTGAATGACACATTGTTATATACATATAATTACGGCCCCTACCAATACTAATCAGATCTTGTAGTTATACATAAATACTTAGAAGGATGAACAATCGTGTCATTATAACGTTTTTATTCAGCAATTTATATATTGCAATGGATTTTTTTTTTTTACATTCTGACACTATGGTTCCTTTATGAGTTTCATAAGACGAAATTGACAAATTAAAAATTCCATTTGTTCAACAACGTTTTTGATTTTTTTTATTTGATTTATTGACTCTGTATTATAATAGCTGTTTGTATGATATATGTACACAAATTTGCGGACGGTTTTGGGCCCTCTCAGTCCCTAGTCATTATACAGACCCGACTGGTGCAGAGAGTTATAGTGCCTCATAAGAAGCGGTCAGACTACCGTGCAAAAATCTTAATGTACAGTTTTTAAAATCCATACAGTTGAGAAAGTGTACAATGAATAATACGCGTTTAATGTATTTGAGATACAATGAGCCCAAACATACTACTGTCTTCAAGAGCATCATGTGCTGCTTGCTAAGAATATCTCTTCGGTAGGAGCTAACTTAATTATATCCGTGGAAAATGTCAAAAAATACCGTAGACTTTCTCCTGATTTCCCATGTGAACACTCAAGATGCGTGGCACAATAAACCAATGTCAATAAACTTTTGATGAAAAACCTGACACATTTTTCAGTAGTCAATTAACAGGATACATATATTCCTTTTCAAATAATGTAAAATTCAAAATTAAACGTAGTGGTTTCAGCACGCAAAGTCACCATTTTTGTTAATCTTGCATACAATGATACATATTGATGTAATAAATAGTAAATTCCATGAATTTGTTTTAAAGGGACACCGTTACCATGGTAACGGAGACAAAGAATAAATAAATGACAAATATTTGACACGTCAAAGCAATACAGAAAGTAATTGCAGCTTGTCTAAGTAATGAATTATAAAATATTGAATTGACAATATGTTAAATTTACAAACTATAAAAAAAACATCGGTGGGCAAATTAAAATTTTAAGAATATTTCCATGGAAACCAAAATATTAAATTATTTTCATAATATGATTTTTTTCATATTTTTTAAATATCGAAGAACTGATCATTGAACCAAACTCATTGTTTTATAGCTGTATTTAAAATATACATGTTAGAAAAAATATGACACTTGTTGCTATGGTAACAAGGTTGTAAACAAGAAAAAAATTAAGAAAAAATATAGTGATTATGTCAAGCAAAATGCTTGTTTTAAACACAGTTTAGAACCATTATTTGTTGCTATTCGTGGGAAACAAGCAAATTTTTTATATCATATATATTCAAGCATTATTCAGCATCTTAAAACTGTCGTTGCTAAAAAAATATGTGGACTTAATTATTCAGAAATTCCTATTTGTTCAAAACGTCATAGCAACGGCCATTCCTTTTGCTAAAATGCAGCTTCAACTGATATTGACTAAAGTTGAAGACATGTTTGGTTATTCCGATCAATTTATTTAAAAGTATCATGATCCAGGTATGAGTAAAAATTTTTCAAGAGTACTTCAAACATGCAGATTTTTGTGATTTTAACATGTTGATACCAATGCAACGAATTTTAATTTTCAGTTATATTATCTTTGTTCCCAACCTTAAACAACAGTTTCATTTTTTTTTTTTTCGTTTAAAACTATTTGTGTTCGAAAAAAATTAAAAATGTTATTTTTGAAGTGCTGTTTAGATACCATGGTAACACTATTTAACTATTCATTTTGCCCATGAAAAATTTTCAATAATTTAAAAAATCACAAAATATCGTATGCGATTATTTTATTATGTATAGCTGAAAATGCTGTTATCTCTTACAGTTTGTGTTCAAAAGAGCTTAGAATGGTCATTTTGCAATCTTTTGATTCTGTTATCATGGCAACTAGTTCCCATAGCAACAGTTTACAGTTTTCTTGCATCTTTATTCACCTAAGGGTATAAAAATACGAAAAGTGAAGAAAATCGGTGACTATGCTTGGCCACCGAACTTTGATATTTAAAGAGAATTGATCTTAACATGATCAAAATGATCATTGAGATAACAGCCAGCCGTTGGAATATAGGTGTCTGCATTGTTTCTACGACAAAAACTGTATTCACTTTAAATTTGCTGCTTATTT
>WFKH01010211.1:11190419-11200933 GCA_016163765.1 Magallana hongkongensis | reverse complement strand
CCCCCCCCCCTCCTTCTAGATCAGAGCTTGCATTAACACATGAATTTTCGTAACAAATTATTTTTACTAATAAATTTGAATAAAGAAAGATTAAAACATAGCTAATTAAAGTTTAACAACTTGAAGATGAATTATATGACCGATGTCACAATAGAGATATGATATAATACTGATGATCTAATTTCAGATAAAAAGAATGTATTTAAGCAAAATACTTTTTTCATTCAGCTTATTTGGAACAGAAAACATCGAGCGCATGTTTGCTCCAACACCATTGTTACATGTAAATAAGTACAAAATAATATGATCAATAATATATGTAAAAATGGATTGGAGCAACGATGCGCTCTATAGTTCTATATATATACTATTGAATATGAAGAAAAACTATTTCATGTTTTTTTGGAAATGACAGGGAAAGAAAACATTTACGAGACCTTATAGAGGCACGAGGAATGAACGGTTCTGTAAAACTTAAAGATTTCTGTAACTTACATATTTAGTTTTATAGTTTTATATACCTTTAAAAAATTAGTATAACATGATGGTTTTCCTTTAAAATTTGTGAAAAAGGGGGCAAATATTGGTCCTTATCGAATATGGTCCTTTCCTTGGATTTCCCATATTAGTGTTCTAGACATACATACTCATTATTTAGCAAATAGCACACTATTTGCACTACATATTCTAGTATTAAAATAAACCTGTTTATTAGCCGTAGTATTCAGCAAAGCGAACACATGCGAGTACACGTGAGCTGTTGCCATATCACCCTTTATCATAATATAAAAAGCTAGCGCACCACTGCATGTAACCCGTCCCTGATGTATCAAGGGGGAGGACAAAACCATAAAAAACGAAGGGGTCTCACAAGACAAGCTGACGAGCATTTCCAAATGATGTTTTACATGTAAGTCTAAACTGTAGATTAAAACAGAAGGCGCATCCATGATAATGACTATCTTTTACGTATGAAACATGTATTTATGCTGCCCCCTACCACCTTTATACTCTTCCACCCCCACCAAACATTTGATACTATGCGTTTTTTATGTACTTTATAAGCAGGGGTCCTATTTCTATGAGGGTCAGTTTTAAATGTCTGTTGGTAAGGGAGGGGAGGGTCGTAGATTTGCAGGTCTTGAATGGTTTTCTACGGTATAAAATGTACCCTACTTGTTATGGAATACTGACCTGGGTCAGTTTACTACGTAGAAATTTGACCCTCTGGCAAGCGAAGCGGGCTCCAAGAACCAGTGCATAGGAAAAAGAACAAACCTAAAGATTTGTCAATTACTATGACAAAAATGGTTAACCTTTCAATCGATTTTCGGTTATGAGAGGTTTGTCGACTTGTTTTGAAATTCGTACACGCTTTTGTGAGAACAAAGATAGCTATTACATGTCTCCATCCCACCGTACTCTGTCGAGAAACGTAAACAAAGCATAACAAGTTTATGTATTACGTCACAGTGAAATTTTTGAAGTCGCACATTGCTCCGCCTGTCGGATGGACGACCTGGGAGATACAGTTTCTAACGTGTTAAGAAGTTGCAATATACGATGGTTATAAATTTGCACTTGTTTTGGACTATTCATGACAAATGTTATATAGAAAAAAGATATTCAAACGAGACATAAAAGAATACGTATCATTTTTAAACGTGTACTTCCTAACACAACTATCGGTGGTAAATAATAATCAATGAACATGTTCATAAAGTCACACGCACACAACAATTCGAATGTTTTCAAATTATGTCAAATGCTTGCTGGAAATATCTTAAAGAATATTGTTTAGCAATCAGTAAAAAATCAATGTCTACATTTATAAGCAAAAAGCTATTAAATTTATTTTCAGTTCTCTTTGTCTTGACTGCGAACATACCAGCTTGAACTTACATAGTTTTGTAACTTAAATCCTTTCATACATTATTATTCAAAACTATGTTTCACCCCTTAATCATTTAATTTCATCCTATGTAGGTACCGTTATGAAAATCAGCTAAGTAATGTCGACAGCAATGCCTCCCAGGGGTTATTAAAGCTTCAAGAACTAAGTCTGATTATTTTGTCTATTCACAAAACCCATTCCCTAGCAATGCTGCTCTGAAACTTAAGCTTATTTTATTAAAACAAATTTAGAGAATACGGTTGTTAAACAGCTGCATCCTATCCGGTGCCCATAACATGCATTTCTCAGGCAATATGACAGCCACTACTTGTTACTATATACAGAATACGAGTAATGTTATTTCAAACTACCAAGATGGTATTTATCACTCAATAGTTTTCTTTACTTATAAAGGTACCTCCGTAGCAATCAGATAAGTAGGATCGACGGCAGCGCCTTTCATGGGTTATCACAGCTTCAAGAACTGTAAGGTTGTTACTCTGCTGTATTATTCCTAGGAATATATAATCCGCCTATTTATTATTTAATAAAACACATTTAGAAGATATGACTCTTCATCAAGTTTTCCTAAACTGTAGGTTTTCACTTTAAATATGTTGCAATAATTTGTTTTATTGTACAACGGGTCAATTTTTAAACATACCACGATTATTAAGCATACATTTAAGTAAATGTAAAAAAGCATATATACATGACTTAGAATAAATACAAGATGGTGCGTCAACTGCCCTGTCATATTATGGAACTTTAAAAAAAAATGAAACTACCGTGTGGGCAATGGGTATGTTCTATTTAAAATGAGTTTTAAAAATATTGTATACTGGCAACCAATTAACAATTTATCAAAATATGTTGCACGATCTTAAACAAACAAAAGGCTGATACAATATTTTCACTCCCTCTTTAAACAAACGTCCCAAAAGATCAAAGTTGCACATGCACACAGTACACGAAATGCAATTTTAACTTCTTTTTAGCAAAAAGTCTATCTATTCTTATTGTGTTAACTTTTTGAACCACAGTGTCAAAGAATGTAGACATTATTAAGGTGTGTTTGGTCAATATTGATATTTTTTCAGATACTTGGTATGATTATAGTATAAAAAGGAGAATAACCGACCTACAAATGCGATGTGTGTTGTTTAAAGGGTTTGTAGTGGGCTGTTTAGTTTGCGCTATTTCATATTTGTGTTAATTTGTTGCAACTTTGATGGATTGATTACCCTATTGTATTTAAAACATTCAACATTGCCACAACTCCCTTTCAACTAAGTATTTGCTGGTATGGTAATGGTTTGTCAAACGTTGGTATCATGTACAATTGCAACCTATTTCTATTTATGACTTCACAATTTGACAGCCATTCGTACTTTTAAAGGGTCATCATAGGATGCCCAACAAAGAATTTTTTCTTTTCTCAGTCTAACGTCGTGTTGCGTCTGCCCTTGTGCAAAAGTAGATAACGCAACTGAAGTATGTACATGTACGTACCTTTTGAGGTCTCAGTTTAATCAATTGCAAATGTATTGAATTAAACATCTGTAAGGCAGTTTCGGGTTGAAATTTTATTAAAGGATCTTAGTTTGAAGAAATAAAATAACCCCGAATGTCATACATGTAGTGAGTAATGAAAGAGAGTCATTGGTTGGTACCAATCATTGATAATGTGGCTTTATCAAGAGTTGCTACCTTAAAAAAAAACCCTAGATAATTGTAGCTCAAACCATGTCTTACGTTCATGTGAATGATGTACCCTTTCTTCTCATCGAAGGTGATTTTCAGCATTTTTTAATATGTAAATGAATTTTTAAAATAAAATAGATGAAAAAGAAAAGGGGTATACAAATTCAACACTTATTACATTTTATTACACAAAGTACCAAAGTAGTTTAACTTGTATAATACATTCAAAAAAGCCTGTAAAAAAGTAAAATAATTGTAATCGGCTTCAAAATTAAAACATCACCAGTAGTTTAAGTGGTGACTTATGCATGAGATTTTTCTTCAATACATAAAAACTGGGAGTCGTTGCTCGAACCCGTTGCTATTTTCTGGATTTTAACAGTATCGATGACCATAACTATTACTGAATTTGCATAAAAGGAATATTTTTAAACGTTAGTATCAGGTAAAGAATGCTAAACCGGTATGATCCGGAAAGATGGAAATACGGCACAGATCATGACGGTATTTCAATCAAGCGAACATGTGCTATAATATTTGTATAAAAAAGTGTAACTATCTTAATCATGGAGCGTAAATACTTTAATATTGAGGATGGACATTAATTGAAATAATATGTTTTTATATATGAGAGAAGATAAAATAGCAGAGCTTCATAAAACGAAATGGTATTGCTATTAAGCAAAGTTTTTTTTGTTTTTGTTTTGTTTTGTTTTGTTTTTGTGGTTTTTTTTTGCAAATAGATAAGTGAGAGCCAATATTTTAGTAAGGCAAAGCAGGTTTATATCTTGCTCTTAGGGTTTGATTTTACGAATGTATATATTTTACATTAAAAAATTGTACAAAAAATCTTTGGTTTACAGTTTAAGTAGCCCATTTTGATTTACGGTCCTAAATCTGAGTTTAGTTACTGAGTTTAGTTAGCGTTTAAGGAAATGGTGTCTTGAGTTATTTTGAATACTGTGCTTCAGTTTAATATATAAAACAAATTGATAAAGTATACCAAACACCAAATTAATGTGCGTCGAGAATGACATTTTTGCTTGGCCTAGAATGCTGTTCTTAAAATGGCACATTTTGAGGGCGGGATCTTACCTGTGTAACCCTTTCCATTATCTTTTTGAAAGATTTGAAGGCCGGCATTGTTCAACTACCGAACATTAAAGTTTATCATCTTGATTTTTGCGGTTGTTTTGAACAGAACTGTGTACTGCGGCGGATCATAATATTATAAACAAAATGGCGTCATGGCGTTATTAGCAACACATGGTTCCGGTATTAAAAACGTCTGTTTCTTATTTATAACACGATTTTTATTAATAAAACTTGCCGAATACTCTGTGGCATATCCCTTTGAAATAATTATACTGACGATTTGTTGTGGGAGTGAATTGTATAGGTTTTTTGTATGTCATAAATCGGGATGATGGTCCATATTCTCAGAATTTCTTGTTCGAGGTCAGCTGCGTTATGTACTCTGCTTGCGCATTTTCTCAACTGATTTTTCAACAATAACCAACAGTTTTCAATAATATTAGCATCCGTTGATTGCAATAGGGCAGGCCACAACAATCCTCGAATATTATTTTCAATCTTGTAATTTAGCACGGATCTTGCGTGATGTACTGGTGCATTTTTATCGTCATTCTGTGGAAAATGTTGGGCAAAGACCGGCCAGAATTCATAATCAAGGATTTCTCTATTTTTTTCTGCATTAATATTGCCATTAACAATTGACAAAGCACCTGGTCTATTACACCAGACACATCCCCAAATTATAAGACGTACCCTTGCACCACGACGTAGACCAATGCACAGCGGCATCCATTCCTCTCCGGGTCTCCGCTACACATATACACGGTTATTTTCTCCAATAAACACTTACATTCATCAGAAAAAAATCACACGATTCCAATCACCATCATCTTCTTAATTTCTTTTTTCCCTAGCCCATGCTACTCGCTTTTCATTGTTAACGAGGTCGAGTACAGTTCGAGTACGCACGCTTTCGCGCAGCGTTTCATTTGCATTGTGACGTCATCTTTTTGCTTGGTTGACGCCATGGTGTTATGGTTTCAACTGCAGATATTCAGCAAAATTTGTCAAAAATAGCTCGTTTGAGCCGTAAAATTGATATCATATTGCAGAATAAACATAAATGTCTTAAGATATAAGCTATATCTGGGCTCGGGTCGAACACGTGAAGAGGGTTCAGCAACCCTAGCCATCTGTCACGTTTTCTTTCCCCGCCTAAATATAGCTTAATACATGTATTTCAAAACAGTAACAATGTATTTTATATTCATGACTCTTAATATGTGATGTTATATATATTTTTATTACTTAAATATGCTTGAATGTTTTAATAGTACTATAAAGATCACAATTTCCGCCTTTGTCAAATAAAAAAATAGCCATTATCTGACAAATCTGGGAAATTTGGCGCACAAAAAACATTTGATTAGACCCCTGGAACAAACCAGGAGCTAAAAGGGTTTTTTTTATTTGATCATTTGATGTATTTTAGCAAATACTTTCATATGTGGAACAGGAAAAAAATCCCTAGAGCACAAGTTAAAAAAAATGTAAAAATGTGCAAAATTGATACATTTCAAGCAAAATTCCATAAGGTCCTATGTTTAAAAATAACAAATTTTAGGATGACCCCCTGAACAAACGATGTGGTAAATGTCGGATTTTTTATCTTAAAATAATACATATTACGGAGAAATTCATGTATAAAAAAATCATTAAAAAACTAGGGCAGAACAAGTTAGACCCGGCCTCGTTTACTTCCCGGATACGTATGTTTTTTCGTACAACACGTCTGTGATATTTATTTAGAAAAAACCTATCTTTTCACAGTTACTTCAGAAACAGGATTTTCTCTAAACTAGTTAAATCTGTGGGCTGTTTCTTTCAAAGGCTGGACACGATGTGTTTTTACTGACCTCAAAATAGATCGCTCATCTTGAACGCTGAGTTTAAATTTTAAAAAGAAATTTTTTAACCTGATTTGATTACATACATTTTTAAGATTGAAAATTCTTTTCGCCAATATCTTGACTACAAAATCTACGATGCATCGATTTTTTTTTACCAGCAAACAAGATTTTCTAGTAATTACGTGGTTTTTTTAAAGAACAATGTGCGGGACGGGATAAAGTGCTTTAATGCCCCAAAATTCAAAGTTATGAAAAGAGCTTTAGAAATTTGCTTAAAGATAGATTAAAAGATATTTAGTTCAAGTTTCTAAAGAAAAATTGTCTGATCGATGTCCTAATAGAAATATGATATGTTAATAATGAGCTAATTTCACAAAAAGCATGTATTTTAGCCAAAGATTGGGGTATTTTCTATCAGTTTTTTGAAAAAGAAACATCGAGCGCATGCTTGGTCCAACACCATTTTTTAATATGATATGCAAAATAATATGAACAATTATATCTCTGAAAATGGTTTTGAAGCAACATTACACTCTATACTTCATAATGTTGAATATGAAGAAATTGCCGGAAATGGCCCATTTACGTGACTTCATAGAAGCTCGAGGGATGATCGATGCTGTAAAATTTCTAGATTTCTGTAACTAACGTAGTCAGTTTTATGTTTTATTAAAATATATAAATGATATTATTTTTATAGTAAAACAAAATAGGGATAAATATTATACCTTATCGAATATGGTTCTTTAATTCATATACTCAGCCTACAACAAACATTTAGTCTTTTGAAAATTTGTAAGAAAGTCAGAATAACATGGTTTTGTAGACTAACATTTAAATTGATTGGTTTGGTAATCAAGTATTTTTGGGCAAAAGTAATTGATGCCCTTATGCAGAATGAGATTTGTAATTGGTGTGGTCAGTATAAATTGAAACAAGGGTGTTGAACAGAACAGCATTACATTGATAGAAAATTAACATTCTAAACATAAGGACAATACTGTGGACTTAGTTTATCTGGGCGTATCTGCAAGCTATCCATCATAACCTCAAAAGGACTGAACACTTTTTGTGTTGTCTCTTTATTCAACTGGTCAACTTTGACTTGTCAAAATTGAGTGCAAAACAATCTATTTTTGTACAGAAAGGAGATGGGATAAAATACATAATCTTTTGATTAGAGTTGCCTTTTCATAGAAGATACCCACATGTATAAATAAAACATATAAAAGCAGCCAGCTTGAAAAATTTCGCTTCAAAGCCTTTGTTAAAAACTGCAAATATTGATTTAAAAATTGAGCATATCATATTCTTACTTTAATACCTTGTAACCATTTTTTTAATTGTTAAATATATGGTAGGACCACTAGCACTAGTGCAAGTATGACAACTGATTGGTGTGTGGTATAAAATGGCAGTGTTTGTATTCCCTAAAATACTTATTAGCTATGAAATTGGTTAAGTGTACAAATTCTGTAACTCTGATGGTGGCCATAACAACTCGTTGGTACCACATGATAAAGAATGACAAACAATTGACTTCACTTTAGAGAGTATCAGCTAAACTAAATTGAAATTAGATTCTGGTTTAGGTCCGCTGCCTGATTTCTACTTCCCACTTTCTGTGAGAAAAATTTCCAGCAATTATGTTACTTTTATCCACAGTGTGTCGTGCTTTGAATTGTATGGTATTAATAATATGCCGTCATTTGAAAGTTGATATAATTTTAATCTTATAAATTATTTTGTGTCTCACTATCTTGCATCCTATCCTACTAATTAGTTCCATCCTTTCCTTTTTCAACCCGGTTCCAACCACATTTAGAAAATAGTGTAAACAATATCAACTCCTAAGTCGGTTCAAGCTCTGTGCACCATTATTTTCTGTGATAAACATCTTTAAACAAAAACGCCTATTCTTTTGCATTGATAGTTTAAACTGATGATGTGATGAGATCAAGATATACTGTAAATTCAAAAGAGAAAACTTAATACATGTTGCTTTAAGAAATAAATCAAGGTAAAATAAAAATTGTGGCTTTTTAAAGAAAATTAATTTTTTTGTTTCCTAATATTTCAAAGTAAGCTGTAAATTTGAAAACTTGTTTGTTGGTATTTTTATTACTTGTTTTGTCTGTAATGCATTAGTATTTTCAGCAAATATGAATTTGCTAAAATGACGATAAACAAATACAAGGCACATTAGTATTTTAACAAACCATGCCGGTGTAAAGCAGAATAATGATCCCCATAGAATAAATGACCGGGGGTAATTTTTGACGTAGAATAATGACCACACACTCTATGTGAGCAAAGGTGACCCCTGTAGAATAATTACCACTTATAAATTTAAGTTTTTCAGTATCATTTCTTGTTATATATAAAATAGACTCTGCAATATTGTCATTTTTATTTCAGTAAACAGAAAGTAACAGAAATTATAATTTATATTAAAATAAACTTAAAGTGAAAGAAGGGGAATATTTTTGAAAAAAAAACAACCCAACCAATCCTTTCGTTATAACACGATTATGACATGTTGTACTGAGGTATAGTTCTTACCACAACGAGTTACTTGTACCTTATTATTACGAGTGAAACACGTTAAGATTATTTCGAGATACAAATCACTATATAACAAAATTTTTTTTTACTGGCGATGAAAGATTAGATTCTATATTGGTCATGAATTTTACTTGCATTGACTTTTATAATTTTCTTCTGCTATTAATTACAGCGTATGCAAGTACAGCACCCAGAATGTTTAAGCCAATATTATTAAACGTTTACTCCACTGTTATAAGGAGTTATAACTCAAATGATCCATCTTTCAAATCTTAAGCTCTAAAAAAACGTGTTCGCAGTCAAAACAATTTCTTTCGCTTTACTTGAAAAATACATAAGAATTCACATAAAATAATTCAAAGTCGATATTAAATGGTCTCTGTTTTGTGAAATCACATTTCTAAAAAAAGATTCTTTATATATCCATCAAATAAAGTATTGGTGTGTCGAGGAACCTTAATTTGAAATCTTAAGAGGGCTTGTTGGTCGTGGCAATTTTTAGACGATCTAAATCTCCTAAGAAGAAGAGATCTGTATAAAGATATTGGAAACAGACAAATTTTAAAGCTAAGATTTTGCATTTTTTCTTTCCTAAATGTTAGTATATGGACAAAATATCTTCTGTTAAAGTTTAAGGCAGATCTGATGGTTAATTTTTTGACCACCCAGCCTCCCTACGAACTCCGGTTAGGTGAAACACTATACTTCAGTCCATTCCTACACGATGATCACAGATGCACTGTACTTTTACATAAAATTGTGATTGAAACTTTATATACGTAAAGAATACAATCTATAATGTAAGCTACATGAATAAGCAGTTTTTTTTTTTTGTTACCTTTTCAAAGCTTTTATATATTTTCTTTTTTTATATGTATATATTCGATCAGTGCTTACTATCTATTTATAGTCAGGTACTCTTCATTCAGTTGCTCTGGAAAAGTATAGCTCCATTCATGATCAGCAAATACAACATTACAACAAATGTTTAGTCCCCAGAAATGTAAAGTAGAAGTATTCATAATCCTACGGAAGCTGCATTCTCAGTCTATTTCACGAAAATATAGGTATTGCTTCGATTGACAATTTTTTTTACCAATAAAAATTCAACAAAAAAATTACACAATCTCCTTTGAGAGTGAATGTTCATTATTCACTGTGTATGCATGTGATTTTCTTTTCTTTTTCTTTTCTTTTTTTAAATAACGAAATGGTTATGCAACACCTGCACAGATTTCTGATCGCACTCGTGTAGACCTGCGATATTTGTTGCGGATGTAAATGTAAAGTCGCGACAAAACATAGTTCAGCAGGCTGTGCATAAGTTTTGTAAATCAAATATCGTTTTCAAATGATAATACTATATAAAATGTTGTTAGGTATTATTCATGGTAAAGTAACAAATA
>WFKH01010211.1:11153005-11168477 GCA_016163765.1 Magallana hongkongensis | reverse complement strand
CAAAACTGTAAAAGTAAGTAAAGAAAGTATTATAGGCTTCAAAATGTAAACTGGTAGTTTTACTGGTGGTTCATTAAGATTTTGCAGTTCCATGTCTGACTTTGTGTATGTATTTGATGAGATTTTGTCTTTTAATCATGTTTACAGTAATGCAAATGCTAATAAACATCATAAATGCATATGTCTATCGTTTTTAAGAATTGTTCAGTTGTTTTGACTGCTTTTAATTGCCTCGTGTATTAATAAATACCGCAACTAAAGTTGTTGTTAGCAATTTGAATATTAAAACAGCAAATTAAAAAATGTAATAATTCAATCATTTATGAGACAGAATACTTTCAGCATGTTATCATGAAATGTGTCTAAATTCTTATATTTGACTCGGTTTGTCAATACGTCAAGACTGGGAGTCGTTGACTCGAACCCATCGTTATTAGGAATGTAACAAGCATTGTGGATTAATTGACCACTCATAGTAGCCATTAAATTATAAAGTTGTTTAATATTTTTATGTATGAAAAAAATTTTCGGTGCAATACTGATTACTTAATTTGAATGAAAGATTTTTTTTAAACAATGAAAGATTTTTTTTAAACGTTACTAGAATGGTAAAGAATTCTTAACTGGTTTATTCCAGAAAGATGAAAAAAAAACCACAGATCGTCACGAACATAAATGTTTATATTTCAATCGAATTAACATGTGCTATAATACTTGAAGGTATAAAATGTTACTATCTTAATCATCGTGCGTATATACTTTAATGCTCACGATGGACAGTAATTAATATAATATATGTTTTATATATGTGAGATAAGATAAAATAGCAAGGATGTATAACAAGAAATGGCAATTTTTGTAATACTTGCTCAAAACTCAAAAAAATTAAAAAAATTAGGAATGCAACAAGCATTGTGGATTAATTGACCACTCATAGTAGCCATTAAATTATAAAGTTGTTCAATATTTTTATGTATGAAAAAAAATTTCGGTGCAATACTGATTACTTAATTTGAATGAAAGATTTTTTTTAAACAATGAAAGATTTTTTTTAAACGTTACTAGAATGGTAAAGAATTCTTAACTGGTTTAATCCAGAAAGATGAAAAAAAAATGATGTAGAAATTTGGAATAAATTCAGTTCAAATTTTCTTGTTCAATTATTGTTTTGAATTATACAATATGTAAGTCACTTTTTTCTTCTTCCAGATATTTTTTTTTCACTTGTAATAATTTTAGAATAAAGAAAACCTTGTTCAGGGTGGAAAATTTTGTCAGATTTTTCGATAAACATACAGAGGTGACTAGCATGAAAAGTTGGCGATTGATCTCGTTATTTAAAAGTGAAAATAACACTAAAATTGTAGGAATACTACGTATAATTAGTATGTTTTGATGCAAAAAGATACTGAGAGCCAATAGTTTTGTAAGGCATTGAAGGAATTATTTTTGCTCAAAGGGTTTAATATTCCGAATGAATATAATTTACATACAAACTTATAGAAACTCTTTGGCTTACAGTTTACGTAGTCCGTTATAATTTACGATTCATAAATTTGAGTTTAGTAACGTCTGTATAAGATAATTGTTTTGAAAAAGATACAAAATATACATGTACTTGCAAACGCAACAAAACTTGACATAAGAATTAATGTTTGATTTATTGCATGGATATAAAATTCATTTGCATAAACGTATTTATTTTCTTAGTTTTCTTATTATAAGTCATTCAATTCAACTGTATACGTAGCCCAAACGTTGATACATTGTGTTCATTAATAGGTACCTATCTTACAACCAGATAAGTCAGATTGACAACAATGCCTTTCAAGGGTTGTCACAGCTTACAACATTGTGAGTAAAACCTTTGAGTTGTTTATTTTCTATTTTATACTGTCACTTCACTTTCAAACTCTTTTACAAATTGAAGAAAAACTCTGTGAGCAGAATCTTTTTTTTGTATCAATTACATTTTAGCATGATGACAGACAAACAAGGGTAGACTTCTACAACGTTTTAGGTAATAAATAGAAAAATAAATTTGGTTACCAATAATAGCTCATATTATCCCACCCTTGTAAAAGAAACTGTTCATTAATATCATATTCAATATTACGTATCATGAACAATTTTTGCGGAGCTTGTTCTGAGTAAAATTCCTAGGGAGAACCACGAAAATTGTTTTGTTTTTTTATTTTTACACATTCCTTCATATGAAAATTTGCATTCATGATTTCACCCTATTCATGAAATTGGATTACAATCACCTAACAAATGGGTCATATGATGGTACATTGTAAATGCTTCAGTGTATTGTATTTAAAAAAAAAAAAAGCAAGTACAATGCATACTTCTAAAGAAAGGCATCCTTTGAACTTTCAGGTCACATTATGAAACAAGCAGACTGAAGTGCAAAAACACACTTTGGTTTAAAAAAAAAAAGATAAAACTACAACACAGCTTTAAACAGATATATAATTACGTACTAATAATTAAGTTATTTATGTATTTCATGAAAAAAAAATTAATTCGAATCCCTACTGGTAACAAGAATAGATATGGGTTACCATATATCCAAGATATTCGACTTTTAAATAACTTGAATTTTCACTGTCTCAGCCGATCTCTAAGTTAAAATCAATGAACTTGGTAAGGAACTGGCGTATATAGTTCTTCACGTCCGTAGCAAATACTACCACCAGTCTTGCATCACTAGCAAACAGTGCACACATCCTTAAACAGAGTCTACATGAGTGCGATCAGAAATACGGTGCAGGTGTTGCATAACCATTCCTTCGTTTAAAAAAAGAAAAAAAACCCACACACTCATACACAATAAATAATTAAAAGAGATTGTGTGATAACTAACGAACAATAATCATGACAGTAATATAATTATTATAATAATATAAGCAATATTCATGTGAAAAAATTGTCAATCGAAGAATGACCTATATCTTTGTGAAAAAGACTGAAGAGGCAGCTAGCGTAGGAATATGAATACTTCACATTTACATTTCTTGGGGAAAGGTGCTTTTTAAAATTAATTTTACGTTGATTTTGTTTTCTAACACATATTGCATATACATCGATATTCTAAACATTTGCTGTAATGATGTATCTAGTGATCATGAATAGAACTTTATTTTTCAGCGCAATTGTGTAAAGAGTACCTGACTATAGTAATATATCTTGAATAGATAGTAAGCACTGATCGAATATATTGAAAACAGTCAGCCTTTGAAACTTTACAGTTACATTAGAAATTAAACCTTTGAAAACGTCACTGCAAAACTCACTTTGGTATTGCAAATACAACAAATCCAAAGCTTTATACAGCTATATAAAAACAAAACTAAGAATTCACACCATAATATCCTTATTATATTGGCTATATGCAGTGTTCTGTAATACTGCTCTAACGTTTTATTTTAATTTGTTGATATATTATAGAAACATAGAAATTTAATTCTCTTGTTATATACAACCCAATAAAACTACAGATAGAAACTAATTTTTCCACTTGCGCAATACAAAATTAACAATTGGAATTTAAGATTTTAAGAAAATTACAAAACAATTAAAGATAAAACGATTCGAAAACAAAAGAAACCTTACATATATTAAATTCTTACTATCAAATAATTGAATAAACGTATAACAGTATCAAAAGTCGTCGGCTTGAGAAATTAATGTCTTCAGAATAGTTACTTATCGCACTACGATATATACACAGCTCACTTTAAAATTCAAACAATATTACAAAGTACCGAGTCATTTAGATTCGTCTTTATACAAAAACATGTTATAGAAAGCACATGCAATTTGTTAAATTGACCAGCCTTTGTTCTTTTATAGCAAATAAAATCTATGGCATGTAATAATTTAAGAATATACAATTGCAACCTTTTTATATCGGTCAATACATGTATTTATAGATCTTACGAGAGTATTTTGACCGATGATTGAGTTTTTCTACACATTTTTTATGCAAAATTGCATTCATGTTTTACCCTATTCATGAAACTGGATTACAATTACCCGGCAAACAGGTCATATGACGCTAAATACTTCAAACAGTTCATTGTGGCACCTGATTCCTAATATTTATAGGAACCCAGTAGCGGGAAGTCTACGGTGACAGTTCAACCAGCCATTAAGAATAGCTGGTAATGCCACTGATATATAATCGTTATCATAAACGAATCATTAAAATTTGGGAAGGGTTGAAGGATAATTGACATTTTTTTTTTAATTCAAGCCTTACTCCCTTAACTTATTTATTGTACTCATTTAGATACCTTGGTAACAACCAGATGAGTAGGATCAACATTAACACTTTTCAGGGGTTATCACAACTTGAAATATTGTAAGTCCTTACGTTACCAAACTTAACTATAGAAAATATAAACATCTAGTTATTTGTTATGAAGACATAAATCAGTGCTGTATATGGTTTTCTTATACTAACCGTAGGATTCAACTTACATGACGGTGGAAAAACTTGCATGCACATTTTTTTGGTGTGGATAAAATGGTGTTGATTAAAAAATTAGATGTATGCAAGTAACTGTAACGTTGGTTACATGTTGTTTTGTAAGGCTGAACCTTGTTAATCAGATAAATTTAATCTTTGTTTCTTCAGTCCCTCCTCTGTCTATTTATCACAACGGCAACTCTTTGTGTTATATGTTATTGTTCTTGTATACGGCAGATTCCCCTTTTACGTGAACAAATAGTTCTACGCAAGAGCGGTTTGGCTGCAAATCGTGAGAACGTAAAATTGATAGTGCTTAACTACAACATACTTTAAGTTTTGATTTTGCGACAGCCAATGGAGGGTTAAGGATAACTTTTAAATTTCATTAAACTTTAGATTGATATCTCTACTTTATATTGATTATCACAGAACGGTAACAATTCATGTAAAAACGTGTATAGTACACACTAGAAAAAAAAAGCAGGCCATTAAACTCACCCCTCCAACCCCAAACCCCTTAAAAAGAAAACGAAATGAATGAAAATTCAACGATCCTATACATAAAACCAATCAGATATGGACTAAAATGTAAACAGTCTGAATGTATTCATTAATCGTATTAGGCGCGTGGTATTAATATCTAACAAAACAATATCCAATAAGCAGTGCAATTATTGTCAAAATTTGTAGGTAGTCAACGGCATCAAAGTGTAGTGTTTTTATTTCAGTTTGTCTCATCACAAACAATGAACATTAAAAATAACACTAACTGAAAGAACAATAGTAGTCCTTTTTTACAAAATTAAATGCTAATGAACTTCAGTATAAAGTAAAATGAAAAAAAAATTCTTAATGAATTGTAGCGGGCTGTTGATTTAATATTTTGTTTTAAAAGTCACGGATTTAAAAACAAAGCAATAAGTTCATAACGTTAAAACAGATTTCATGTGATATAAAACACAGAAACGTAAATTCTATGTTTGTGAAACTTGTTCTATTCGAACATTATTATTTAAAATTTAATTGTACTCATAATTGATTGAAACTTGTACTCATGTAGGCACCTTCAAGAAAATTATATAAGTAGAATCGATAGCAACGCTTTTCAGGGATTATCGCAGCTTCAAACATTGTAAGTCTGATTTGTATCTTCTATTCCTTCCTTATCTATGTCTGTTTAATACCTTTCTAGATAATGCTTGTTAAACAGCGCCGTCTAGTGCACCAAAGGCGGATTTGTTAAACCTTGAGACAACCCTTCCTTGCTATAGTTTATTTTTATAAAAATACGAAATTAGGATCCTAAATGTATCATGAACTATAAAGATTGCATGAAAAATTTGTTCATTATAATATTTCTGATAACTAAAACAACTATATTCATATATTTTCATGTTCATATGTATTCATCAAAGTATTTGGTAGCCATATTATTCTCGATCGCTTCTCAACTGGTACTGGTGTAAATTTTACGGTCGATAGAATTACGGTCAGTTGCTTTTCGATGGGGGCATTAAGGTTGCATGCTTCTAAATACATGGACTTTACTTAGTAGTTATAGGGAGCGCAGCTAGCTGGTGCAAAGAGCCGTTTTAACGACGAAAAATGATCCACGTAAAATATTGATTGGGGATCACGTTTCTACGTAGAAATATGACCCCGTTTTTGTACAACACTTAGATGATTACGTAGAAATTATGTCCTTGGGGTCATTTTTCTCCGTGTAAATTGTAAATAATTGATTCCGTAGAATACTGACTTTATATTTTTGCATACTATATATTCAATAGTTTTGGATGCAATATTATTTCCTCAGGGCAGTTACAGAGGTGCAGGGCGGGGTTCCATATTGCTTGTATGATACTTAGTTTAAAGGAAATAAATTTTACCGTATCAGCTCGTTCAATAACCAGTCTGAGTGCGCTTTTTCTGATCACCTGCTATTGCCTATTATGATCATTATCTCTGTCTCCTATTGTTTTTCTTCTTCGATCGTCGTCGTGCGTCGTCCGTTAACAACTTTACATTTTTAACTTCTTCTTGAGAACTTGTTATTGTTATCATGTTTGGTTTCAAGTATTTCTAGAATAAGAGGAACCTAAATTGTAAAAATTGTTACCCTACCACTCCTGGGCCTCATGGACAGGTCCAAATATTCAAAGAATGCTAAATATTTAAATATTAAAAAAATCTTATGTACTGCCATAAACATGTGAGAAAAACTAAATGCATGGTTATGATATTTAAAAAACCTTCTGCCTAAATTGACAAATTCATAGCCCCTAGTTAAGGGGTTCAGGCCCTTGGGCTAGGCCAATGCCGCCGTATAGTCAACATTCATTAAAACGTAGAAAATCTTCTCTCTCTAATCGCAATAATTGTGAGAAAAATCAAATGCATGGTTATGATGTTCATAAAACCCTCAGCCTAAATTGCGAATTTCATGGCCCATGGGTCAGGGCTTCAGCCCTTGGGCGGGGCCAATATGAACATATAGTGAAAAGGTATTTAATCTTTGAAAATCGTCTTCTCTACTTCCACAGTTGTGGGAGAAAAACTAAATGTATGGTTATGATGTCCACGAAGCCTTCTTCCTAAATTGTGAAATTGTGAAATTCATGGCCCCTGAGTCAGGAGTTTAAGCCCTTGGGTACAACCATTATGACCATAAAGTGAAAATATATAAACTTCTATTGTATTTTGTCTGTACTTCACAGTCATTAGAGATCAACTATATGCATTCTTAATTATGTCTATAATGTTTTCTTCTTAAATTGGGAAGAAATTAACAGTCTATGGGATAAATATGGCCATATAATAACCATGCATTTTTTTTATATCATCTTTGGTAAACGTCAAATAATAAAAGCGGGGGTAACAGTTAGAGGAGTCTCGGATTAGGGTTTAGAGTCCAAAATGATGCTTAAAACGCAAACATGAGACTACCTGACTAGTCCATCTACGGGCTATGGTACGTCAAAGCCTGTGGACCTTTTGCTCAAATTGAAAAAGAAAAAATGCAGTCAGATTTCATCAATTAAAGTACCCTTAATATAAAAAGTTTCAATACCCTACATATTTGCAACAAAACTAAAGACGTACTTTAGATAACAATTGAATGTTAGTTTGAACATCTTTTGATAGATAAGTAAATCAGGCCCGAATCTAAAAAAAATTCCAAAAGGTTAAGAGAGGGGGGTTAAAGGGAAAATGGTTGATAATATAAGGCATTTTAACATTGTCAATCTAAATAAGTATAAAAAAATCGCACTCATTGTATATAGAAAATAATACTAGGAAATTTACAGGGGAAGAGAAAATGATTAATCTTGGTCTCTATCGCCATGAGGGATTTTTCTGAATCATGGGTCTGAAATAGGCAATTTTCATCACATGAGCGGATCCATCATTTTTTTTTTTTTTGGGAGGGGGTGGTTGGTCTGAGGGATAATTGCGTTTTCCAAGGAGGGGGTGTCCCTGGCCAATTTTGGTATTGTTAGATATAATGTGCAAAATAATTTGAACAATAATATATGTAAAAATGGTTTGGAGCAACGATGCACTCTATACTTCTATATATGTACTATTAAATATGAAGAACAACTGTTTCGTGATTTTTGGAAACCCCCCCCCCCCAAACATTTGATGCTACGCGTTTTTCTATGTAGTTTATAAGCAGGGGTCCTATTTCTATGGGGGTCAGTTTTAAACGTGTGTGTGTAAGGGAGAGGGGATGGTGATAGTAGATCTACAGGTCTTGAATTTATTTCTACGGTACCCTACTTGTCATGGAATACTGACCCTGGGTCAGTTACTACGTAGAAATTTGACTCTCTGGCAAGCGAAGCGGCCTCAAGAACCAGTACATGGGAAAGAGAACAAACCTACAGATTTGTCAAGTATTATGCCAAAAATAGCTGACCTATCACTCGGATCTATCACTCGAATTGTTCGGTTTCGAGAGGTTTGTCGACTCGTTTTGAGTATTGTACATGCTTTTGTGAGAGCAAAGGTAGCTATTGTATGTCTCCATTCCAACGTTCTCTGTCGAGAAACGTAAACAAAGCATAAGAAGTTTATGTATGACGTCACAGTGAAATTTTTGAAGTCACACATTGCTTCGCCTGGCAAAACTGTACTTATTTTTATTTAAAAAAAAAAAATAAAGCATGGTTATGATTTTCGGGGTATAGATTTACAAATTGCCATGGAACAAAACATAGTTTTATAATGAATTGCAGTAAACAGACTTCAAGTTTTGTCTACGTAATTTTGGGACAACCCTTGTCAGGACGTGCAAAATACACATTCACGGAAAGGGCAGGTCATCCAACTCACCCCTACCATTTACCCTTCCTGCAAGAAGAAAACACAAAAATATTTGACAAAAAAGATAAGTTTAATGCACAAGATCAAATTGGCCGCCAACTTTTTAAAACCAGTTCAAAATTTTGATTTTGGTATAATAGTATGAACAAATACGTATCATTTCTAAAATGTGTACTTTCTAACACAACCACAAATACATCGGCCGCAAAATTATAATCAATGAACTTATACATAAACTCACATGCAAACAACAATTCGAATGTTTTCAAATTATTTCAAGTGCGTGCTGGAAATAAAGAATATTGTTAAGTAATCAGTACAAAATCAATGTTTACATGTATAAGCAAAAAGTATCAATTTAATATCTATTTCTCTTTGTCTTGACTGCGAACATATCAGCTTAAACTTACATAGTTTTGCAACTTAAATCCTTTTATACATTATTATTCAAAACTATGTTTCACCTCTTAAGCATTTAATTTAATGCTTTGTAGGTACCGTTATGAAAATCAGATAAGTAATGTCGGCAGCAGGGTTATTAAAGCTTCATGAACTAAGTCGGATTATTTACAGTCTATTTACATAACACAGTCCCTAGCAATGCTGCTCTGTGAAATATTTTTTTTTAATTGAAATTAAAAAAAAAATGAAAACAAAACAGTTGTTAAACAGCTGCATCCGATCCTGTGTCCATAACACGTATTTCTCAGGCATTATGAGAACCTGTACTTGTTACTGAATACATAATACGAGTTATATTATTTCAAACTACCAAGTTTCTATTTCTCACTTTATTGTTATTGTTCTTATATAGGTCCCTTTATAGAAATCAGATAAGTAGGATCGACGGCAAAGCCTTTCAGGGGTTATCACAGCTTCAAACACTGTGTTTGTTACTCTGCTGTATTATTCCTAGGAAAAAATAATCCGCCTATTTATGTATTTGATAAAACACTTTTAGAAGATATGACTGTTCATCAAGTGTTCCTTAACTGTAGCGTTCTAGTTTAAACTTTTTCCAATAACTTGTTTATTGTTCAACGGGTCAATTTTTAAACATACCACGATTATCAAGCATACATTCAAGTTAATGTGAAAACAAATAAACATGACTTAGAATAAATTCAAGATTGTGCGTCAACTTTTACAAGGCTGTAAAAATAAGTAAAGTAAGTATTATCGGCTTCAAAATTTAAACTATCACGTCAATAAGATTTGTCGGCTCCCAGTCGGACACCGTGTATGTAATTGATGAGATTTTATCCCTGTTTACAGTAATTCAAATGCTAATAAATATCATAAATACATCTGTCTATTGTTCTGAAGATTTTGTTAGTTGTTTTTACTGCTATTATCTGCCATGGGTATTAATAGACAACGCAATTAAAGTATGTTACTAATCTGGATCTCAAACTAGCAAATTGAAAATAATTATTATGTAATTATTTCAGCATTCATATGGCAGCAATATGTTTCGTCTCATTTCTGATATTTGACTTGGAACGTCAATATCTCAAGACTGGGAGTCGATCACGTCGTTATTTTTATGATTTTAACAAACGTTGTTGTTTCATTGACCACTCGTAACAGTCATACAACTAAAAAAATAGTTTTAAGTAAAACAAAATTGTCTTCGGTGACCATACCGATTATTGAATATGAATGAAAGGAATTTTTTTTAACGTTAGTAGCAGGTAAAGAATTCTGGTAGGATACGGGAAGATGGAAATACAGCACCGATCGTGACGGTATTTCAATCATGCGAACATGGGCTATATAATTTGTATATATAATGTGTTACTATCTTAATCATGGTGCGTAAATACTTTAATGTTGGGGATGGACAATAATTGAAATAATATATGTTTTTATAAAACAAAAGAGCAGAGCTTCAGAAAACGAAATGCTATTAAGCAAAGATTGTTTTGTTGCAAATAGATAAGTGAGAGTCAATATTTTAGTAAGGCATAGCAGTAATTATATTTTGCTCTAAAGGTTTGATATACCGAACGCATATAATTTACATACAAAATTGTAAAAAAAAAATATTTGGCTTACAGTTTAAGTAGCCCATTATGATTTACGATTGATAAACATGAGTTTATTTACCTCTATGAAAGGGAATTGTACTGAAATACACGTAAAATATACTTGCAAATGCAACAGAACTTGATATTTGAATTAATGTTTGATTCATTGCATGGACATAAACTTCATTTGCATAATTTTTTTTCCAGTCATTCAGTTCACCTTGTGTACATTGATAGGTCCCTATCTTCCAACCAGATCAGTCAGATTAACAACAATGCATTCATTTTATTTGTGCCAAAAAATTAGCAACTCAGTCTTACTAGAAATAGAAAATTGAGAGAGAGAGAGAGAGAGAGAGAGAGAGAGAGAGAGAGAGAGAGAGTTGTGTATTTGCACACAACGAGAAGTTTTCCTACCTTTCCTACACCTCTAAATGGCTAGGCTTTCCTCAAACTATGTCACAACAAATTTATGCTTGCATGTAAGAATAATTTAAATCTGAAGAAAAACGTGCATCTAAGGAAAATGGTGTCTTGATAACGCGCTTTATATACTAGTCGATGCCTTATCCGCTTTTTGAAAACTGTACTCCAGTTAAATGTTTAACAAATTTATATTTTATACGAATTATCACCAAATGAATGTGCGTTGAAAACGCCTTTTTTGCTTGGCCTAGAATGCTGTAAATAGACGAAGAACAGCTACCGACATCCAGTTAACTTGAAATGGTACATTTTTGTGGCGGGATCTTACCTGTGTAGCCGTTTCCACTACCTTTTTGAAAGATTGGACGGAAATGAAAGTTGTTCAAGTACCGAAAGTTAAAGTTCATCATCATGATTTTTGCGGTTGTTTCAAACAGAATTGTGTACAGAGGCGGATCATATCATAAAGAAAAAATGACGTCGTGACGTATTAAGCAAAACACGGTTTCGGTATCAAAAACGACGATTTCTTATTTATAACACGATTGTTAGTAATAAAACTTACCAAATATTTTGTGGCATATTCCTTTGACCTAATTATCCTGACGATTCGTTGTGGGAGTGATTTGTATAGGTTTTGAATGTAATTGATCCGGATAGTTGGTCCATATTCTCCGAATTTCTTGTTCGAGTCAGCTGCGTTATCTATTCTGCTTGCGCATTTTCTCAACTGATTTTCGAATAATAACCAGTAGTTTTCAATAATATAAGCATCCGGTGATTGAGCAGGCCACATCATTCCTCGAACATTATTTTCAGTCTTGTAATTTAGCACGGATCTTGCATGATGTTCTGGTGCATTGTCATCTTGAAAGATAAAGTCATTCTGTGGAAAATGTTGGGCAACGACCGATCATTATCAAGAATTTCTTTATACTTTTCTGCATTAATATTGCCATTAACAATTGTCAAAGTACCTGGTCCATTCCAGCAGATACATCCCCAAATCATAAGATTTACCCTTGCACCACGACCGGGACTAATACATTGCAGCATCCATTCCTTTCCGGGTCTCCGCCACATATATACACGGTTATTTTCTCCTATGATCACTTTACATTCATCAGAAAAAATCACACGATTCCAATCACCATCAACTTTCAAATGTCCTTTTCCCCTAGCCCATGCTACTCTCTTTGTTAACTTCCCGGATACGTTGTTTTTTCGTACAACACGTCTGTGATATTTATTTCTAAACAAACATCTTTTCACAGTTTCTTAAGAAAAAGTACTTTCCCTAAACTGGTTAAATCTGTTGGTTATTTAATTCAAAGGCTCGACACGATGTGTTTCTAATGATCGCAAAATAAATCGCTCATCTTGAACGCTGAGTTTTTTCTTCCTCCCATTTCTGGGATTCTTTTCCACCGAACCCCTTTCCTGATATCGTTTTATACAGCACACACTGTATTCCTGTTTAGTCTTAGGCTTCTTGCGATTTCGGACTGTTTTATTCCGCTTTGAAAGCTATTTATAATCCTTTGTTTTAAGCTTGGTGATAAATCTTTTGAGTTCCCCATACTCTGCTTATACTCAAAATGACGCACTTTATTGCGTCACAAAATATGATACGTTATATCTAATTATAGTATACGATGTCAATTGTGATACATGTGCCCTATTTATTTAAACATGCGTTCTGGAAGGAGTTACATGTACATAATTGTCTTAAAAGTTTATAAGCCGCCATTTTTGGACGTCATTTTGTTTATAATATTATGATCTACCGCTGTATGTTGAATTAAGTATCCTCTTCACGCAGATTCAGATCTTAAGTGTGCCCAGTCAAGTATATTCTGAAATCTTAGATTTTTGTTTTTTATAGCTTGTTTTCTACAACAATAAATCATGATACCATTTAGGTTATCTCCAAGGTTTTAAAAAAAATTAGTAATTTGTAGAAGTAGTCCTATAACCTCATCTCTCCGCATTCATGCAACAGTATCTATCTATCTCAACATTTGTATGTTCTCATTTCCGTTTCGAGCAGTGAAGACGCATGCTTTGTAATCGAGGAGGCAAAATTCAAAACTATGACGATATTACAAAGATCAGTTGAAGGTGGATCTTTACTCGAGCAATGTCATCATTTATAGTTCTTTATACGCTTCATTCAAAAATATTTAATCATCATTAATGGAAAATCACAGATTTATTATATAGACTTTGGATTAATAATATTGCAGTATAGTTGAAGAGCAATATGAATTTGACTGCATGTTTAGAAGGTGTTGATCTTTATCTACTATACACTTCAAAATATTGTACTTGTACATGCACTGGAGTGCATTGTAGTATACACATGTTCTGTTTAAACCTGTCAGGTTTTACAAATAAACTAATTTATCACAAAGATTGTTATTGAAAATAAAGTCTTTTAATATTTTTTCATAACAGACAAACCAACTGACTTTTGTAGAAAAAATTAATTAATGACATTTCCAATGCGAAGTTTATGGAGCGAAATAGGGGCATGTTCTAAAAGTTGTAGAAAAAGTTACACATGTTAACCCCTATATTTTGAGTTAGCTTTTCAAGTGCAACAAGTATAATTCTAATAGTATAGAGAGAAAAATAATCCAGTTAACCATGAAATAAAAACGATATTAAAAATAATTCAATTTTCATATTTTTAATTTGTATTCCTTTCATACAAAACGTCGTTTTGTATCGTTAGTATATCAGTTAATAATGAATATGACAATTGTTATGTGTTTCTCACATTATATTAGATTTGAAATATAGAATTAAAATTTGTTTGCTTGAACAATGAATTAATAACTGTCAGAAATGAAATTTGTCTGAAAACGTGTTATGAAAAAGAGGTCATAGATACGGTAAGATAAATAACTTGTTAGGACATATTTAGTCCAAGAAAAAAAAACCTTACTTTAACAAAAAATGTTGAGTAGGGACCCACCTTAAAATTTAATAATGATATGCATGAAAATGTGTATGATTTGCATCTATACTACTATATATGTTTTTATACCTGTAAATTGGATGAGAACTGTCATTTTTTATACTATAAACATTGTACCTAACTAAATTAGGACTTTTTCTAGTAGCATCAATTTGAACAAAAATTAATTGAAACCATGTAATCGCCAAGATCTGAGATTCTGCTTCAAATATGTATGTAAGTAAACGGAACGGATCCACATTTCAATGTTTTAAACGAAATCATGATGTCAATCAAAATATTTAGATTAAAAAGAATTTATATAGAACACATAAAGACCAGTAATATAGCTTGAACAGCGCACGAACTGGTTCTTTTAAATGCAAGCACACAACAAGTTTTGGATTTGCGGGTGGGATGTATGTGCGTTTATCTTGGGGGCAACATTGAATGGTTTTTTTATTCATATTTAAAACGAATTTTTTTTTTTTGGACCACATGGCTCAGTGGTAATGGGCGTTAGGCCAGTAACCGAAAGGTCGCTGGTTCAAACCCCGCTGTGGTCACTTGATGTTGTGTGTTGTGCACTTAGACAAGGCAGTCTCAGTCCACCCAGCTGAAATTGGGTACCGGCTTACGCTGGGGATTAACCTGCGATGTACTGGTGTCCCATCCAGGGGGAGTCAATGACTCTCATCCGCTTAGCACCACGGAAACCGGGGATAAGCACCGGCCCTATGCGCCTTCATGGCATGGAGAAGGATTTAACTAACTTAACACGACAAGTTTTGGATTTGCGAGTGGGATGTATGTGGGTTTATCTTGGGGGTAACATTGAATGTTTTTTTATTCATATTTAAAACGAATAATAAAATCTACATTCAAAACATAAAATCAATCTCTCACACCGCATTATTTCTCTAAAATACTATTTGAAGTGGGGTAGATACACTCATGAAAAGTCATTTCATTGTTTTTTGCTTGTTTGTTTGTTTGGGTTTTTTTTGGAGGAGGAGGAGGGGTACACATTTGATAGATGTATACGAACACATTGAACGACTCTTGACAATTGTATGGAAATTGTTAGTTTTTAGTTTATAGAAATTTCGAATAGCGTTCGAAAAAGGAGAAAGTATCCCACATACGCACAAACATTTCTATTTTAATCCACATGAAAAAAATGTTGGTTGTTGGGGGCGGGGGGGGGGGTTAAAGACGATTCATTTTAGGGTAGAGATACTCTCA
>WFKH01010211.1:11093593-11118249 GCA_016163765.1 Magallana hongkongensis | reverse complement strand
ATTTCCTGTCTGTGCGATGGTTTCACACCTTTGTGTAAAACAATTGGGACTAAAGTCAACTACTGTTTACTTTGACAGGCATAAAACGTTGAAGGGGGGGGGGGGGCGATAAACGTTATTCGCAGCTGATACTACATTTGTGTTGTAGCTTTATATTGAACACACATAAAATGATATCAAGATCATTTAGTATTTTAAAAGTAGAGTAAACTGTTCATATTATGCCGTTGACCGTAGGTAAACGTTCATCGTGTAGCATGTGCTTGTCACGGACTAGGTTAACTGACTTGAGCATCAAGAGACTGTGCCGTAAAAATGCTACAATTTGTTTTGGATTAAAAACATTTTTGAAGTTGGAAATGTTTAAAATCATTAAAATATCGGGAAGAAATATTTTATTGTTCTTATCCTCTCATTCATGAAGATTACATTATGTAAAAGATTAAATATTTTTGAAATAATAGCTATATCTACAGTTACATGAAAATTGTTACGGGTGCAGATGATTCTTCAAAAAAAAAACGTGCATTAAATACGTAATCATTTTATGTGAAATGAAAACAATACATCAGACATGGCCAGTATAGAATGACTCTCTATGTTTGGTGGCCGTCTTTTTGTCGAATAGCGTACAGGTAAAAATCTCCGATCACCTTCTCTAACGGTAGGTCACACCGCCGCGGTTTAAACATGGCTGCAGCGAGGAGCGCGATGAATTAACAGCGATGGTGTAACGCGGAAAGGATTAACTAACCGCGGGGGGAGCGCGGTTAAATACGGGATTTTCAAAGTTTACAATATTAACCCCCCCCCCCCAAAAAAAAAAAAAATAAAATAAAAATATTTTGGAAAGGTAAACATTTTTAAATCCCCAGAGGGATTCGAACTCATGATTTACAGATTCGTAGTGAACCCTCTAACCCACTGTATCAACCTCTAATGATAAAACGCCGCTTAATGATACAAATATCATTACGCGTTGTAATTGCAACCCCTAATGCTATAAATTCTTGCATTAATAGTTGACAACATCAACCGCTAATGATAAATCGCCGCTTAATGATACAATTTTATCATTAAGCGTCGCAAATGCAAAGCATCCTTAACGCTTAATGAAACAAGCCAAAAGCTACATGGTCAACCCCTAATGATTCAAACATTTTTATCATTAAGCGTTGCAATTGCACTCTTAATGATATAATAAAATACCAGTATGTAGAACTCGGCCCATTTTTTTTTAAATATCTAGGAAAGTAAGACAAGGATGGATGGCAGGAAAAATAGACGTACAGAAAGAAGGTACAGTTTCTTTCAATATTCGCCCCAAAATTCAAAAGTTGTAACTATATATACTATCTTGAATATGTGTGTATATAAGGTACAAAGTTATACACTTTTCTAACAATAATTATGACTTTAACATTTTGGCATATTTTTAAGATTTAGTCAAAATTAATGAAAAATGGCGCATTTTCTTGTAGTTTTTTGAAGAGGAAAATGTGTCCGCAGCCGTCGCCCACAACGAAATTAACGTTTTAATGGGATGACACATAATAAAGTTATAATGTGATTTTCATCATGGGCGACAGTTGTGGACACAGTTTTCAATTCAAAAAACCATCTAATTATTAATTGGTATCTTCTGCTCAGTTTAATGAAAATTATGGGAAAATGCACTGTCTGTGACGTCACAATTACCCTTGTTAAAGTTTAATCCGGAAAGTATATTCTTAGTTTATGGGTATTTTTGTGTAAATAAATGTTACATTTGAATTTCTTGTGAAATTTTTAAAAAATCGCTTAAAACCAGGGTAAAATATAACTGAAACTGTACCTAGTTTTTTACGAATACTTTAAACTTTTGGGTTTTTTTTTTTTACAGTTATCTGTGTTTATTTTTTATCAAAATATCAAATTTTATTTGCAAGTGTAATTGTATGATACAAAATTGTATTTATACGATACATTATTTTATCATAACATCATGCAATACAATGTCATATCATACGAAACAATACCACAATGTAACATATTACCGAATACAATATCAAATCATGATACAATAGCATATAACATGATACAATTTGATATTATATGATATAAAAGTATGATTTTTTGATACATATCATACATATCGTGAAATATTGTATCATATAATACATTACTATATCATATTTTATAATAGTATGCAATATCGTATTATATGATACAATATCTTATCACATGATACCTTACAATATCATATTTTACAGTTTCGTATCATATGATTAAATGCAATATCATATCATATTCACCAATATCGTTTCGTATAATGCAATGCATTAGGGGTGTTATTTTTCTTCTTTAGAGCCACTGAGTCAAATTCAATTAAGAAGGAACAGGATGGTGCAACTCATTGATTACTCAATAAATATTTGTTATTTTTCGAAGTTAAAGACACTAGGATGTCATCATCAATATATATAAATTTCATTGCCACTTTTTTGCCTTGTATTACTGAAATTGTGAATTTTTTTTTACAAAATCAGGTTTATTTTGCTGTTTATAAACTGACTTTCAATGTGTATTTAGTAACATATCAATAAAAATAGCAATATAAAAACTAATACTTAAAAATTACCGTTTTAGACTCTAAAATTCATCAAAATGCGGCATCCAAAAAATGTCTCAATAATTTTTTTTTAATTGCTAGGGTGTGCACTATAATATACATAAATTTCACGACCTCTTTCTTACCATTTAATGTTGATATTGTGATAAGCAGTACACCTACCCTCTTTTTAGAATTTTTAAAATGTTTCTCTGTTACGAGCAAATAAAATATATTCAGATTCCTGCAGTCTCTCTAAAAGATTCTCGAAGAGCTTCTTAAGCTTTTAAAAAAAATAATGATAGGTTTAAGGGCTTTTTTGGTACAATGTAAAACAGTAAGTTCAGACATTGTGACAATGACTACTTTGGAGCCGTAAAGAACGTGAAAAGATCTATCAAATTATGTTTGACGTCATAGATAAAATACATCAAAGCATCCTAAATCAAATCAATTATGATATCATACCAGAGTTAGCACATCAAAGCAGCAAAGCAATAATAGTCACGTGATCAGTGTCCTACATCTTCTTAAATTTGGAAGAAATCATCATTATAGATAGGATATATAAATTGTTTAAATTTAAGACCAATTTCTTTACAAAAGTGAAATAACTGCAAAACTAGTACAAAAGGAGACCAATAATCTAAATTCAGTTAAAGGACGACTGCACTTAAGGACATTTAAAAATTGCGATAAAAATACATGTTAAAACTGGGCATATTTCTTCTAACTGTAGGAATCGCCAATGTCTTAACTGCAACTTTATGTAATTATATCAATGTGAAGTTCATATTTATAAAGAACGAAGTCGTTTTCAGGTAAGGGTCATTACATTTTCTTGTATCTCCATACGATAATGAGGACGCCCAATTTTTACAGACTTAATTCATAGTCAGCGCATGTTTGTCTATTGTTCTCCTTTAAATGTAGTTGTTTATTCATACATATAAGCTTATGTTAAAAGGAGATCAATAGACAAACATGCGCTCATGGTTAAACAGACAAAACACTGTTTCTTCTTGCGTTTGCGTTCTCTGTTGTAAACGGTATACTTTGATCTACTGAATGTTATAATTCACCAGGTGATTTCTAACCCCAGGTAACTTTGTGAGTACAGGACGCCCGTCATGTAATGTGTAAGGTAGCATTCTGCTGAGCGGTATTATTTGTCCATGTTTATTTCAATTCATTCCAATCGAGTGATATTTTGCTTCATTTCTATAAGATGTCTTTGAGAGATTAACGGTTCTGTGCGTTATTGATTAATCAACTTGTTAAATCTTTTCGAACACGTAAACATCAGTTACTGGTTTACGATCATCAATGGCTACTTGTGCTGGCGGATATTATATGTTATTTTTTTCTCAAAAAGTGCAACATGCACAGAGAGAGAGAGAGAGAGAGAGAGAGAGAGAGAGAGAGAGAGAGAATGTTCAATTATAGTACCGCTATTCTAATCTTAGACTACCCATTACAATATTAGATCAATCCTCCATGCATATTTATAAGTTTTATCATCAATCAAGGGCAGATAAGTCTAAATTCAAAATATTTGCAAAGCAGCGAGGGTAAGAAAACAACGAATTATTTTATTGCAACATAGTTAAAACCATTATGACGATAAATTTTGATTAGAAATTGACCAAAGTATATAAAAAATGACGATGTAAAATTGAACGAGAAGTAAATCTAACAATAGTGACCGAAAAAGGGCCAAAAAAACGGCGTGAAGTGTAGACATCATTTGTTTAAAGCATCCTTATTTGTAAATGATACTAGCAAATATTGATTTTAAAAATATCCTCTGGGTAGGTTTTCAAAATTAAAGAAATGTTCTGCTGAAATAGAATGAGATACAAAAGTACATAACTCTTTTATTTTTTATTGGTACATGCGTCTCTTAATTTTATTTTCTTAATCAATGTCAGGGGATTTGATGCACTTTCAGAATGAATTTATGCATTATAAAGATATAGTCTGCTATATTTTAATGACGACTACGACAGACAACGGACAAATTTTTATCAGAAAAACTCACTTGAGCTTTCGGCTCAGTTGAGCTAAAAATTGTATAACCTTAGATATTTGTTTCTTTTGTTTCTATTTGTTATCTTAGCTTTTTGTATAACCTATTAGTATTTTGTATTATGTCAAATTCCAGTCACGAAGTTTGGTAGGCTTTGAATGGGAAATAAAGTTGGTCAATTACTTTGGGGAAAATGATTACAAAACAAATTTCTTATCGGTATTCTTTAATCATTTTGTTTCAAATACAATCGTGCATTATGAAATAATATATACAAAATACACATCATATGAATACAAGAAAGATTTCCCTTAAAGACTTTGCTTCTGAAGTTCTTTTTTTACAATATCTATTTACCTTTTATGGAAAGCATATGCCTACAGCCAGTAATGCAGGCTACTATATTATTAGAAAATCTTTAAAGGTGAATATCCATAGCCAATATCTACAAGCTACAATATTTAACAAAATGTTTAAAGGTGAATTTTACGGCCAGTACTACATGCCTAAATACCGTATATCAGGTTTTTTCCGCGTCATGTTTTTTCCGCGAATCAGAACCTAGAACGGTTTATAAAATTTACGCGAATCAAATTTTCACCATTTCAAAGTCATAGTGAAAATATAATTCTAGATTGTTTAAACCTGTGAAGTAAAAGGGGGAAAAGTATCTAAGTTGTCACTCTAAATAATGAACGATTCGGACATTGAAACCATTTACACGATTTTCTTAATGTGAACTAATTACCGATAATTATTTCAGAGACGCAAACAGTCATAGATCAATAGATCATGTACCGTTACATATATCAGTAGCTCAGGTATAATTAGACATCGGTTTACGCAAGGAAAGTGACCGTTTTAATTTGTTTGTCAATGGATTATTAAATAAACAACGAGGCTTACATATCTCTTATCTGGCGCTTGTCCTCCGATCCCGCAATATCTACCTCTAACTAAACTAACTGAACACAGTTCACGGGTACTGTAACTTACCTGTTTACTTTATATTAAGGAAAGAGAAAACAAGAACAAAACTTTGTTTCAAATTTACGCTGATTTATTTTCCGCTATTTGGATATCGTCGCGAACAAAGCGGAAATTGGATACACGCGGAAAAAACCTGATATACGGTATTATTCGAAAATGTTTAACGGTATATGTCGATAGCCACTAATTGCAAGCTACACACTTGGTCACGATTTTGGTTAAAATCATTTTTCCGAATTTAATGTTTACAATACTTCAGTAAGGAAATTTTAATAGTCTACCATAAATTGAGTTTCAGTCGCCGTGTTATAGGCGAGATACAGAGCTCACAGTTTTTTGTGTCACGTTCACAAAACTTACGCTAGTTAAGTTTGAATGTTGGAGTGAAAAATACAGTTTTAGACTTAAACTGAATGTGATAAACGCTAGGAACTATTTATACATCCTTAAAACGAATTATAAGAGAGAGAGAGAGAGAGAGAGAGAGAGAGAGAGAGAGAGAGAGAAATCAGCTTGAAAAATAAATTTTATCGGTATATTGAACCAATGTCAGCTAAAACATGACATGTGCCTTGTGTACATGACAAAGAATTGCAAGCTCTGTATTTTGCTTATAACTCTATGACTGATACTCAAATTTTAGTTTATCACTAGAAATCTTTTCTAAAGCATTGTAATCAATAAAAATTTTTAAAAAAAATGCTTAAAGGTGAATGTCAGTAGCCAGTATTTGCATGCTACAATATTATAAGATAAATTTTTAATGGTGACTGTCAACTGTCAACATTTCAGGCTGCAATATAATTAAAAATGTATACAAATGAATGTTTAGCCAACACAAAAATTTACATTTCTTAAGATAAGTATTTTAGCCATGAATTGACGTTATCGAATACCAACTGACTTTGTCCGACTTATTCTTTAACCATTTTTTACAAAGTTAGTCTGTTGATATAATTCATTTCAAAGGACTAGGGAACACTATTTTACTTCTGAATATGACAATCATTTCTACTGTAATTTTTTAAATCAAAGCAAATATGTTATTCTGTAACATAGATTGCTATTTGGTAACTTGTCTCAGCATTTTTAGATTAAGAGGTTCAAAACATACAGATTGGGTTTAAATCTTTCATGGTTCTATCATTTAACGAATATAAAATAATTACATCTCTAATCATTCTTTTAGGGACATAAAAATGCTATTTTGAAAACAAGGGTGCATTAAATGAAAAAAAGCCTGCGTTAACATATCTCTACTTGAAGATGTTCTACCATTTAAATCATTGTTTTAAGGAATTAGTGTGCAAATCCTTTACAATATTAGTATTTCAATTAGACTTATAGGCATATGCATTTTAACGACATAAATGTACCATTGTAATTGTTTTCAAAGAATGTTATGTTTAATATCTCTTTACTAAAGATTTTAGTTACAGTCCAAGGACTCATACACACGTGCATGTTGATAGTACCATCATAATGCATTATTATTAAGTGTGAGGAGGAGTTCTATAAATGATATAAAAGTGCGATTTTGATTGAGTTTTATAGATGACTATAAAGTTTACTTATATTGTATTATAACTACTAAATACATTAAAGACATTCACAACAAGTCGTACGTTCATTGCAGACCAGTGTTCTACATTTAGATATTTTATTATATCATTAAGAGTGCAATCGCAACGCTTAATGATATAAATGTTTGTATCATTAGGGGTTGACCATGTAGCTTTTGGCTTGTTTCATTAAGCGTTAAGGATGCTGTGCATTTGCGACGCTTAATGATAAAATTGTATCATTAAGCGGCGATTTATCATTAGCGGTTGATGTCAACTATTAATACAAGAATTTATAGCATTAGGGGTTGCAATTACAACGCTTAATGATATTTGTATCATTAAGCGGCGTTTTATCATTAGAGGTTGATACACGGCCTCGATAAGGAGATATGGGTCGGCCCCTGAAAGCTTTTTTCTCAGATTTCTCAAGAACGGTAACGAATGTCTAAACACTCGATGAACAAAATATGTTTAGTTTTTTATGCCCTTTCATTTAATACCAAGAAAAAGGGGTTGGCCCCTAAAACTAGGGACCATGAGGGGTCTAGATTTTTCCAGATATCTCAAGAACAGAAACACATTTCTAAACACTTGTTGAACAAAATGTGTTTAGAATTATAAAACTTTTCATTTAATATCAAGAACAAGGGGATGGTCCCTCAAATTAGGGACCAAGATGGATCTAAATGTTTCCAACCAAAGCTCTTACACCTGTAATAAAATCTCTGGCCCTTAGAATGAAGACCCCTTTTGTTCTATTTTTAAATCATGTGTAGCTGTTAACAAACAAAATCAAGGTCACACATGTATCTTAAGTTCTAAAATCGGACGGAATACCTCCTCGTTGCTCGAAACGATATCGTGTCTAGTTTTTTTCATATGTTTAACATTGTTACCATAGCAACAAGTGCCATTTTTTTCCCTCTTACATGTATATTTTAAATATAGCTATAAACATATGAGTTTGGTTCAATGATAACTTCTATGATTTTTATAGAATATGAAAAAATCATGTTTTGAAAAGAATTGTTGATTTCCATGGTAAAATTCTTAAGATTTTGATTTGCCCAACAGTTTTCCTATAATATGAAAATTTACCATAAAGTCAATATTTTATAATTCACAACTTAGATAAGCTGCAATTACTTTCCGATTGCTTTGAAGTTGCTACATGTAAGATTTGCCATTTCTCTATCTTTGGTCTCCGTTATCATGGCAACGGTATCCCTTAGCAACAAATTTATGACATCTTGCTACTTTTAACATCAATATGTGTCATTGTTTGCAATATAAACAAAATTGTGATTATGCATGCTAAAACCACTATATACAGTTTTGAATTTTACATAGAATCGATCTTTTTAAAAGTGTTTTGCTTTTCAAACTTTTACCAAAGACTAATATCAATTACAAAAAATTGTCAATCGTATTAATTACGAGCAGAAAAAAATCAATTAAATGTTTTGACGTTTCGTCACGGTTAATTGATTTCAATTGTTATTGTCTTATTTTATCTGTGCTATTGATGAAAAAATATATAGTTACGAAATGTTGAATATTTCACATGATTTAATTTCGTTTACAAATTATTCTACTTATCAGGGTGAACACTCAACAGTTTTGTTGATTGTACATACTCATTTCACATGTTATTAAATATTAATATTTTAGGCTGTTTCAAAAAGAATTTTAAATTATCTTATTTTATTTTGATAATATTCGGTTGTCTGGGATTAAAGGTATGGAATGCATGCAACTGATGAAATTAACACGTTGTAGTAACTGGGATTGGGAAAAATTGATTTACTACCGTGTTCAGAAAAGGAACATACGTATCCTGTTAATTGATTCCTGAAACATCCACTATTTTTATGTCAGGTTTTTTATCAGAAGTTTATTTACATTGTTTATTGTGGCACACATCGTGAGTGTTCACACGAAATCAGGAGAAAGTCTGCGGCATTTTTTGACATTTTTCCACAGATGCAATGACGTTTGCTATTACCAAAGAGATATCCTTAGCAAGCAGCACATGATGCTCTTGAAGACAGTAGTATTCTTCAGAAATGTAGAATAATGTTTGGGCTCATTGTATTTAATAAAAATTTAACGCGTATGCGGTTCTTTTGGCCAATTTTAGGGCTTGTAAAATTATTCATTATACAATTTCTCGACTGTATGGATCTTAAAAACAGTACAGTACAGTATGAGGTACTACAATTCTCTGGACCAGTCGGGTCTGTATCATGACTAGGGACTAAGAGGGCCTAAAAATGCCTGGAACTTTGTGTACATATATCATACAAATAGCTATACAGCGTCAATAAATTAAATAAAATATATTTCAAAAACGTTGATGAACAAATGGAATTTTTAATCGGTCAATTTCGTTTTATAAAACTAATAAAAGATAATAGGGTCAGACGTGAAAAAAAAATCCATTGCAATATATAAATTGCTGAATAAAAACGGTATAATGAAACGACTGTTCCTCCTTATAAATATTTATGCATAACATATGTAAATGGGACTACAAGATCTGATTAGTATTGGTAGGGGCCGTAATTATATGTATCTAACAATGTGTCATTCCCATGTGTATACTATACATATTTCATTTTCATCTTCAATCAATCACCTTTACGGAAAACATGATTGTTGAACTGTTCTTGTCAATTAAACTCTCTGTTAAGAAATGTCCGTTCTTATATCAATCCTAATTAATACAGTACTGCAGTGCTGGTATCATGAAAGTTGACAAGGATAAGATAGGATAGGATAGGATAGGATAAAATACATAAGTTCAATTCTATCCTATCCCGTCATATCCTGCATCTTATAACCAATTAGATTCGAGTATAAAAGTCAGAGTGATTTTGTGAAACGAAAATCAATCTAACAGTGCATTCAAAAACATCAATTTAGTAAGAAGATTGATGCGCGCTAGCTAGTCGGCGCTAAATTTTTGTCAATTCGGGACTAGCTTTAGCATTGAGTTCCTGTGAGAATTTTAGGTCACTCAAGACAGCGTATTATAACGACATTAATAGATCTTTATTGCTTCATTTAAAGTGTTCAACAATTTAAAAACAGAAAATTCAATGACGAACAATGCGACATAAAACAAATATACATATAAACAAGAAACAGACGTTGTTTGTGTGTACTTTTCACGTTTAATTTAATTTCATCAAAGCCCGATAACAGGGACGTATATTCCTGCATGAAAACAAACTGAAGAGATCAAATTAAGAAATGTAAGCTTACTATAAATGTTTTTGAATTTATATTGATAAATAACTCCAAATGGTTTAACCACAAATGCGATATTTTTAATGATTCATAAAGAAATTATAATGTCCTATTAACAATAATTTCATTCGGTTATTATATGATACGGAAAAAATGATAAAAATTTATGTTTAAACAATAGTTCCATAAAGATATAAAAGTTCTTAATCTGTTTTTTAATACATAAATCTAATAAAACTAAAGATCTTATCCATTACCTGTTTGTTTACGTAATTGTGTACACTCCACGTAATATTACCTTTGCACAGCCAAATAAATTATCCCGTTCCAAACTTTTTCAGTTTTTTGCATTAATTTGTCATTTTGAGTATTACATTAGTTGATAATTAATTGATAGAATTATTAGTTTTTCAACTTTTGCTTTATTTAATTTTTAATTTATTCCTATATATGGATTTTCGGGATAAGATGCATGACACAGGATATATGATATGATTGTTTTGTCAACTTTCACGATAGTAACACCGTACCAGTAAAACTGTTGATTTAAATAAACAACTGTCATCACAAAAGTGCAGTTACCCCCTGGTCATAACCTTTGTATGTGAACTGAGAGTATTGTTTTGGAAATATATTTTTATTTCAATGGCTTTAGAGCGGATGCCTTAAACAAATTAGTGTGGAAGGTGTTTGTAATATATAATTTGTTTAACTGATATATGCACCACACAATACAATTGATGCATCATATTTATATACAAAAAGGCAGTTTGAAATTAAAGAAAAGAAAGGCTTGAATTAAAAAACAAAGAATAGGAACAGAGGTTAACATTACTACAAATATTGTTTGAGGGAATTTTTTCTATTTAATCAAAGATATAAAAAAGTTTTATTTTTATGTTAACGTTATGTTTGTTTCTTCTATTAAACTTAATTCATTAAGGATAATGAAAACAGACATTTTTATTGAATCTCATCACATGTAATATGAAGTATTAAGTATTATGTACACATGTGATGTGGATGTTGTTAATCGAAAACTGTTTTGCAACCGAAAGGCTGCAATGTAAATAATTGTATTTAAACTAATGTATAATTGCTTTTGAATGTCTAAAATGCAAACATAAGCTATAAATTATAATTAATTTTCTCTAGGATATGAAACATATCCTGATGCCTGAATTCTCTGTCTTCAATAAAGTTCCCTTTGTTGTGTTTATGTCAACCTTCTGATTGTCATAAATGTTTGTTTTATGAACTTATTAGGGACCTTCGTTACAACCAAATTATTAGGATCGTCAGTAATGCCTTTCAGGGATTATCACACCTTAAAACATTGTAAGTAACAAAAAAATATACTACTTCCTTAACCTACCCCTTTTTTAAACAACCCACATACATATACTTGTTTCAGAGCAGAGATTTAACTAAAATGCCAAACAGGCTTGCTACAAGAAAAGAAATCAAAATTCTAATTTTATAATGTTGTATTCATGCAAATGTTTAACAAATGGTCAATAATTGCTGACTAACCTTGCTGGCATCTCAGAAGTTTTCTTTGATTATTTTAAACTGGTAAATGGATAACAGTTTGAACTCATTTTTTATTTTCATGTGTCAAATTAAATATGCTATCTCATCAAGATTAATGCTGGTTTTTCGCAAAATTTTTCAATAAAGAAAAACATTTCAACAGTTTGGGATTGAATATATTTTTAATGTATAAGGATTAATTTTTCTTGGTTGTTTCTGGGAGAAAAGAGATGCCTTTAGGTACTCTATTTAACAGCCAATTTTCATATCTTGGTGAAATTGAGAGTTTGAAAGTTGTTATTTTGTAATGATTTAGTTTACTAAATAGGGTCAGTTTTGAAATGCTTGTTTTGATATGATAGATGACATATTTACATGTACATTCTTAAAAAAAATGTATGTTACCCTGTCAAATTTTTGTTAATCAACTGTCAGCAATATGTATCCCTTACCCAATCATTGATAATTATGACTCATTCAAGACTTATACAAATTACTGGAAATTGGCACATGTGATTCCATTGTTTAATGATGATGATATATGTACCACATCAAATTATTGAATAGTTTTACTGCTGAATTGTATTAATAAAAGAGAGAATCATGTTAAAATACCTAAACAATATTTTATATTTATTTTTTTTTATAAATGTCAAGCTTGATTTCTGATTAGACATTCTCTGTTTACCAACTTTTGGAATATGGTATTTATGAAATTTACGGAATTCTCGGAATTATCAATGACTGCTAGGAAATATACATACAAATCAGGTTCGATGCATGATTCTCCGGAAAATTCAATCATTTAAACAAGAATCAAAGAACCTGTAATTATATGGTTGTTGCACAGTTGCCTCTAATGCACCAAAGGCGCTATCATCCGCCCCCTTCCATGGGTGTATGGTTTTCATCCCCGAAATGCTTTTCAATGAAAAAAGTGTTCTTTCCTTTTTTGACTTTAAATCCATCCCCAAATCTTAAGCTTATGCATAAAAAAACCAACGCTGGTGCACGGACCTAGCTATGTTTCTAATCTTCATGTGCTATTTAAAGAACACTGTGCCCGATAAATATGACAGTGCCAAGGTAGCATCGCATTTTTGAACTCGGTTAAATACAGTTTCGTAAAAATACCAAATGATTGACTATTGTCGGTCCGGAATGCAAACGCCCCAGTTCAAAATATTAATTATCACGTGATGTCACATATTTTTTTAGTATGTAAATAAAAAGTTGACGCAAAAGCGTGGTCGGCATGCTGGTAGTGGCCATGTGCTTACACATTCGGAGACAAAAAAAAAACAAAACAAAAAAAACCAAAAAAAAAAAAAACCCAGAGACATTAGATATGTTTTGAGTTGAAAAACCTTCGAAAGAGATATTGTCGTTCTATTTGATTTATTCTCTGATCATGTGTATAAATGTTGATATATATATGTTTACTGATATTGTTTACATTCATTTTTTCGTAAAGGAAGTCATGAAGGAAAACCATATTTTTCCAACTTCATAAAAGTATTTTCATACTCTTCAATTTTATAATAGAACAAAGCTTGCTTTCCTGCCTTTTCCCCATGCTTTTCTATCACTGACTTTTCCCGCGCACATGAGCAAATCTACACATTCGTAAATCGTTTCTAAATAGGAATAAGAATATATTCATTTCTATTAACATTAAACAATCTAAGTACTCAACTATATGTCCCATTTAACGCATATTGTCTATTTTAGCTCAGCATACTGACACACTTTTGGTCTGGATTTCGTCGTGACTTTACGACATATAATTTAACAGATTCATGACATGATACGATACAACATCATATTTATATACAGGTTGTGTTACATGATTAATTAATGTAATTGTGTTTCATACGATATTTATAATATCATACGAAAAAAATATGATACACGAAAGTGGTATTTTATGTTAAATAATGTCAGCACGCTTCTTTCTGATAAAATACATGTTAGTTAATTGATTAATAAATGGACTTAGCAATGACTGCTAGTAGCTTTGCAAATATCTCAGTCTCTGTCCATGCTGCTCTGAAACATTTAATTCTTATACCTTACCAGATAATAGTTGCTATCAGCGGTGTCTAGATATGTTAGGCCGTGAGGCAACCGTTTCTTGCTATATTTTTATTCATACAAAATACGGATTTATGACCCTAAATGTATCATGAACTATAAAGATTACATGAAAAATTGTTTATTATAATATTTCCTACTTATTTAGCAATTATGTTTATAATTTTTCCAAGCTGACATGAATTCATAAAAGTATGTGGTCGCCATATTATTTTCGATCGCTTCTCAACTACAACTGGGATCTATTTACCGGTCGAGAAAGTTGCATGGACTTCTAAATGCACGAAATACACAGAGGTAAAATGTTTGAAAACAAAGAAACTATAATCATTGAAAAAAAAATGTATTCTTCCAAAGAATTACCAGGATATCCGCATCATCTTGCACAGATATATAATACTTCATTACTTCACTTGCACATCGAATACGTGTGTCGTTCATTCAGAATGCATAACGTCTGCATTATTATAGACAACGGCCGCACTGTCCCTATACTTTTTGGAAATCAAATATAACAATATAATATAAATTCCTACCGAACTGTCAATATACTTTTTTCGGGGGACGATATAAAACAATATAAAGAAAGTGTACATGTATATACCGACCAAATTCAAAGATACATGTATCAGTTCCCCCTCCACCCCCTCCTCCAGAAAAAAAACAACCAACAAAAACAAAAACAAAAACTTTACGGACTGGGACTTAGGGAATTTGTAAAGTTTGTTCGTAAAGAGTTTTGGTCGGTCTGCCCCCCCCCCCCCTTTTCAAAAAACGATGTTTCCGCTAGCCCGTTGTGCTGCATTCGTTCGAAATGCTATGCTTTCATGATAAAATACACACGCAGTGGGTATAAGTATCTTCCCAGGCAATGATGGTCATCAATTCAGGCAGCTGTACCTGTCATGCAGGATGTTTAATTAATGACAACCGACGCTGTTGAAATTATATCTCAGTGCTTTATAATATATTTCATCGAAATTAGAATTTGTTTTCGGTTTAAGGAAGGAGTCTTTTCTGGTTTTCGGCTTGTCAAAAGTAAATTTGATTAAATGATCATTAAATCAAGATGAAAGGAAATTAAAATGTCATATTTTTCTGTCTTTTTTACAATCATACAACTTGGCATAGAAATAGCAATCAAAGTTTAGAATCTAACAAGGACTATATTTTTGGCGGAACATTGGCGTAGGAAAATATCACACGTTTTTGCAATTCCCTTGAGAAGACTGCTTAAACATGTTGTTCGTAGTTTGTGTTTGATTGTTTGTTCGTTTAACTTTTTGCACCCTTATTACTTTAATTGCCTGTCTCATTGCCCTTTATATATTTATATCGTACCTTTTGTAAGCGCGAAAGAATATAGAAGTTAACTTTAATTTAAAAAGAAACGCACGAGAACCAAATTAATATTAGTCAGCCATGCACATCAAAACCATGTATTTTTAATAAACATTTCATTAACATTTAAGAATGGAATGAACTACATGTATATGAATATACACATGCAGGTTGTCGTTCAAAATCGTAACGCACATTTAAAAATGAAAACATAATTGCAAGTCATATGCGAAAATTTAGGCAAAAGCAAGGTTGCAAAGCAAAAATGTTTTTATCTATTATCTCTTAAATTTCTATGATGATGAAATTGAAATTAGTGATTTATTAATCTAAATGAAAGTCATCAAGAAGAATTTTATAGTAACGTCCGCCAATGATCATTGCAGGTACGTAGGTATAATGCCTATCTTTGTACTTCGACCTAGAATAAAATATTCACTTTAGAGAGGTAGACAGACAAAACAATTCATGAAGCATGTTTCGTTCTTCATGATGGCTTTGCCTGTCCACTTCTCTGGATAACACAATGTACAGTGGCGCTCTCTTGAAACCTTAATTATTGGTAGATGGTCCAATAAAACACGCTCGTCAAATCACCCTATTATTTTTGTAGTATTACAGCATTCTTTAATTGCACAATTGTCTTTCTATATTGCCACCAACAGCCGATTATACAAGACAAAAACGTCTCCTTCAACCATATGTTACCAAGCCAAAAGTTATTTTTTCAGCTATCAGTATTATAAAATAATGACCCAAATTGTTTTCCAAACTCATTCAACGAGTCGCTAAATTGAAATGAGGCTAAAGGACCAATTCAAGGGGAGTTAACTACAATTGTGTGGTAAACTGCGTAGGCAGATCTAAACATTAACATGCAATAAATAGGGAATAATGCTGCACATTTTCTTCGATTTAAACCTCCTTCAAATCGAAAATTGGATGTCGTGTTACATATGTTTCGTCTGTCATACATAATTTGTTTAGAATAATGAAAATGATTAAATGATCTCATCAAATGCAATATTAAATATCAAATATTATGAACATAGGAGATGTAGATGTTGCTCATCAAAACTTTTTTTGCAACCGAAAGGCGCCAATGTGAATTTGAATATTACAGTGTAAACAACGTATAATGTAGTGTTGATTATAAATGTTTAAATTTCAAACATAAGTTATAAACTCGAATAACTAATTTTTATTTTGAATATTTTTGTAAACTTTGTGATTTTCATATGTTAAATGTTTGTTTTATGTACTCATTAGGGAGCCTATGCTCGACAGTACGTAAAGATCGTCCAGTCTGGCATTCTTCGAGATTTTTCTTCTGTACCGCCATCTAAATGCGCATTAGAAATAACTTTTTTTATGTATTAAAATTATCAAAATATCTTTTTTTTCATTTATTTTAACAATTTAGCTAAATTTTGCACAAAAAACCCAACTGTGTATCCTGGTTATTGACAACTCATCGCAAAAGCATAAGTTTGCTCAATCAACGATATCTGGGATCGCTAAGAAATAGCGGATGGATATGATAACAAACATGATGTAAAGATATAAGTTGATCGCTAACATTTTTTTTGGAGACCGTACCCTTTAAAAATTTAATTTACAATAAAACTTTTGTGACTTTGTTGCAAAAAACATGAGAAAGCAGCAACACCAAAAAAGCAACAATATTGAATTTAATAAAAAAAAAAATAATAAAAAATAAGTACAGCCATAGTAAAACTGAATGATTTCTGCGAAATTTTTGACATCACGTGAATGACATAAAATGTTATCTAATAGCCGTTAAAGTAAAGATCATATTGCAGCTGGTTTAATTGAACATTAAAGATATGGCAAATCGCCGTGGCGCGGGTTTGTATGTAAACAACCACACTATAATCTTGTTTCAACGGGATATAAAAAAGTACGTTTTATTACATTAAGGGAAATATAGTTAATGAGTTGTATCCTCGTATTCAAATTTTTGTTTGATAGATGATCGACGAGATTTTATATTTAAAAAGGCGATCTAGCTATAGCTATGAGCCTGTAAAAATATTCAAATACTGTTTATAGCAGAACAAAAACATTTTTTTTTGTTGCAGTATGAAAATCCTTCGATCTTTGTAACCGTGATGAGTTATTGTTTTGTATTTTTTAAAAATTGTATTTGTTTTTTAAAGCAACATATAATTTCCCACAAAGAACTATATATGATATCAGTCAAATTTGGCCCACGTAATCTGCAATTTTAAAAGTGTTTCAGGTATTAGTAAATTTTAATGTTACTTTATTAGAGTAGTTGATATAATATATGTTTTTCACCTATTTATTTATTTAATTTGCACTCACAAGCAATATATGACGTCAGAAGTGACGCTTTTTTGTAATTCAATCAAAATCAGTCAAAAAATGACATTTCTCTTATTTTGTTTTGAATGGGAAATAAAGAGCGACGCTCTAAACAAGAACAAACTTTTTGTCACATAGATACATCTTTGATGAAAATGTTTTGTTTGTTCAAGAAATCGCTCAATGTTTTCTGAACGAAATACTGCTTGAAAACAAGCTGTTTTATGATAAAAATTCGAAAATTGCAGTTAAAAGGTTAACTTTTTGATGTCATATTTCAGAATTTCAAAATAATAAATATGAAAAAACTTCACATGTATATCCGTACAAAGGAAGCAAAAAGTTACAGTAAATTAATGATGTTCATTTTAGGGATCCATACTAGGCCCATATCATATATAGTCCTTTAAATTACACCAAAACATAATTCATTAACTTTTTAACTCTGATATTATATGATATATGACAATTCGTACAGAAATTCCTCTATTCCAGAAAATGTCAGCTCGAAACCTTTATGGGCGTTCCGGCCTTTGATTTTAATCTTGCTTATTTACTATATGCAATCCAATTATTGCTAATGAAATAAAAAAGAACAACTTTATTTTCGTGTAATCTGGTTTGATTTTTATGGGCCATAAGATTTTATATTTTTTTTATTCTCTTATACCATGTAATATAAATACTTACCCAGGTCCATATGCTTATAGTTCTCTTGATATTATGCATATCAATATAAGAAGCATAATGAATTGGATTAATTCCTTATTGTATATTCAAGGCTTAGATGTTTTATGTTTAACGAGACTAATTTGGATGCAAATATTAGCAATGACTGGCTAAATATAGAAGGGTATGAAACTAACTTAAGGAACGATCACAACTCGTACGGGAGAATTGTAATGATGTATATTTCTTACTCTATATTTGATTGTCGTTGATATGATTTAGAGCCAAACAACACATACATATTATAGTTTAAAATAAGCTATTAAACAACTAATTATATGCTTGTTTACCGTTCACCAAATTCTAGCAGTGTTTTTGTGCAAAAACCTATATTTGAAAAACCCCGAAATATATATATTCAAGATTATAGTTCTTGGCCATCTGAATGTTAATTTTCTCAACCTTAATTCTACAGATGAGATTCCAATAATAATGAACACAAACAATTAACAAATACAATGCATACACCTACAATGATCACTAAGCATACATGTACCTTTATAGATCATATCATTGTAAGCAAGAACGATTAAACCCTCGGTTCAGACACTGTCAGTCATGCACTTAGTGATCACAAGACTACGTATATTTCATTCATCAAAATTTTAATATAAATGATTCATTCAAACAAATCGATTGGACAACAATATTGCAAATTTTGAACTACTAAACAATCTTATTAAAGCACGTGACTGAAATAAAATTATAAATGAAACAGACATCAAAGATGCTACAACAATGAATTTCACAAATCTATGTCTGTCTTTTGTACGTAACTGATTGCCCTCTCATAAAAAACAAACTGAAAAGAAAACCTTGTTACAAAAAGGATAAATCCTGGGTGAATTACCTCTTACGCAAAACTATGCATAATTGAATTCGAAATAGACTGTAAAAAAGCACTCTTTTTTTTCTTATCAACTTTGTGATTGTCATAAATATTTGTTTAATGTACTCATTAAGGAGCCTTGCTGAAAGATAAGTAGGTTTGATGGAAGTGCCTTTCAGGGATTATCACAGCTTACAACATTGTAAGTCAAAACAAAAGAAACTTTTTTCTCTATCTTAAAAAAAAATATTATAAATACATCCACTTGTTTCGGAGTATAGTAGTCTTGATACAAAAAAAGTAATCAATATTCTTATTTCATCATGTTGTATTCTTGCGAATGTTTTGCGACTGATCAAAATTGCAAACTAACCATACTGGTAACTCACAAATCTCTCTCTTTTTAGACAGGTGAATGGATAATATGATGAACCTATATTTTCCCGTTATGTGCCAAATTACACTAGTTTATTTTAAAGTTATAGCTTGTTTTTTAGAAGACTTTTTAATCCCCCCCCCCCCATAGAACATATTTTTGTATATAAAGTTTAAGCCCTCTTTGTTGTTTTGGGGAAAACAAGAGATATTTTTTAGTACTTCATGTATAACAGCCATATCTTAAGGAACGGGAGAATTTGAAAATGTTTATCTGGTGTGATTTATTTTATTCCATTTTTCTTTTCACAATCATTTTACAAATTGTTTTGTATTATCTTGTTTAGGTTGTCATTTTCTTTTATGCTAAATAGGGCTAGTTTTGATATGTTTGTTTTAATATGATTGTATAATAGAGAAACATCTTTACATTAACATTTTTTTAAAGATTTGTTTCCGTGTTAAATTTTTGGTTGTCACCTCTCAGCAATGTGCATCTATATGCATCACCTTTCAGCATTATTTTAACTATATTATTAAGTATGCACTTACATCACAGAATAAAACACAAAAAAGCCGATACATAGTTAATTAAATTTTGATTATTTTCAACTGTTTTGACTTTAAATTGAATGATTTTCATAAGTTAGTTTTAGGTTTAAGTTTGTTACCTGATCTTTACTCAATTCTCCACTTTCTGAGAGATAAAGCGGCGATTATATTTTTTTAAAAACGTGTTGTTATTTAAATAATATATACATTTGGGGAAAAGGTGTTTCATTGAACTAGATCTGTAGCTTTGAAATTCCAAATAAACTCGCCTTGAATAAAAGAAAAGGAATACCATTCTTTTTTTCATTTTTACATTTAGGAGACTATGGAACAACAATATAATTAAAAACAATATAAGTAAAATCGATAGCAATGCTTTTGATGGGTTATCACAGATTCAAACATTGTAAGTTAAAATTACTTCTCATATTTTTTAGTACACTTCTTTCGTTTTTCTCTCAAAAATATCGCATAGTGTGTGACATGATTGAGGAGTGATATGAAATATGATGATTGCGCTAATTTGATGAAAACATGTTTATAGCTTTATCATGGAGTTTACTCTCAAAAAGTATTACATTTGATGATAGAATAGCTATTTTGATTGAGTAGACTATATTTAATTTTATTCTTTCATTAATATTTTTGCCGGACTTTTTCATTTTTTGGTTCAAAAATTAAACAACTCATTCTCTAAAATGAATGATGTTTGTTATATCCGTAAATTGGTATGTATTAAATTTATATGATTATATCAGATATAACAAGTACACGCAACACATAATGAAATGAATTTAATATTTGGTAGGCTAATTTATAGGTAACTATCTTTTACTATTAATCAGACTTAAAATTTCATTGTTCGAACGAATCACATAAATAGATTAGTTTTTTGTTTAGACAAAATGTCTGTTGGAAAAAAAAAACTATTCGGTAGGACAATCTTGCTTTTTCTGGACAAAAAAGCTATATAATAGGATATATGAGATGTTTGTTTGATCATTTTCTCCGAACAAATTAGAAATTGTTCAGAAATAATAAGCTAAGCAATTTTACCAGAAAAAAGAATTTGGAGAGAGAGAGAGTTAGAGAGGGGGCGTTTTGTATTTGCCAGCAATACGTCTCTCGCACCATTAATTAGTCCTTTCAAAAACTATATCACAACATATGTATGTATGTGACGATCAGTTTAAAAACCTGTGTTTAGGGTAAGTAGTGTCTTGATAACGCCATTTTTGCTTGACCAAGAATGCTGTATCTAGACGAAGAACAGTAACCACTGCCAATTCAGTGCTAAATATAAAACTATGGTGACAGAGGTGGTCACTCAACCTCAAGGATCACCAGTTGAATTAAAAGAGAATAGGACGAGACCTTACCTGTGTAGCTGTTTCTATTGTCGTTTTGAAAAAGTTTGAAATATTTGATGGTCCCACGAATGTTGTTTAAGTAAATATTGCCCAAATCCGAAAATTGAAACTCATCATCATGAGTGTTGTGGCTGTTTTAAACAGAATTGTGGATGCTAAATTAAATATCCTCTTCTTGCAGACACCAATCTTATTTGTGCCCTGACTAACTTTTTACTTGATACGTCCACAACTTTCACCCATGTAGAAAAATTGTATTCTAAGTAAAGGTGCAAAAAATCATGCAAAAAATCATGAATTTAGATGCTTAGAAAACATCCACAAATTTTAAGGAATCGCTTATATCTCGTACGGATAACCTACTTGTTTGAACTACATGTAACTATTAGTTTGTTTAGATGAATTAGTTATTTGTTTGGACGCTGAAAATATTTGTTTAGACGATTTAGTTATTTTTATATAAGTAACTATTGTTTACTATTTTTCAGACAAAGACACTCAACATCTTTGTTTAAACTAATTATTTATTTAGACGAAACCATAAACCATAATATCTCCATATTTATACAACAATATCCTTAAATCTCAATTTTTGTATGCCTTCATGTCTTTTTGCAGACGTATGCTTTGTAATCGATATGACAATTATAAAAACTAGTATGTTAATTTCTAGGATCAAATTAATCTTACATGATTATATAATTACAGGGTTTTTCGGTTTCGCCAAAATAAAATAACGAAACTTTAAATGATATTAGAGACCAACGTCCAGAAGTTTGAATTGTTTAATAATCAAACCTTGTTGGGGGGAAAGTTGCTGCCGCCTCTATGTAAAATGAATGAGATTTGTGATTGGTGTTGTCAATACTAAGCGAAAAAAGATGTTTGAACAGAACAGCATTAAAATGATAGCGAGTTAATATCTGACCCAATTTAATTGGCAAAAGTGTGAATATAGAATTTTTGAGGGCATCTGCAAATAATTCATCATTACCTCAAATGGACAGGACAATATTCTTGTAATAGTAGTCACTTTATTCTGCTGGTCATAATTTGAGTGTGAATCAATAAATTTTTGTACAAGAATTATATCTGCTGGAACAGCAAAATTCTTTGCGGATTTTGATAAAACATTTGCCTGTGTAATAATGTATAAAATACTAATGTTTACACTGCCTTAAATGATTTGGCTTCATAGACATTGTTACAAAGTAACTGCAAATTTGGATTGAAAAGATTGATTATGCTCAGAGATGATTTACCTGTAACTGGGTATTCCCTAGTGCGTTTTGTACCTTCTAAAAATTTCGTAATTATGAAATATGTTGTAGGACCACTGGTGCAGTTTAGTGCATTAGAAACTTGTTGTTGTATTGTGTAAATTTCAGTGCTTGTATCGTCTTTAAGACACATTTTTAGCTATTAACTTAGTTAAATGTAACTCTTGTCCCCATCACAGTTGTCATTTCATACCAAACATTGTGACTGGTTGATATCAAATGACATAGAAGAGTTAAAGGAACGATTGATTTCACTTTCTAGAGTATCAACAGATGAACTGAATTGTAACTAGTTTTGGGTTAAGGTCTACTGGATGATTTTAATTCTTCGCTGTTTGTGAGATAAAGTGCCGGCAATAAAATTTCGTTTATCTACAATGTATTGTGCTTAAAATGTATGATAAAATGCCGTCATTCCAAAAGATGTCATTCCAATGTTATTAAGGTGACAAGCAGGTTTGCTTTCGTCACAGTAGGATTCGACGTAGAAAGTTGACCGTCTGAGCAAGATCATATAACTTTTGATCAAATTATTAATGATCTTTAGCAACTTAAAATGAACTATTATCAAAAGCTTGAATGCAGTTTATACAAATATTTGATTATCAAATGATAAAAAAGATGATATTCCTAAACATATAAAAAACGGCCCCTTTTTATACAATGAATTACAGGAAATCTACCATGCGTTTGATAATTTTAAAACATGAGTGAATAAATATGACACATCCTGAGTAGTGTTGATAGCTTGGATCGTTATTTATTGCAATGATTGACGCAATACCGATGATGTTTTTACAACCTGTAACAGTAATTTTAGATCTGGTTTGTGGCTCTGTCCTTCCAATGAATAAAAAAAAAATGGGTGGACCCTGGTACAAAAGACGATATGCATATGAAGGAATTAAGTAGATCGGACAAGACTCGCATACATATTACGTGATATACTTATCGCCCAATTCTCACCATTTGGTGGGTGGGGTGGGGGGTGGGGGTTATTAGCTATCAGCAATGAAATCGTTTGATAATTCACCTTACAAAAATGTCTTATAAATAGAGGATGACATATAAAGTCACATGCTTATCGAAATCTATGTCACGTGGCAAGCGTGGCCCAGACGAGTAACATTATGAAAGTTTAAACGAGTTTACACCAGGTAAACAACGTCAACTAAACAACTAATAATGGGAAATACCCAATGGACATTTGCATTCGTTTTTTAAAAGATACATATGAGCACAGTTAGGTACATTTTTTCTTCTTTCGCGAATAAATATATTTTGACAAAATACATTGACCATCTGAATGAGAAAAATGTACCTAAATGCGCTCGTGTATTTGAAAGGCTTTCAAATATTAGGCGGAGCTAAAAGTCTACGAATATTGAATGTAAACGTTGTACCCCTACCATAAATAATTATTTGTATATTCAATATGATGTTTTTTCTTGGGTAAGAAAGGAATCATTTTATAAGACTACATATATTTAAGATTAAGTACATGCAAAATAAAAATTCCGAAATTCATTTTGTTCCCAATTTACTGGGGACCGTATTTCACATCATCCTTTAAAGACGTGACATATATGGCCACATTTTCTTGGAAATTTCCTATTTAAAATCATATTTAGGCTAGTGAATGAATTGAAACGTTAGCATTAACTTCTCTTCTTTAACAGTTAAAACCTCTGTATATTCAACTACCGATCTAAATCGAAATATTAAAAATATCTTAGCTAATTATCAAATACGAGTACAAACTTATTATGTCGATTGTA
>WFKH01010211.1:11035292-11057278 GCA_016163765.1 Magallana hongkongensis | reverse complement strand
GTTAGGTAGGTTAACCGCTTCAAATGAGTCGCTTCAATTCCTGCGGTAAATGGAACTAGTCGGGTCTGTTTTATTATTAGGGACAAAGAGGGTTAAAATTACTCGCAGCTTTGCATACATACTGATTCTTATACAATGTTAATAAATTTCTTGACTCAAAAATTGAATCTGGGATACCATTTCAGCATCACAAATTCCTGAAAACAATTATTTGACTGACATTTAATAATAAATATTTAATGTTGAATTACTTTGCAAAAAGACACATGATTGAGACAAAAGGTATTTGTGCGAAAACATAAATAAATACACTTAATCATTGAGCGCACTATTTCAAATCATTGCTAAGAAATAAACACAAACTGTAAAAAGCATTATTTCTTTAATATCTTACTGAGTAACCAATGTAAAAAATCACTGCACAATTTTCTATGAAGAGATCTCAACAGTATATGCTTGAAAATAACAAGCCATTTTAAAAGCTAACGATGTCATAGAACAGTAAAACATGTTCATTGGTGTGTTTGCAGATTTAAATAATATATTAGTAAGTTTGTTGTTTTGTAATCGTTAATTTGAATTATTTTATTTATGGGTTTTTTTTCAATCACTGGCAATGCAAGGTATTATTGACAAGTAAAAATGGGAGTCTCTATTAAGGATCATTTATTCTTTATTATCTATTACAAACGATGTCATACTTGGAAGTATAATTTATCAATAAGCTTTGTGATCGTCATTAAAGTTTGTTTTATGTACTCATTAAGGAACCTTGCCGTAAACCAGATAATTATAATCGACAGGAATGCCTTTCTGGGTATAACACAGCTTCAAACGTTGCAAATCAAAACAACAATGTCTGCTTTTATTTCTTTTACGTTTAAGTCTATCTTAATCCACTTGTCAAAGAGAATTAAGAGCAGGCTTGGTACAAAATAAGTAATAACGATTCTAAGTTCATCATTTTGTATTCCTGCAAATGCATTGCAAATGATCAATAATTGCAGACTAACCGTGCTGGTAACTCACTATTTTTTTTATTTTTAAACTGGTAAATGGATAATATTATGAACTTTTTTTTACTTTATATGCCAAATTTCTGAAAATTATTTCATAGCCCCAAAACCATAATTGAACAGAGTTAAGGTTCTCTTTGTGGTTTGGTTTTGGAGAAAATAGAGATGTTTTTATGTACTCCATGTATAAGAACTAGATCTTAAACGACTGGTGAGTTTTAAAGGTGTTATATTGGTGTGATTTAGTCATTTCATTTTCCTGAATCATTTTACAAATTGTTTATAACTTTTCCAGGTAGTCAATTTCGTTTAACTAGATAGGACCAATTTTGAAATGCTTGTTTAATTATGATAGAGAAACAGCTTTACATTTATACTCTTTAATAGATTTTGGTTTTTACTTCTCAGCAATGTGCATCAATATGCATCACGTTACCCCATCATTGATAATTATGAGAGCTCCTGATTTCTGTTTTTCAAAAATTATCATTGTTTTGAAAATTGATTTCAAATAAAGTAAGTATACAAAAAACAGTGTAAACAATTCACTAAACCATGTTATATCATCATTTTTGCTACAGTAAGTACAATCATGTACATGTTCATGCATGTATATGTTTGCCCTTAAATCATACAATAAAACACAAAAAGAATATGCATAATCAAGGTAATTTCGGTTATTTTCAACTGTTTTGACATTAAAGTAAATGATTTTTATTCTATATATGACATTCCAGGCAAAAGATATGATAAATAAAAGTATGTTTGATTATTGTTAATGCTGTAAGCTCAATTTCAAGTAGACTTTGATGAAAAATATCTTTAAACCATGTTTTTTTTTCTTTTTCTGAACACTGCATATTGAACATGGTTGAATGTTTAATTTTTTTAAAACTTTAATTAATAAATATGTAATCAATTGTCAATCAAATAATACATTTTAATGCTTACAATTTCAACCAACTGCTATGAGCATTTTGAACTGTTCATTACCAATTCAGACAAAGGGTAATTCACTATAACAATATCAAGCTGCCAAAGGGATATTCTATATGAAACAACACAGCATCCTCAAAAAGTCTTTTATTATTTATTTTTTAAATCTTGCTTATTTACTAGATGCAATCTGAATATTGTTGATGAAATGTTTTCTTCTAATCTGGTTTATTTCTTTGATATTTTTTGGCACAAAATTATGTTTTCTATTTTCTTGTAATCCGATGATATAAACACTTTCCAAGGTTCATATGCTGAGAATTCTTTAGATGTTATAAATATTAATATAAGAAGTTTAAGTAATAAAAGGGGAAGGAAAGTCATGAAACGTTTATATTGATATTAATAAGATGGTTTCAATTATAACAGTCGGTAATACTGTTTTGAAGATAAAATGCATAATTAAGCTGTTATGCTTTTTTGAAGTTAGAGAAATCACAATTTTACAGGAGGCTGACATGATGTAGAACTCTTTTGTATTGAAAACCAAACAAATCAATTATTTTGACGTCACGCCATCTTTTCCTGTTTTGGTTTACTTAAACAATGTACACGGTATAGAATAAAGGCTAGACTATGCCTTTCTGTTTCTAAAGTAATCAACTGAATAATTAATGATGATGTTTATGTTCATACATGTATGTCAATCTTTCTGTTAATTTTTTTTTATTCAAGTCCAACTGAATAAGTATGTTATAATTGTATTTAAATATTCATTCACTATACCCTAAATCTGGAATTACAATGTCAGAAAAAAAAATGACAGCAGACACTTTCTTAGATACTTGGCATCTGTTTACAATTACTACAACTATATGGAGATTCCTCCAACACTATTACAACCATGTGCATTAATGTATTGTTTGTATTGAAAATAAATACGGTTTACAATCACAGTAAATGTTAATTAAATGATTTATTGTACTGCATATCTACAGTTTCCTTCTGCTTTAATTACATGTTGTATCTTGTTCAAGTCATAGATGTGTTACGTTTTACCGAGACTTATTTAGATGCAAATATTAGCAATTTCATTCTGAATAAAGAAGGGTATGAAACTAACTTTAGGAATGATAACGTCTCTTTGGGGAGCTGTAATAACAAAAAAGTAAAGCTAAACAACACATAAATATGATAGCTTGAAATAAGCTATTAAAATTACTTTTAAGCTGTGTTCGCCGACAACCAACTTCTAGCAGTACTTTTGTGCAAAAACGTCCATAATCCATTAAAACAAGATATAAAAGATAGTTCTTGGCAGTCTAAATTTCAATTTTATCAGCTTTATTTCTACAGATGAGATCCAAACAATTTTGAACACAAACAACCAACAAATGCAATTTATACATCTACAATGATCACTGAGCATACATGTACCTTTATAGGTTATATTCTTGTAAGGAAAACATTTAAAGCCATGATTTAGACACTATCAGTCGTACACTTAGTATTCACAAGGCTACGTATATATGTATCCATCAATATTCTAATATTAATGATTCGTACAAAGGAAAGGTTTGGGACTACTAAATGCAAATTTAAACATTTGAACTAGTAAACAATTCTTTTGAAAATGTGACTGAAATAGTCATTAATGAAACTGACAACATAGATAATGCAAAAATTATTTCACTAATCAATGTACCGATATGTCTTTTTTACGTAATTGATTGTCAAAAAAAAACAAAACAATAAAAACCAAATTAGTCACCATAAGGCCAAAGGGTAAACCATGGATGGATTCCCTCTTACGCAAAACTATATATTTATTTATTTGAAATAGACTTTGAAAATAGGAAAATAAGCATAGGTTCGTATTGGATTATAAGTCTCTTTTGCATACGAATTTAGAATAATTAAATTTGTAGGAAAATTGTCATTAGTATTACAATAATTATTTTATATGTCGGTCATTAAGAAAATAATATGTAATTAATTGTAAGCTTGATTATTTTTTATAAGAAATGTGCAATTTTGATTATTTCAAATAGACTACAATAATTAATCAAATTGTAATAGTTGCGTATTATAGAAAGCTATAAATACCAAATTTCAACCAGACTCTTTATGGTCAACAGCTACCTTGTCCATTCTTTCTCTCCCTTTATCATAATGAATAAAATTTGTTTTTGAAACGTATTTTTGACATTTATGCTCTCTCTCTCTCTCTATCTCTCTCTTTCTTTCTTTCTTAAAAGTAATCAGCCAGCCAGTAACAATTCTTCAGATATTGCATATTATTTTTTATAAAAATGTTGCCAGTTTACCTGTTTACTACAACTGAATGCACTTAATTGCTTGTTTACATAATAAAAACAAAACAAAGTGATGAATTATCAATGCCTGCTGGAAACTATTCAAATAAATCAGGCCAAAGTCGCACTTCTCAGATAAATTCAACTATTCAACCAAACATCAGAGAACCTAAAATATAATGGTTGTTGCAGAGTTGCATCTGATGCCCCAAAATCGTTAGCATCAGCCCTTTTTAAAGTACTTAACACGTGCGCATAACGCTTATAAGTGTCTCAGTCAACTACGGAAGTTGCCTGATCATAGTATTCCAGTGACCATAAGCAATATGATTATAGAAAGTAATTTTAATATTTCAAGTTTTAAAAACGTCAAATAAAATGAATTGAGCTTACATATTATACTTGTGCTGAGGTCCTCTGTCACATTTTTGGTTAGATAGATTTAAATTACATTTGTATATACATAAAGTTTTCTATAAAGTGTACGTAAGTGGGTTCTTGGAATATATTTTTGTAGTAGTGATTATTGTTTTCGAGAATTCTTCAGGCATTATTTAACAATCTATTGCAATTACTCCCTTGATTATAGATTTAAAATGATTAATTATTGCACACTACTGCATTTTTCATAATTAGATAAATAAAAATGCTCATCACGAAAACAAGATGTTTTCGTTAATCAGCGTATTAAGGCAGACACCTTTTTGTGATTACACGTGGAATGTTTCGGGGCTTTTAATTTGATAACTTAATAACTCAGAAACACAACTTGTTCTTTATGTTTCTTGTTTTTATAAGGCATGTACATCACTGCAGTGACAAGTAAGGAACAAATAAGTGCGACATTGATATCTAAGTTGTGCTGGCATGTATCAAAAAAGGGTGATGCTTTTCTTATAGAGTATTTCTGTTTATATCCATGTATATGAAGATGGTGAAATGTATGGAACTCATTGGATATGCAAGAAATAAAATTGAAAGTTTATCATTCAATACTTGAACCTCCTATATGCACATAAAAATGACAGCCCTTGATATTCTGATACATTTAAGAAATAGTCTAAGGTTTATTATGACAAATAATCATCATTGACAAAAGCAGTTAAGATTTTTTTAATTGTTCTGAATTTGGTTGATATAATTTTTAATTCTTTTTTTAAATCATTGCATTCGATAAATAACTGAATAGCTAAAAACCATTTATATTCATTGAGTGCACAAAATAAAATTTAATTTAAAACAGTGTTTAGATAAACTGATGAACTTTGTCTGTAAATAATGTTTTGGCTTCATTGTGTTTATATTTAGAATGAAAAGAATGATGTCTAGGTCTCGGGTACACACGTTGGAAAGATAATTTGACTTTCGGAAATGTGCAGAAAAATTCCTCTTAAATATATTCTGCGAGTCTGCCTAACTATATAATAATTTATTTTGGGGCTGTTGTCTGTCTGTTTATGAAGGCGATACCTGTTTACATCGTATTTTCATATGATATAATATTTTTGAATAAGGAATTGAATTAGCCTCGGAATGGATATATTTTCACCTAAACGTTCATTCATTTTATGACAGTCACTGGATATACTTCACCGGTCAGACTCATAAGTCAATGCTCATATCAACGCAACATTTTTTCCCCTCAAAATATTCAAATTTCAAATGTAATTACATGGATCCAATAATACATATTTTAAAAATGTTTTAACGAGCATTCATCGGAAACATTAACTTAATATTTATCTTAAATGTTACAAACACAAACATGAGTACAGAAAAAAAAAACAAATCAGTAATATAAACCCACGTGCCCGCTTATTAATTCTTGGTATGAAAAATATTTTCCCCTTTTGGATTTTTATTTAAAACTGCCAAGTCTATATTTACCACTTTATTGTTATTTTATTAATGTAGGGACCTTTATGACAATCAGATAAGTAAGATCGACAGCAACGACTTTCAGGGGTTATCACAACTTCACAAACTGTAAGTCTGAAACTCTAATTTACTATTCCTGTGCATTAATATTCCGCCTATTTATTTGTTTACAATATAGAAATGTTTATTGCATGGTTCTAATCCACGATTCTAATCCACTGCCAACAAACTTTTACTGAGATGCTATTGTTATAGCAAAGATGATCAAATATTTCTTTTTGAATAAAAAATTTAAATTGATTAAGTACTAGTGTACTTACGCATGTCAGCAGGTAAAGTATAAAATTAATACGACCCGAACGGTGCTTCTCTGATATATTTTATCATTCAATTAGGAATAAAGAACAAGCAATAGATTGTAATATGGTTGATAAACATTTGCTATTGATACACCTAATACACCAATAATTTCTGAACAACAAACACATATCATGACGCTTATGGAGGTCTCTGCACATTCCGGTTAATATGGTCATAACCCTCTAGTGACCATGGTAATTTCTAAACAATGCATCACAATATTTTCAATATTTCTATAAAAATGTAAAATCTGTAAAATCAAACGATAATATTTTGATAATATCGATTTGCGAAGATTATTAAAAGGTATTTGTTATGCCAGATTAATTATATAAAATTAAATTTTGAAGATGTGACTGCTCATTAAGTGTTCCTTAATTGTAACTTTTTACCTTGAACGTATAGCAATAACTTGTTTTATTGTACAACGGTACATCATACTTTTACAGCTAAACTTCGCTTTTTAGGACTGATCAGAAGTAGATTTCTTTTTACAGTGTATATAATGAATCTCAATTGCCAAAAAAAATATACAGTGCTTATACTAGAGATATATTGAAAACATGTTAAGTAAAAAGTGTTTGGCTTGAAATATGAGTTTTTGACTAGAAAACATTATCTTAAAGTATGTACATAAACTGACAAACCACAGGAAGTAAAGAAATATTCCCTAATTCAAATTTTAAACAAACCATGATTAAAAAGCATACATTCAAGTTAAATAAAATGTGAAAATGATATACATGACTGAGAAAAAACACAAGATGGTTCGTAACCTGCCCTGTTATATCATGAAACTTTAAAAAAGAAGAAAATGGAGGCAGGGGAGATGGTCAATTGAGAAAAACTGCTGCCAATGGTAACAAATTATAAAGACTAGAATATGCATGTGAGGAATAATGAGCAAAAAATAGATTTTAAATTACCGTATGGGAAATGGGTATGATCTATCTAAAATAAGAGTTTTAAAACTTTTGTCGTACACTGGCAACCAAACATTAAACAAAAGTCTTTAAAGTTCAAAATCGCACATACACACGAAATGCAATTTTAACACCTATTTTAACAAGAAGTCCATCTATTCTTATTTTCTTAACTTTTTGAACAACAGTGTCAAAGAATGTTGACATTATTAAGGTGTATTTGGTCCACGTGGATTTTTTTGTCAGATAGCAGGGGTATGACTATGGTATAAAATGGCGAATAACCGACCATGCAAAGGCCTTGTGTATTGTTGTATGGGTGTGTTGTGAGCTGTTTGGTTGATTTTGCGTTATTTCATTTTTGTGTAAATTTGTTGCAACATCGATGGATTGGTTGTCCTATTGTAGTTTTATAATGACTTAGTCGAAAAGCTATGGTAACCACGCGCAAAAGCAGTATGACTGTTTTTGCATCATTGACAACGATATGCATTTAAACATTCAACATTGCCACATTTTGTTTCAAATAAGCATGGTATGGTACTTGTTTATCAAACGTTGATTCCATGTACAATTTCAACGTCTTTCTATTTAAGACTTTAAAATTTGACAGCCATTATAAGTCATAAATTGTCCTCATAGGTTGTCCAACAAAGAAATGTTTCTTCCATCAGTATAACGTCGTGTTTGTGTCAGCTTTTGTGCAGAATTAGATAACGCAACTGAGGTGCGTACGTACCTTTTTGGGGTCTCCATTTAATCATTAAAATTATGTTTAGTTTAACATCAGTAGAGTATCTTCGAGTTGAAATTTTATTTAAAAAAGACATACCTGTAGTTAGTCAAGAAATAGAGTCGTTGTTTAGAACTATTCGTTGATATTGTGACGTGATCAAGAGTTGTTTGTTTATGGAAACCAGGTTAGACCAAACCATGTCGTACCTTCATAAGAATGGTGATCCTTTCTTTCTCGTCGAATGTGATCGAACTATTTTCGCATTTGTTAATATGTAAAAAAAATTATAAATAAACAAAAATAATTAATAAAACAAACTGGGACTGAACAATTAGTTACTGATTACATTTCATTCCTCAAGTAAAGCAAAGTAGCAAAGTTGTCTCACTTCTATAATACATTCAAACAAGACTATAACAATAGGTAAAGTAAGTATTGTCGGCTTCGAAATGTAAACTATTAGTTTTACTGGTAACCCATCAATAAGATTTTTCGGTTCCCCGTCTGATATTGTGCATGAAATCGATGCGATTTTGTGTTTTATCTCTGTTTACAGTAATGCAAATGCTAATAAATATCATAGATATCTAATGTACCCAAGAACTTTTACAGTTGTTTTGACTGCTATCATCTGCATTTGATTAATAGATAAAGTTATTATGACTTTATTAAAGACCGAGAAAATAAGCACCGCCTTCAAATTTACCTAGTCAGTGTGCCCCTGTCAATCAACTGAATTGAGGCCCCAGATTGGATGTTAGAAAATGATTGACACTCGTTTACTCGTCCTGTGTATACCATGTCTAGCGCTCGCGACGATCGTGCAATTAACTTTTGTCTTTTGATGTATACCGTGACGATAAAACGCCATATCTTTTAGCACTATAATCATAAGAAACTACTGTTGACAGAGATAAAATTTTCTGCTCTTGAAAACTGTGAAAGATATGAATTAGAAATTTACTCGTACTTGGTTTATGTACCACACCAAACGCGCTGACCACCTGCAGTGTGGCGCCTATCATCTATGAAAACTTACTTTTATTAAAAAGGTGTAAATAATTGAGAATACAGAATTAAATTAAATCAAATATTACGTCCATGATTTATAACTTAAGTTATCATATTTCTTTAAAATATTTCACGAGCCGAAACCGGAAAAGAAACAAGTACAGACAACTCTGGTACATGCGCAGCTAGTAGAATCATGTGCACTTTAGCAGCTGATCGGAGAAGTAATACAAACGTATATTGTATAAATGTTGCATTAGTATTTGAGTACGGTACGATGATAACATATTGCATAAAACATCGCAATGAATTCTGACTAGATCCCGTCAGAAGCTTGTTTAATAAACGAAAGATTTTGGCCATGTCGCACGCTGTTATTTTATGCTTTATGTTCATCTCGACGATCGACAATTTCCTTTTCCAAGTATTATATAAAGATTTTTTTTTCGATGATCTGGAAAAATATCGTAAGTACATATATAAATACGATATTTTTCTAGATCATCGAAAAAAACTCTGTTGGTAGCATTTTAACACCCCGTGTATTTTGACATGTATACACAAGGGAGCGTGTTTCCCTCGGGGTTTCACACCTTTATCGATATAGGCTCCATCCCCACCTGAACTTACCTGAGGTAAACCACCCGGTTAAAAACCTCGGCCTTTAAGCGCGGTAGGTTCATTGACCACTCATAGTAGTCATACAATAATAAATACTATTTTTTATGTAACAACAAATTCTCTTCAGTAACTATACCGATTAATGAATGAAAATGAAAGGAATATTTCTTAAACGTAAGTAGCAGGTTAAAGAATGCTAAACTGGTATACTCTAGAAAGATGGAAATACAGCACAGACCGTCACGAAGACGAATCTTTATATTTCAATCAAGCTAACATGCTATAAAGTTTGTGTATAAAAAGTGTTACTATCTTATTCATGGTGCATATATACTTTAAAGTTGAGGATGGAAAATAACTAAAATAATATATGTTCTTATCTATATGAGGTACGATTAAAATAGCAGAGCTTCACAACACAAAATTGTAAGATAGTAAGCAAGGATTGTTTCGTTGTAAACAGATAAGTGAGAACCAATATTTTGGTAAGGCATTGCAGAAATTATTTGCTTTAAGGGTTTGATATACTGAATGCATATGATTTACATACTAAATTGTAGAAAAATTGTGGCTTACAGTTTAAGTAGCCGATTATGATTTACGATTCATAAATGTTTGTTTAGTTACTTTGTGCAAGGGAATTGTACAAAAATACATATAAAATATACTTGTTAACAGAAATAAAAACTTAAAATTTGAATAAATGTTTGATTTTCTGCATGGATATAAAATTCATTTGAATGGACGTTTTGGTTTCTTTGGTTTTTCCATTACCAGTCATTCGATTTAACAGTGTAATTGTACCTTAAGTTGATACATTGTGTTCATTGATAGGTTCCTATCTTCCAACCAGATTACTCAGATTAATAAGAATGCATTTCAAGGACTATCACAGCTAAGAGAATTGTCTAATTTCACTTCATTTACAAACTCTTTAATAAATTTTAGAAATTTTTTTTTTTCATAAATGTTACAGTTACACGTGAACGGTGTTTTTTAATATCGATGACATTTCGTCGTGATGACATGCCAAAAAAGTTAAGACATATACAACGTTTAAGTTATATCATAAATTAATTATTTAATTTTGAGAAATAATAGCTCATAGAATCTCACTCTTGTAAAAGTATCTGATCTTGCTAACAACAATCAGTATTATGTAGCATGAACTATTTTTAGTGGAGCTTGTTCTGAGTAAAATCCCTAGGGAGAACAATGACGATTGAATTTTTCTACACATTCCTTCGTGTAAAAAAATTGCATTCATGTTTTAACCTTATTCATGAAATTTGACCCGACAAATGTGTCCTATATTGCTTAGTTTGTCTAACATTTCATAATATTTCATGAAAAAAAAAATCAAGTACAATGCGTACTGCTAAGAGAGACATCCTTTGAACTTTTAAGTCACGTTATGAAATAAGCAAACTAAACTGCAAAAATACACTTTAGTTTTTAAAATACAAATAAACTACGACAAAGCCAACCGTTATACAGAAATGTTTAAACATAACTAAGAATAAAACTCACATTATAAGACTTGTAACATTGGCTGCATGCAGTGTTCTGTAATACTGCTCTAACTCAAATACTGTAGACGTATTTTTTTCAACGGGGTCATAATTCCGCGAAGTCACAATATCAATTTAATCCGCGGGTAAAAATTTACGCGGATTCTTTGAATGAAAAAAAAATCATTTGAATAATTAATATTAAATTTAGTTCTGAGCGATTTTCATTAATTAGAATTTGTCCAACTTTGGACTTAAATTGTAAGAACTGTTCACAGTGAACAGTAATTATCGGTTGTGCACTGGTCGGTAGTCATTAGTTAGCCGTCAAAATGTTACGACGCTGACTGATTTCAATAAACTGTTTCTTTTTTATCTGTTTATATGCATGTCGTATTTTTAAAGCCAAATAAATATTTTAATCTTTATTAACACCCACGGTTATTTCTAAGTAGATTTAGATTACATTTGTATATGAATAAAGTTTTCTATAAACTGTACTTAAATCGGCTCTTGGAATATATTTTTGTTGTAGTGATTATTATTTTCGAGAATTTTTCAGGCATTATATAACAATTTATTGCAATTACTCCCTTGATTATAAATTAAAAATGATTAATTATTGAATACTATTGCATTTTTGATAATTAGATAAATAAAGATGCTCATCACGAAAACAATATGTTTTCGTTAATCAGCGTAATAAGGCAGACACCTTTTTGTGAATACACCTGGAATGTTTCGGTGCTTTTCATTTGATAAATTAGTAACTCAGAAACACAGCTCGTCATTTATGTTTCTTGTTTTTATAAGGCATGTACATCCCTGCAATGACAAGTAAGGAACAATGAGTGCAACATTGGTATCTAAGTTGTGTTGTTATTTATCAAAGGAGGGTGATGCTTTTCTTATAGTTTTGTGGCTTCATTGTGATTATATTTAGAATAAATAGAATGATGTCTAAGTTTCGGGTACACACATTGGAAAGATGATTTGACCATCGGAGATGTGCAGAACAATTCCACTTAAATATATTTTGCAAGTCTGCCTAACTATATAATAATTTATTTTGGGGCTGTTGTTTGTCTGTTTATTAAGGCGATACCTGTATATATCGTATTTTCATATGATATAATATTTTTGAATAATGAATTAAATAAACCTCAGAATGGATATATTTTCACCTAAATGTTCATTCATTTCGTATCAGTCACTAAATGTACTTTCACCAGTCGGACTTATTAGTCAATGCTGATATGAACGCATTATATTTTTTTTTCAAAATATTCAAATTTTAAATGTAATGTCATACGTCCAATAATAAATGCTTAAAAATGTTTTAACGAGCATTCATCGAAAACATTAATTTATATTTATCTTAAATGTTACAAATAAACATGAGTCACTGGTATTAAGTCGATATGCGTACCATTTGGGACGCATAACATAAACTGGCGACAAGCTCTGCAGGTTTGGAAGTTTACATTGCTCTATTTATTTATTCAGGTCGTATTTCAGCGGATTAAACATAAATGTTTGAAGAGCTACTGAGTCTTCATATGTAGCGACTTATGAAATAAACTAAACCCGCATAATAATTGATATTTCCTCCATTAAAGAAAATCCCTATGATATGCGTACCTACAAAAACAGATATACGTACCATAAAACAAATAAGAATTTCTGGATATGCGTACCATCGGTAAGATGTACGTGGGTGGGTGTGTGCGCGTGTGTGAGTGTGGATACCAAATGTTCTTACTAGTATTTCTTCATCAATAAAAAAATATTAAAATGGCTTACATTTAGATGTAGCATCAGGTGCGACTTAAATCTTGTTCTTGAATTTATTCAAACAATAAAATGCTTAAATTTATTTAAACAACAAAATGCTTTCTTTGGGGATTCATGTGGGATATGAAGGTGGCGAAATTGCAGGGAAAAAACCATAAACCGCGTTAGCGGGTTATGTAAAATTTTTCTGCAATGATCGCTACCTTCAAAACCCGCATGGATCATCAAAGATAGCATTTTATTGTTTATATTTACGTCTTTCTTTTAACAAATTAATAAATTGATCGTAAAAATTAGGTAAAATTACCTTATTTATTGTTAATGTACATCAGTACATTACTAGTATATAAAAGAAACAGCCAAATCGTCTTCGACGGTAATTGAGTCTGATATTATTACATGTGGTGTTTTTGTGCAGTCCGATATTTTTCTTACTTCGATTAAGGTTTCGACCAATCGATAAACAGGACTTGAACATTTAAGCCCTGTCAGTTTCTTCAGGGCTATGAATCACAATTGTTTTTATCTTAAGAAAAAGAGGATAAATTAATCGGTAGATGTTAATAAATTCCTTTGTGTGCTCCAATATTTTATGTTTTTGTAAACCTTGCTTCGAACCATACCGCAAACTTCAAATACGTTTATATATATTTACAGAGATATTTTTTACACTTAAAATACCTATATATTGTAGACAAGGAAGTAGACAACATGTATTAAAAATCAGAATAAACATAATCAATAATAAATTGTGGAATATAATTTAAGGAGACTGGGCGGTCAACAAATTAGCCATCAAATCTTCCTTTAATTTTAAGATATGATCTCTTTAGTATAAACTATTATTTAGTAAAGAAAAAGTATATATTTACCTTTAAATTTTGACATTTTCCTATATTGTTATATATAGCTCTACTTTTAAAAGAGATCAATACAGTCTAAAAATGGCGACAACCATCGAGCGCTCTTAAACAAAGACCGTACAGTGTAGAGAAATATTTTCATACCTCTTTGTTTTTGTTTCGGGATGCTAGTGATCAGAGCTTTGAAACTTGTGCCCAATCACAATTGTTTTTATGTACAATAAAAATATGTTAAAATCAAATCAGTGATCAGAGATCCTTAAATCCACTAGCTGTTTAGACCAGAAAAACTCCAAATTATTTTCATATAAAATAATATTAAAACAGAAATTGAAATACATTTCATTGTATTTTGTAAAAAAAAAAAAATAACTTGAATAAAAACAATAAATGAGAAATCTGTGTGATTCAAATTACATGCTACATGTTTACCGGTATAATCATCAGATTACCACTTTAATTCTATTTTTCTATTTGAGTGTTTCAAATGTCTTTCCCAAAAAAGTACTCAAATTTGAAAAAATGAGTTTGTTAATAAAAATAAGTTAAAAAATGAAATAATAACGAATGGAACAATAAATAAATTAAAGACTATATTTCAAAAATGTTACCGTTTAATGATTAATTCTGTTGTAATAATAAAGCATGAACCATTTAATTCTCAGCGTATTTATCATTTTAAAACAACTGACATTAAATAGGATTATTTCTTTACAACTATATTTGAATGCTACTATTATCTACTTACATGGGATTCATCCATTATTGTTTCTAAATTCTCCGAAAAAGAAGTATTGCCAGAATTGAGGTTCAGTATTAAGTGTATATCAAAACCGATTTTTCAGCAATGACATTAATTTTGTATGATATTTTGACAATTTGAATATTTATTTCCCGCTACTATGAAGTATATGCCTAAGTTTTAAACATAATAATGCTCTGGGGATAATAAAACAATGAAACGTCTCAAAACCGAACAGTTCAATGAAAATAAGAACACACAATATATAATAGATAGTAGCTGGTACCCATATCATCAAAATATGGTACGTATATCCAGAAAATAAAACAAGTCATAGGTACGTATATCATCGGGATTTTCATTAATGGAGGAAATATCATTTAATATGGAGTTTTGGTTTATTTTATAAGTCGCTACATGTGAAGACTTAGTAGCCCTTCAAAGATTTATGTTTTACCCGCTGAAATACGACCTAAATAAATAAATAGAGCAGTGTACACTTCCGAACCTGCAGAGCTTGTCGCCATTTTATGATATGCGTGCCATTTGGTACGCATATCGGCTTAATACCAGTGATGAGTACAGAGAAAAAAAACCATGTTTTTAATGTGAACTCATGTGCCTACTTATTAATTATTGGTATACATAATATTTTTCCCTCTTGGATTTTTATTTTAAACTACTAAGTCTATTTTTATCACTTTATTGTTATTTTACTCATGTAGGTACCTTCATGACAATCAGATAAGTAGGATCGACAGCAACGCCTTTCAGGGGTTATCACAGCTTCAAACTCTGTAAGTCTTTTACTCTAATGTATTTTTCCTAGGAAAAATATTCCGCCTATTTATTTGTTTACAATATAGAAATGTTTATTGCATGGTTCTAAACCACTGCCAATAAACTTTCATTGCCATTGTTATAGCAAAGATGATCAAATATTTCTTTTTGAATGAGAAATGTAAATTGATTAAGTATTTGTGAACTTAAACATGTCAGCAGGTAAGGTATGAATACGGCCCGAACCATTCTTTTCTGATATATTTCATCATTCAATTAGAAATAATGAACAAGCTATAGATTGTAATATGGTTGTTAAACATTTGCTATTGATACACTAAATGTGTTATCGTCAACCATTTCTGAACAACAAACACATATCATGACGCTTATAGAAAACCCTGCACATTCCAGTTAATATGGTCATAACCCTCTAGTAATCATTGCCATATCTAAACAATGCATCACAATATTTTCAATATTTCTATTAAAATGTAAAATCTGTCAAATCAAACGATAATATTTTATTATTATACTTTCATGTTAAATACTGAAATCTGATTAGTTTAGACGCAGTTGACAATACCCTCATACCTCGTTCTCATACCCTCAGCGTTAGCAACACACTTGGCAACGGGCCGATAGAACAAATTGTTACATGCGCGTAAATTATGCGCGTACGGTTCGCCGAAAAACGCAAGTCTTTTCCATATAAAAGCAGTAAAATTTACTATAAAATTAAGACATTCAGTATAATAAAATAAATAGTGCCTGTTTGGGAGGGTACCAGTTGAAATTGACACCCCTCGAAAACCATTGTCAACCGACGCGAAGCGGAGGTTGACAATGGTTTCCTCAGGGTGTCAATTTCAACTGGTACCCTCCCAAGCAGGCACTATTTATATAATATCGTTTTCGATGATTATAAAAAGGTATTTGTTATGCCATATTGATTAAAAAAATACGGTTTCGAAGATATGACTGCTAATTAATTGTTCTTTATCTGTAGCTTTATACTTTGAACTTATAGCAATAACTTGTTTTATTGTACAACGGTGCATCGTGCTTTTACAGCTGTACTGTTGCTTTTTAGGACTGGTCAGAATAAATTACTTTTTATATAATGAATCTCAAAAGCCAAAAATATATAAAACAGTGCATACACTAGAGATCTATTAAAAACATATTACGTAAAACGTGTTTGTCTTGAAATATGAGTTTTTGACTAGAAAACATCATTTTAAAGTATGTACATAAACTGACAAAACACAAGAAGTAAAGAAATGTTCCCCAATTTAAATTTTAAACATACAACGATTAAAAAGCATATATTCAAGTAATTGTAAAAAAATAGACATGTCTGAGAAAAAATGCAAGACTGCCCTGTCATATCATGAAATTTAAAGGGGAAGGAAACTAAATGTATGTTGTACAATAAATCAATTAATTATCATATACTATAATTGTAAATCCTATTTATTTTCATTAAAAACCCCGGAACAATGAATAAATCAAGAAAATCGATCGCTTAATTTAAATTTCCCGCCGCTATGGGAGCTGCAATTGAACTTTAATCTATGACGTCACAACTCTGCAAATAGTAGTTTAGAGTAAGAATGCGGTGTGCAGAGCTTGATTTTATTTTTAAATTTATATTGCACTATTTGTTTTCAAGGAAAACAACTGTTCTTTCATATTTTGACTCTAAAGCCATCCCCAAATCGTAATCTTCTGCATTTAAAGACAGCGCTGAAGCACGGACCTAGCTATATTCCTATTCTCCATGTATTATATAAAGAACACTGTGCCCGATACGTATGACAGTGCCAACGTAGTATCTCATTTTTGAACCCGCTTAAATACAGTTTCGTAAACTTGCATATATACCAAATGATTGACTATTGCCGGTCCGGACTGCATACGCCCTAGTTAAAAATATTAATAATCACGTACTGTCACAAGCTTTTTCAGTATGTAAATACATAGTTGACGCAAAAGTATGGTCGGCATGCTGGTAGTAGCCATGGGCTAACACATTCCGAGATAAAAAATAAAAATAAAAAAACCCAGAGACAAAAGAAATGTTTTGAGTCGAGGAACCTTCGAAAGAGATATTGTCGTTCTATTTTATTTATTCTCTGACCAGGTGTATATATTTTGATTTATATGTTGGTTAATATTGTTTATATTTATTATTTTGTAATGTAAGTCATGATAGAAAAAAATATTTTTCCAACATCATAAAATATTTTAATAGTATTCGATTTTGTAATAGAAAAAAAAAAACTTGCTTTCCTGCCTTTTCCCCATGCTATTTCTATCACTGACTTTTCTGCGCATATGCGCAAATCTATACATACGTGAATCGTTTCTAAAAAGGCATAAGAAAGTATTCATTACTCTTTACAATAAACAACCTTAGTACTCAATTAATACCAATAAAGAATATGTCTCATTTGACGCATATTGTCCTTTTTAAGCTCAGAATACTGACAAACGTGTGGTCTGTATTTTGTCATGAGTTTGAGTCATATAATTTTATATAATACAGATCCATGACATGGTACGATACATTATCATATTTATTCACAGTTTGTATCACATAATTGATTAATATAATTGTGTATCATATGATAATTATAATACATGTATCATGCTAAATTAATGGGATACAATTATATCAGTTTGGATCATTTGTTCATTATTATTTCACATTATATAATAGAAAAATCATATCTACTTATAATATACAACATCGTATGACAAAACATTGTATTTTATCAAATAATACAATATTGTATTGTCTCCTTTGATGCAATAAATCTTATATGATGTACAATTTTGTATATATGAAATAATATCATATCGTATCATTTAATACAATATCATATCGTATCATATGATATTCTCTATTTTCTATTTTCATGTTGTGGCCTCACAAAGGTGATGCCTCGTGTAGGTGAGCTCTGTAATCTTTGATTATCTGTGTTTTAATCTTATTAGAGTTGAATAAGTAGTAAAACACTATGCCATACATTTTGTGAGTATAAACAGATATCAGATTTTGTTTGATTGTAAAAGTCATTCAACACCCTTCGGAATAATTAAAACTGGAGCAATGCTACATTTGAGAATGCATGTTAATGGAAAGCAATAATGGAAGCATGGAGATGAAATCTTTGATTACGAACGTTTACGAAGTATGTATTGGATGTTATTGTAAGTATAGCTCTTTAACAATCCTACGGGGCGCGCGGCACTTCTAAGGCTTACTATGAAAATATCAATGGATTCAAACGTTCAAAAAACGATGCATATGTTATTACAAAACATCTATGTAAAGTTATTCTATTTTATGATATGAATTTGATATAAAAAAAAAACAACATAATAAATGTCACTATTTATGACACTTAGTTTTGTCCTCTGAATTGACAGTCAGGTGATATGAGTTGATAATTCTCCCGTCTTATTTTATCTGTGATATTGATGAAAAGACATATCAGTTACGAAATGTTGAAAATTTCACATTATTTTATTTCGTAATTTTCAAATTATTTTATTTATCAGGGTGACCACCCAACATTTTTGTTGAATGTATATACATGTACTAAAATAGATTGTTGATACAATTGAACATAGTATTAAACACGCGGGGGTGTTAAGGAAGCATATGGAATCTGAGTTCCATGTAATTTCGTGAACTCACAAATCTTAGTTATAATGTACATATTTAAATATTTAAGCAACGAAACGTAGACCAAAAACCAATAAAAATTACTGGAGACAATTTTCATCACACATTAGATTGTATTACGTAGATTTACATATTGATGACGTCATGACTGAAAGTTGAATGTCGTGTAATTTCGGGAACTCACAAATCTTAGTTATAATGTACATATTTAAATATTTAAGCAACGAAACGTAGACCAAAAACCAATAAAAATTACTGGAGACAATTTTTATCACACATTAGATTGTATTACGTAGATTTACACATTGATGACTGAAAGTTGAATGTCGTGTAAATTTGATCGGAAAGCATTGTAAACAGATTCAAAATATAAGTAATCTAAGCACTTAAATAAAGTATTTTGGTGTGATTTATTGAAAATGCAACAAACGAATACTGGGAGGGATGTTAGTTTTATCAAATATTCGCTAAAAGGTATGTAAATTGGCTTTTATTTCTCGGCCAGGCTTTCCTCTGTCGTTGTTTATGATATAAAAACCCGACTAGAACAACACTACCCCGTTTTTATTGAACTTCTAATTTTACATGTATCGATTGTTTGATCAATGCTTAAATTGAAAAGTGCTGCTAAAATCCTGTGTTATGTGTTGTTTTGATGCAACATACCGTTTTCCGTGCAAATTGAATAAAAGTTGGGAAGGTTTTTTGAGAACCGGATGAATAACTATTTATTTAAGGGGACTATAGGATTCTAGCAGCGGTTTTGATAAAACTGAGATGTTTTGCCTTCACTTGATAGGTTTTTTGTATTGTGGAAACCGCGGGGTAGTGTTGTTCTATCTCATTTTATGTTAAGGAGTATACATAAGCTATTTATAGCTGTCTCGTGATAATGCACCGATGTGGCAGTGATGAACTACCCGATTTTATTGCATTGACATCTATATTATTCAAAGGATAATACTAAGTTTTTGATCTGATTCAAAACAGTTATTTAATCTGAAGATTTTTAATATAACAGTCTAAATAAGATGCTAAATTGCCCATATGCTTCCTTAACACCCCCGCGCATTAATACCGAGCGCAGCGAGGATTAATGGTAACACGTTTATTTAAGAAAATCAGTGAAAAATGAGAGTTGAATCAGGGGTTCTATGGGCTAAAAATTTTTCTTCCAGCCCTGGGCGCCGCCATGTTGGCCGTCATTTTGTTTTTAAAATGCTAATTCGATCATTGATTGACTGACACTCGATTTAAAACTTTACAATGTTTTAACTGAAGGTAATTTGAATTTAAAAAGATTAAAGTGAAAACCAGATAAGTTTCAATAGTGTTTCATTCAAGAAACACGACTAGTTCTACGTATGTCTTATCAAATGATCAGATGGAAAATAAAAACATTAACATCAAGGAACCGATCTTTTAGATACTGAATAAAGTATTAAATTTTATTACCAGTAGTCGACATATGAATTAAATTGATAAACAATGAAAGAAGAAATAAAATTTTTGTCGGAATCACGTAACTCTCTTCGGCTATTTCCGAAGACAAATCTGTACGTTTTACGTACGAGACATGACGTCATAATGTAGACTGAGCACACGACATTTAGTTTAACTTTGGCTAATGGTTTGAGTAGGCGGATAATACTGTGTGTGTTTCAAATAAATTGTTGTACAAAAATCAAACTGCACTGTGTTAAATCTGCGCTCGGTATAACGGTCACACCGTTTACATATTACTTTATGCTGTTCCATAACGAATTTTAAATTATCTTATTTATTTTGATAATATTCGGTTATCTGGGATTAAAGGAATGGAATGCATAATACTGATAAAATGAACACGTTGTAGTAACTGGGATTGGGAAAAATTGATTTACTACCGTGTTCAGAAAAGGAAAATATGTAGCCTGTTAGTTGATTACTGAAACATCGACTATTTTGTGTCAGATTTTTCATCAGAAGTTTAATTCTTTGGTTTATTGTGCCATGCATCATGAGTGTTCACATACGAAATCAGGAGAAAGTCCGCAGCATTTTTTGACATTTTTCCACAGATGTAATCAAGTTTGCTATTACCCAAGAGATATTTTTAGCAAGCAGCACATGGTGCTCTTGAAGACAGTAGTATTCCTCAGAAATGTAGAAGTATGTTTGGGCTCATTTTATTTCATATACATTTAACACGTATACGGTTCGTTTTGCCCAGTTTAGGGCTTGTTAAATTCTTCATTGTTCACTTTCTCAACTTTATGGATCTTCAAAACAGTACAGTAAGATTTTTGCACGAGTCTGACCGTTTCTTATGAGGCACTACAATTATCTGCACCAGTCGGGTCTGTATCACGACTAACGACTGAGAGGGCCTAAAACTGTCCGAAAATTTGTGTACATATATTATACGAATAACTATACAGATTCAATAAATTAGATACCTATATTTCAAACAAATGGAATTTTTAATCCGTCAATTTCGTCTTATAAAACTCATAAAGGATACATAGGGTCAGAAGTTAAAAAAATCCATTGCAATAAATAAATTGCTGAATAAAAACGGTATCATGAAACGATTGTTCCTCTTTATAAATATTTATGTAAGACATATGTAAATGGGACTTCAAGATCAGATTAGTATTTGTAGGGGCCGTAATTATATGTATCTAACAATGTTTCATTCACAAGTGTATAATATACATATTTTATTTTCATCTTCAATCACTCACCTTTACGGAAAACATTATTGTTGTACTCTACTTGTCAATTAAAATCTTTGTTAAGAAATTTCCCTTCTTATATCAAT
>WFKH01010211.1:11009391-11033208 GCA_016163765.1 Magallana hongkongensis | reverse complement strand
AGGAATACAAAAACTATTGAAAATAAATTTTATACTGTATAGATTTTATTAAGAATTAATTTCTATAGAAAAAAAGCAAAGGGGGCAACTCTTAAATAAAAGGAAAAGGTCATTGATTAAGCCCATACATATCTGTTATGCACCCAAATTCATTGAATCTTGGGCTTTTATGGATCGGAAACCTTAAATGATTGTCATCCCAGATATGCTTTTTATATAGTTTAAAATAGTACATTTTTTGTCCGTATGTGGGATATTAGTCGCAGTTCAATACACTTTTTATTCAGACTGGAAAATGATTTATTTCATACGTTTAAAGCGTTGTTTCAGGTGTTTGCATACACATTTTACGCTGTGCCCCCTAAAATAAATAATCCAAACACTTTTTGTGAATGTAACTACGCCTCTGCATAGAGTAGTTGAGAGAAAGAATGCGGTGTGCAAAGCTTGATTTCATGTTTTGAATATATATTTCACTATTTGTTTTCAATGAAAAAAACTGGTCTTTCATGTGTTGATTCCTAATTAATCTCCAAATCCTAAGCTTAAGTGTACATAAAAAGACACCGCTGGTGCACTGACCTAGCTATTGTCCTAGTCTTCATGTGTTATATAAAAAACACTGAGCCGGGTAATTATGCCAGTGCCAAGAGAGCATTGCATTTTTGCATCCGCGTGAGATGCAGTTTCGTAAAAACCCATATATACCAAATAATTTGCCAAGAGGGTATATAACCATTTTTGTTTTAAATTATGCGTCTAATCAACATATTTGTTTATCTCCCAAACCAGTTTTATTATGAGAGAACATTATTCAATAGACACATCTGATCTTGGCCAGTACCAGTCTCCGTGTCCCACAAAAGACTCAAAGAGCACACAACTTTTCCTCATCGGCCATAAAAATGAATTGGAAACTTCCGATCTATGAGTATTTTACAATTTTATGAGCGACAATGCTGTATAATAAACCACCTATAATGACACTTAAGGGACCGACTGGAGTTGGCTTTGTTAATTATGTACCACAATGTAACAAAACAGAACTAATATGTTTCATTCACCCTCCTCACAAAAAAAGAAGGACATAGTATTCAATGAAATGAAAAGTTTTACAGAAATGGCCGCGGTGCAAATGCATGCGGTTAAATTACACAGACATTTATCATGCCATTGAGATTTCGTGGAAAAGTAAGATTTAAAACAAAATCACTACATAAACTACATACAATAATGACAATGACAATGAGCACACGGCGAGTGCGACCGGTCGGCAGGTGATGCTTACTCTTCCTTGACTCCTGATCTCACCTCTATTTGTTTAGGGGTCCGTGTTGCTCTGCCTTAAATTTGTATTTCGCTTGATGGATTTTTGAGATGGTAGACAGTTTGTTATTGTCACTTTTCATTAGACAGACAGTTAAAGCTATATATGTTGTATTAATGAATGTTTTTAAAGAAATGTTTGTGAGTTTTCATTAAGCTACATCAGTCATAAACTTCTCGAACTTTTTACAATTTAATGAAATCGCATTTCAAAATATATTGAGTATAATTTCCATTTCATTATTTTACATTCCGGTCCGGACTGCAAACGCCCCAGTTTGAAATATTCATAATCACGTGATTTCACAAGCTTTTTTAGTATGCAAACAAGAGGTCGACGCAAATGCGTGGTGGGTATGTTAGTAGTGGCCATGGGCTAACCATTCGAAGACAAAAAAATCAATAAGACAAGAGACAAAAGAAATGTTTTGAGTCGAAGAGCCACCGGAATATATGATGTTGACGTTATATTTTATTTATTCTCTGATCAGGTGTGAAAATAGTGGTCTATGTTTATTGATATTAATTTTTATCCTTTCGTAATGGAAATAATGAAGGAATAAATCATTTTTCCAACGTCATAAAAGTATTTTCATACTATTCAATTTTGTAAACCTGCTTTCACGCCTTTTTCCCAATGCTGTTTCTCTTAATTACTTTTCCCGCCCAAATTCGGAAATCTACACATACGTAAATCGTTTCTGAATATGGAAAAGTTAATATCCATTTTTCTCTACAGTAAACAACCTAAGTACTCCATAATACCAATGAATAATCACTGTATGGAATGTGCTAATCGAAAATCCGGTTGATTTGGATCACCGGCTATACTTTTGTCGGGTATCTCTAATTTACCGTCTGCACATTTAGACAAAAATGTAATATTAAACACTTTTAATCAAGTTCGATTAAAAATGCATCAAACTATCTGAACAGTACTATTGTTATTTTTAAAGTTTATTTTATTTTTCTCTTTTGTTTTTATTTTTAGTCACTAATGGCAGGCGTTTATCATCAGTCTGATTGTTAATATTTGACTATCTATCCATTTAAGTGACCTTTGGAAGTAATCAATGAAAGATATTTATTACTATATATTCCACGATTATATACCAAGCATTTACAATTATATTTGATGACTGGTTCATCTCCATGCCTTGAGAATTACACCAATTATATACCTACCCTCATTTTTGAAAGCTAATTTTTGTTTGCGTAGTAATTTTTTGAATGCGACACACACAGGTTGCGACTTGTCGGCAAAGGATGCTTACTCCTCCTAGGCACCTGATCCCACCTCTATCTTTTTTTTAGGTCCGTGTTTGCTCTCCTTTGATTTGTATTTCGCTATATGGATCTTTGAGACGGTTGACAGTTTGTATTGCAATTGTGTTCTATTGCCTTTTCTCTTTATTATTGTTATACCAAATTTGTTATTACATCTTTTGATTTTACATTGTGTTTATTTTGGGAACTATGGGGAAACAATATAAGTACGATCGATGGCAATGCTTTTAATGGGTTATCACAGCTTCAAACATTGTAAGTTAAAATTACTTCTGATTTGTTTGGAACATTTCTTCCGTTTTTCTCTCAAAAGTATCACATCTTGTGTAGCATGCTTAAGGACAGGTATGGAATATGGTGCTTGCTCTAATTTGATGAGAACATGTTTATAACTTTAACATGGAGTTTGCAATCTAAAAGTATTACATTTGATGATATAATAGCTATTTTGATTAAATAAACTCTATTTTAATTTTGTTTGATTATATTCACAAAATGGTATGTATCAAATATACATGGTTATCTCAGATGTAAGTACACACGGAATTTGTTTTACCGATTAATTGGCGTTAAAGGGTTCGACTGATATACATTCAACAAAATGTTTTCAAAGCATATCACGAGTGTGCGCTTTGTAGTACATGTACTAGGAGATCCAAGACGGGTTTAACAACAACAATTTCAACAATTAAATGATATTGGTCCTGAGAGGTGCAATACGCAAGGTCTAAGATCACAAAATGCATAAATGACAATGATCCTGTGAGGTGCAATACTCAAGGTCAAAGATCAAAATTTTTTTCAGGGAAATTATATATCAGTGGGAAGGAATTGCGGATTTATTTTGACGAATGACGTTGCTAATAGCCTATTTATTCTAACTAACTGCTTATTAAGATGAAATAATATTAAGTAGGACCATGAGGCTAATTTTGAGGAAATAAACTATCTTTTACTACTTTTCGGACTAGGAGTTTTATTGTTTGAACAAATCACATAAATAGACATATAAGGGTTTTTTTTCGACAAAATGTCTATGCATTTGGGAATAAATTTGTTAGGACTATTTTTCTTTTTTCAGACAAAAGGCTATATGATAGGACATGTTAAATGTTTATTCGATCATTTTTTTCGAACAAATTAGAAATTGTTAAAAAAAAATATGCTAGTCAATCTTACCAGAAAATCGGAGAGAGAGAGAGAGACAGAGAGAGAGAATGATAGAGGAGTTAGAGAGGGAGCGTTTTGTGTTTGCCAGCGAGATGTCTCCTCTCTCTTAATGACATCCTTCATTAGACCTTAACTAGACTTTTCAAAAGCTATATCACAACAAATGAATGCATGTTACAATCAATTTAAAAAAAACTGCGTTGAGGGTAAATATTGTCTTCATAAGGCCATTTCTCCTTGGCCAAGAATGCTGTAAAAAGAGGAACAACCGTAACTGCTGCCAATTGAATGCTAAATATAAAAATTCGGTAACGGAGGTAGTCACTCAACCTCAAGGGTCACCGATGGTCAGTTAACTTCAAAGGAAAAAGGGGGATACCTTACCTGTGTAGCCGTTTCCTTTGCCTCTTTGAACAATTTTGAAAGATTTGATGGCCCTATGAATGTTGTTTAAGTAAATATTGCCAAAATCCGAAAATTGAACCTCGCCATCATGAGTGCTGTGACTGTTTTAAACAGAGCTGAGGGTGTTAAACTAAGAATTCTCTTCTCGCACAATTTTTAACAGAGCATCAAACAGGGCCAATTAAGGATCAACAAATTTATGCCCTCCCTGAATTATTTTCCTTACAATGCATCATGATAAACTTTCGGTAATTCCCAAACTTTTAAAAAAAATATTAAATTAATAAAGTTTGGACCTAGAGTCTATAAGCTCATCTATTCAAATTCACGTAACAACATTTCTACATCTGAGCAATCGAATGAGATGTTGTCAATACCAAGGAAAACAAGAGAGCTAAACAGAACAGTTTTAAACTAATAGCGAGTTGATCTTTGTTCTGCAAATAATCCAATATAACAAGAAAAAAGGTAGTGTTTTGATATAGTAGTCCTTTATTCCCCTTTATTCTGTTGAAGTCAATCGGGCAAAAACTAATCAATCAAAGCGTTTAGGCCACGCAAACCGTACCGTTCACAAAGCGAACCGTTCCGTTCACAAAGTGTACGGAACCGAACCGTGCAACTGGTGTAGTAGCACGTTTCAGGGGTCTGTATAATCTATAAATATTCAGGATTTATAGTTAGATTTCTTTCACTCTATCTTTTTATCCTCACATGTAACTATCTATCTGTCTCTCTGTCCGTCTATCTTTCTGCACTTTGAATTTTTTTAAAGTGCGTGAATATGGTCTATATTAACGCACTTAAAAAAAAAATATTGTGCAGGGTCCATTAAAATTGTTAAGACCCTCAAAGATGATAGGTGATTTGTTTTAACCTAGTTTAGTTCGATGCTACATATATTGACAAGAGAACCCGAGATTTTAAGTTATCCTGGGTAGCAATTTTGTAATGAAAAAGCTTGTCGATAAAATAAATTAGTTTAACAATTTACACATGAAGAACAACAGTTCAAGGGTTTATTGAGATTTGTATATCAAAATGGCGTTATCACATGAACTGCACCAATTAGCCGCCAGCTGTCCTTCCATTGTTTTTTTTTTTATCATTTTTACTTTGTGAATGTTTACTTCTTTAAGAGATGGAGGAAATGATGAATTTAAATGACTAAATTCTGTTTATACAAGTATATGGAATTGATATGATGTTTGGAAAGAAAAGATGCGGGTGCATTCTTTAAGTAATCAATTCGAATATTAACATTTTGGTTAAGAACAAAGTCCATATTTTTATTGATTTATACATTGTTTTTTCATAGGGCGTTAAGTGTCTTGATGAAAAAAAATGTTGTTGTAATCATAACGCACTTTGAAATTTTTTTTTAAAAGTATGTTGACTTGGTCCAAACTTTAACGCACTTTGAGAAAAATTCCAAAGTTCGTTGATTTTGTCCAAAATTTAACGCACTTTGAAAATTCTTTTCAAAGTGCGTAATTTTTTCAAAGAGCGTTGCATCACTGCTTTCGATTTTATAATGTTGTATCATTAAAAGGTGCAACTACAACGCTTATTGATAAAAAGTATGTATCATTAGCGGTTGAGGGTGTAGATATTTGCTTGTTTCATTTAAGACGCCTAATGATACAATTCTATCATTAGGCGACGATATATCATTAGCCGTTGGCGGTCAACTGTTAATGCAATAATTTATAGCATTTGGCGTTGCAATTGCAACTGTCACGCTTAATGATATTTATATCATTAAGCGGCGTTGTATCATTAACGGTTGTTACAATGCTACAACACATTAAAGTTAAAGAATCTATGATTTTTAGTCTATAATTATCATTTTGTTATTTTATTTACACTGCTAAATTGAGTGCACCATTGAGTTTATATTTAAAATGAAAAAAATATATAATTATATTAAACTTTCGGCTACACACATGCATTTGAAAGATAATTTGACCATCGGAGATGTGAGAAAAACTCCCGATAAATATATTTTGCAAGTCTGCCTTAATATATAACACTTCATTTAGGCGCCGTTGTCAGTTCATTTCGGCGATACTTGTTTATATCGGGGTTTTTTTTTCATTTGATAGAATATTTTTGAATCACGATTGAAATTAGACCCAGAAAGTATATATTTCCACCTAAAGGTCCATTCCTTTTTTACATTTAATTCGTGACGGTTACTGAATGTACTTTCACCAGTCGGACTTATTGGTAAATGCTGGTAACAGCAAGAATTTTTTTTCCATAATGTTTAATATATAAATGAAATTACATCTGTCCAAGAATACATATATAAGTCATTTTAAATAGTATTCATCGGTAACATTAATTTCACATTTATTTTGAATGTTACAAACACAAAAAAGAGCACAAAGAAAAACATGTCAGTAATATGAACTACGCGTGCATGTATATCAATTCTTAGTATGCATAACAATTTTTCCCCTACGATTGTCATTCTACACTAAACAGCCTATATTTATCACTTTATTGCCGCATGGTTCCACTCTAATGACCACACATTTCCATTTAATTGCTCGTGGTATATCACTGATGCCTGCACGGGTCTTTTGAATGGAAAGTGTTAATTGATTAATCATTGGACCAATCACCCTGGTCAGCCTATAAGACAGCATTGTTCTTAGAATGTATAACAGACAAATCATTTAAGTAAAAAATTAATTTAGAGCATTTAATAGTAAGTAATTAAAATCAACTTTACAAGTGCAAGGAATGGAAAAAAGAAAGTTAAATTTTCATTCTGTCACTTTTATTCCACATACAAAAAAAAGAATATATCTCAGAACACTGTTGGCTGTTTATCTAAATACAGTGTTACCCATTCAAACCATGATAAGTTCAATTATTCAATATATAAACAAAGACCGTGCGATAAAAGGGTTGTTACACGGTTGCCTCGTCAAGCCGTGTTACAACCCTTACTTGTTGTTTTACTCATGTAGGTCCACTGATGTAAGTCAGATAAGTAGGATTGACGGCAACATCTTTCAGGGGTTATCACAGCTTCAAACACTGTAAGTCTGTTACTCTGCTGTTTTATTCCTATGAATAAATATTCGGCCAATTTATTTGTTTACAAGATAGAAATGATTGTTGCACGGTTCCATTCCACTGCAAATAAATTATCACTTAGTTACCGGTGGTATAACAATAATGACCATACATATCTTTTTGAATGAGAAATATTGTTTAATTTTTAGTGGACTTATACATGTCAGCAGGTAACACACGAATTTGACCCGTACCACGCTACTGTAATAGATTTAATAATTCAATCAAGAAACAAATAACATGCAATAATATGGTTACTACATTTGCTATTATACATCAAACGCGCAATCGGCAACCCCTTCTAAACACCAAAAAACTTAGAACGCCCTTAGAATCCTCTGCACATTACGGGAGTCATATAGTCATTGTCCTTTAGTGACCATGGTCTTTTCTAGACAAAGCATTACAATATATTCAATATTTCAATTTTAAAACAACAAGCGATTGGCGAAAATTATATAAAGGTCAAATGCCGGATTGATTTTTTAAAAAAATCAGTTTAGAAGGTAGTTATGTTCATGAAATGTACCTTAACTGTAGCCTTTAACTTTTAACATTATTGCAAGAAATTGTTTTATAATAAAAAATACTTTCAAAGCTTTTCAATCACTTTTAGAACTGATCAGAAGTAAATTATTTTTGTACATAATGAAAATCAAATTGTCCTAATTTTCGAAATGAACTGTTTTAAATAAGAATAAAGTCATTGTATAATTTTGGCCAAACAGATGTATTGAACAAAATTAATGTCCTGGTATTTTCATTGTACTGTTAATTTTAGGAAGTTGAGAACTTGCAAAATTATATACTGTCGAATAACTGTATTTTTGCTTTTAAATGTTTCTCATTACTCGGCAATGTGTGTAAACACCTTATTTTCTATCTGTCCTCAAACATGTCACACACGATGTGATAATTTGGATAGAAAAACGAAGGAAATAAATAAACAATTACAGAAATCTGCTTTTCTATAATTTCATTTTACTTACAATGTTTGAAGCTGTGATATTCCCTAGAAGCATTGCTATCGAGAGTACTTAATATATCGTTGCCTCTTATTTTCCTAAATGATAATAATGGAAAAGCACATTGCATTACAGTATAAACTTTTACAAAATTTTGTGGAAAAAAAAGGCAGCTATATGCTTTTTATATTAGAGGCGACTTCACTACGCCATATCAGAGCTATACATGAAAAGAGTTTTAACGAAAAGTGTCTTGGTGTCATAAAACAGTATGAAATATCTGTCGTAATTTGTTACAGAGGGGCAGATGGATAAAAGATCAACATTTCACTTCACGTGGGTCGATAATGACGCCCTATATGAAAACCAGTACAAGCGACGTTTGCACAGAAATGTTATAATTGCAAAATAATATATCTCTAATGTCTACATATGTGTATGCAAAACAAGATGAGGTTACTATACGTTATACTGATTAATGCACATGAAAATCTACATGTAAACGTGATCTATTACTACCTTGTTCTCCTGACCAAGTTCCTAACCTTTAACATTTCGTTTACGATGATGCTGGGTGGGAGTTACGTTAGAAAGGCACAAAAACAGTTGCCGGACCCGAAGATAAGAAAATTGCTAATCCGATAATATTGATACCAACACAAATACAAAAATACAAGCAATACACTTAAATTGCACAAAAAGGTATTAACATCAAATAAAATATTAAAATTTACACTATCCAAAGAGGAAAGTCAACGATTGTTGTAATATTTTCAAAAAAGTCCGAAAATCGTACTCTTGAGTTAGAAAATTTGTTATTCAGGATATGTACTTTTAGCAATTTTGTTACAGATGGATATTTTACTGGTAAGGGACATTGATGGTAACCTAACAACAAAACTTTATGATAAACGTGATGACTTCAATTTTTCTAAAGTCAACTTTCCTTACATATGTAGCAATACACCTTCATCACCTGCATATGGGGTTTTTGTCTCTCAGTTTTTTCGATATGCAAAGGCAGGCTCTACGTATAAACAGTTTCTAAGGCGAGGCAAGCTACTGAAAAACAAGTTGATAAAACAGGTCTACCAACAGTCTCAATTGAAGTCATATTTTCGTAAGTTTTCTGGTCGATACAACGACCTTATCAGCAAATACAATCTTCCACTGGGTCGCATGCTGACTGACGTTTTTCATACTTATTGTTAGACCATAATTAATCAACTTATTGTCTACGGATTTTTCCGTTTTCTTGATTACGACAAAGAGCACACGGCGGGTGTGACCGGTCAGCAGAGGATGCTCTCATTCCAACAGGCATCTGATCCTACCTCTAATATTTTTAGAGGCCCGTGTTTGCTCAGCATCTGTTTTGTATTTTTCCTTTGGACTTTTGATTTTGAACACTGTTAGTTATAACCACCTGTCATTTTGAAGAAAACAGTACATGATGAATTATGAAATAGGTAGACTTTGGAGTATATGAGAACACAATGAATATCGTTATATATACATTTAACAGTTTGAATAACGTTGGAGAACATAATCGTGTGAATTATCGTAATTATGAGTTCTATTTACAAAAACCGCTGATAAGATAAACCATGATAGTATTTAATGAAAGTCGTTTCCAGATAGAGCTTCCGTCATTTGGCCCTGACATGGTTTTAAAAAAGTTTCAAAAACAGCTAAATTTTTTTTTTTTTTGCTTTTGGAGAGAGAAAAAGAAAATTGGAATGAGACGAGGAGAAAGTTTTGTGTTCGCCATCAACGAGAAATCCCCCTCCCTTAACGATTCGCAAAGTCGTAGATGAAATTACATTTTTGTCATTTGTCTTATATCATAACAAATGTATGCAGGTTACAGTTTGTTTTTTTTAATTTGAAGAAAATCTGGCGTTCAGGAGAAGAGTCATTTTGATAACACGTTTAAAATACTAGTCAATGCATCATCCGCTAATCTACATTTAAGGTATCTTGTGGGTTTGCTTACGTCACCATAGGAATTGACGTAGAAAGTTGACAGTCTTAGCAAAATTATTTAACTTTAAGAAAATTACAAATAATCTTTAGCGGCTTTAAATGAAATATTTCAAGAAGGTTGATTGCAGTTTATACAAATTTTTAATTATAAAGTGATCAAAATTCAAAGATGTGATATATAAGTTCGCATTTTTTTCTATTAGGTATGCTTAGGCCCTAAATGATAGAAACTTCGTTACTTTTACAATTAAAACTTTAACTCTGTTTTCTCAACTAGTGATCTAAAGATCGAAATCTAGCGACTAATTAATTACGATAACGAACTTATTATGTCTATAGTTTTGATGAAATTATTTCTGCATTGATTCAGTTACATGAACAGAAAAAAAGTCATATTTATTCTGTTTACAGGCTAGCATTAATTGCATATCTGCATTCGATGCCAACTAAAACAAACATAATTATAATATCTACTAAGTATTTACATGTTATAATATGTGTGGCTAGCTAATCAACGAATTTCATTTTTGGTTCTCAAACGTAAGATAATGACGTCGTGATAACGTAGTATAAGGTCATAATGTAAATATTAGGGTTTGTAGAATATTTAAAAACTTTAAAGTTTTAATGCAAAAATTGGTCGAGAACACATATTGATGATTTTTATGAACTGAGTCTTAATTATCTCCTCTGTTATTGTGTTAAGTAAAATTAATTCATCTGATTCGTTTTAAAATTAGGAGAACAGGTTCAAAATGCGTTTAACTACTATAATATGTATGTTGCTTTATATTTCTATCATTGAAATTGCATTGCTTGAATTAATCATCATTGCTGCGTTTGAAACACGATTCCATCATCACCACAAAGACGAATCTCAAATAAATTCCAGGAATAAAACTTTGAACCCAATGAATCAAGCGGACAACTTTTTAGGGTGTGTTTTCTCAAAATTTCATGATTCATTGTGAGTAAAATAATCTAGGGAAGACAAAAATCTATGAACTGTGCACTTTAATACATGTACAAACGAAAACAATGGTAAACAATGAGAATACATGTATATGTATTGCTGTTAGTTGACCTTTACTGAGTCAAAGAATCACTGACACTAAAAACAGAGTTATCGCCTATTGAAGTTGAGGAGCGCCGATAACGCCTTGAATGATAGGCCATAAATAACGTATGTAAACAAAAACAGCAACCGCCGCCAATTGAGTGCTCAAACTGTGGTGGCAGAGACTCAAGAGTCACAAAGGGTGAATTTACTTAAAAGGGAATGGGCCAGGACCTTATCCGGTTTTTTCTTTGAAATGTCGGTCCCATGAAAGTTGTCGAAATCCGAAAGATATACATACCATCATGATGAAAGTGTGGAGGTTATGTATAAATATAGTATTTTCTTCTCGCGGATTTAGACCTCTTTTGTACCCCGTCCAATACTTACTATAACGCTTATCCATGTAGAAAATTGTATTTCATGGACGGGTACGAGAGTACATTATTTAAGATGCTGGGAAAACGTCCACATGTTTTCACATAGCATCAAAAAGGGCCAATAAAGGATCAACGAATTCATAGATTTTTGTCTTCCCTAGATTATTTTACTCACAATGAATCATGAAATTTTGAGAAAACACACCCTAAAAAGTTGTCCGCTTGATTCATTGGGTTCAAAGTTTTATTCCTGGAATTTATTTGAGATTCGTCTTTGTGGTGATGATGGAATCGTGTTTCAAACGCAGCAATGATGGTCAATTCAAGCAATGCAATTTCAATGATAGAAATATAAAGCAACATACATATTTTAGTAGGTAAACGCATTTTGAAACTGTTCTCCTAATTTTAAAACGAATCAGATGTTTAGGTAATATTCAATGTGATTTAAAAAGGAATGTTAAATTTAAAGGTCATAGGAGACGGATTTTAACAGTAGTTTTTTTCCTAATAAATATCAACTTTGTACCATAGAGTATTCATAAAAAATATTGGACAAAATTATTTTGAGCATTTACTGTAAGAAATAAAAGACCAAAGTTGCCAGCGAAAGAAAATCGCATCGTGATTATCGTTTTGGAATTTCCGAATTTGTGACGTCACAAGAGACCACTTTCAATTTGTGAAAAACATGCAGAATCAAAACAAACGGTAGATAAACGGCGAAAATAAATTGATGTTGGAAGCGTTTTCGGACCAGGGCCCATGATTTGTTGTCCAGGGGTATTAGTTTGAACCTGTTTTAAATGCAAATGCGATTCAGGCGTGCGAATTTCCATTAGAAGAAGACAGCTATGAGGAACAGGATCATGAAAATGCACCGGCCTATAACACAGTTACACTGACTGGTAAACAATCACAATGTCTCCTTTGTTAACATTTTAGAGAATTTTTTTTTCCCATGACGTAAGAACAAAGCACGAAAAGTTAATATATGCCCAGGCTTAGCCATTATGTCCCATACTCAATATTTTTATACCACAAGGTTAGAATTTCCTCGTCACACATTGGAGAAAATAAAGATGTTAATTCTTTCTTCCGAGTCCATCACGGGATTTTTCAGTTATACACTACAGATTGGTCAAATTGTAACGACCTACATTTCTGTTTGTATCATTTTATACGTGTGTATGATGACACATAAAGTATAACTACATGCGCGGATCTAGACATATAACGTTAGAAAAAAGGGGAGTGGGTCTTGGCCATTCTGGAAATCCACATAATAAAATATGACCTCGAACCTCCACTGGGAGACAAAATTTTCGAACATGAGTGTGCAATAGGCCTATATTTCATAAGAAATATAAACATTCCTTTCTTTTCTGCCAAAAATATATACAAAAAGTATAAATAAATTTATTCATGAAATAGATTTTACCTTTAAAATCAAATATAATTTTATTTTAATGTGCGACTTGTTATATTATTCAGGTGTAGCTATAGTTATGACATTATGGAAATATCCAGAGAGTACAAATGCTGCCTGGGAATACCCGATGTTGCTAGGAAAGTACATCAAGAGTAATCACAGTGCATTACCCAGCATGAAAGTTTTATTGTTAACTGCCTGAATCATCATGTTTTGGAATTGTATTCTTATGAGTACATTTAAGTCAATGGACCCTTTGAGGATGATGAACCAGTTCATGAGTAAGTTCTTGTAACATGCAAAAAGAAAGTAAATAAACACAAAATAATGAAACAAATTTCTTAGGGAAATAACCTCCCTCATTAATAATTTATTTTAACATTGGATTTTAAGTTCTGCATTTTATTATCAGGCTGTATTGACACCTTGCAGTGTGTCAGGTTTATTTGGAGACGTCTTGGACGGCACAACAGGAGGATCCTGCCAGCATGTGTTGTGAAGGCCATCAAGAAGCAGTTTTCCAGCCAACAGTATTGTGGGTTTCGCTACCCTGGGGAAAAACATTGATAAATAACACATTAAAACTAAGTCTAGCTGAAATATGGCATCTTGTTAATATTCAAATTAATAAACCAAGTGATTATGACACATATATAAAGTGTATTGTGTAATATTCAGAATTTCAATGACAGAATGCAGACTCTCCACAGCATCCCTTAGATCAGAAATGTAATCTGTATTGTAAAGAACATAAATTTTACAATATATACTTTTACATGTATATATTAAAGAATTTTTCTTAAGATATTTATATACAAACATGAAACTCACTAAAAGTTCCTTTGTGACTCCCTCTCCATGTCGACCTTTACGATAGAAGACACAATACTGCTTCTCTCTTTCCTCTGTTCTACTTTGTGGCCTGGTAACATTTTCATTAAAATGGAGAGCTGCAAGGTATGTTCTATGAAGAAAAAAGTATTGGTAATCACAATAAATTGGGTCTAAAATGTTCTCATAACCTATTGAAACATAATGCTGAATCTTTGTCACAGTTTTATGATTGCCGGTAAATAGACAAATGCAATGTGCTATGTGCAATCTAGATTTATACCTGGCTTGCATCTGATGTAGATGTTGACATCATGGTCATTCCTGTCATTAGACTCATCTCCTATCGCCTAAATTTAATAAATAGGGCATCGATTGAATTTTTCATTTCTTTTAAAATGGCTATATGTACAAGAGGGCTGTAGGTGAGGTATAAATTGCTAACAACACTTTGTTTATCTCTCGTTTTTTTAATTGAATATTTTCGTTTCGCATCTGTTTTGACAGTAACATTTATATAGTAGGCTAAAACATTTACTCATTAGTACAATAAAATTAAGGAACATCGACTATAAAATAGTTACCATTTAGTATTGTATACCTGAATATGCGTCGAGTACATGTAAAATGTATGACAGCAGATCGATACTAACACGCACCTTTATAGTGAATTTTATTGGCCGTTATGTGTACGCTAAATTTTCAATGAATTCATATTTAACAATTATATTAACGAATATTCGTCCTACAACGCATAAAATTAGTTTTTGTGAGATAAAGTCCGTGTTTTGAAGTTTTATTGACAACGTACGTACCTCTATCGTCCTCCGCTTGAAGTAGCTACTGTAGGCTGTTGAGGTTCTCGGGTTTTTCTCGGACTTTACGCGTACATGTCAAACAGGGTTGGTATGACATCTGGTCGAAGATCCAGCTTATTATAACCACACTTTTTAGCTAAAGCGGGATGTGTTTGGCACACAGCTTCGAATAATCGGTAACTGCGAAGCCGTCACTGCGTAGATTTCGCACCCAAATCGTAATGAATTTTGGATCCTTTGGGAATAAGTACATCGAAACACCCTCTGACTTCTAAAATTGCACTTGTAAGCCACACACGGAACCATTTTGATGTATATATCAAACAAACTAGATAGAGAACGCTACGGTCGTTTGGATAAACAATCCACTATATCGCGTCAAAGTGGTCTCTTCTGACGTCATCAACGAAGGGAGATAAGTCATCATACTCTTATGGTTCTTTTGCACGAAGCCAACTTTCGATGGGCTGTAATGCCAGTTACCTTGCGAATTTTATTATAATATTTATATAGTAATTTTCAGTTATAGAAAACAAATTTATTTTCAGCCATAACAAAATTTATTCAAATATTGTCTCCTATGACCTTTAAGTCTCATAACCTCATTTCTCAATATCTACAAAACTATATCGTAAAAACAAAGATGAATTTAATCATAATATAATTTAATAAAAAGATATATTATAATGTTACTATGATATGTTTTTGTAGACTCACGTCCAGAAGCATAGTTGTTTTAATTATCAAACCTTACTAGGCAAAAATTGTTGCTGTCTTTTTGCAAAATGAATGATATTTGTAGTTGCAGTTGTCAGTATAAGTATAATACCAAGTGGGACAAGAGTTTTGAACAGAATGAACAGAACAGTATCAAACTGTTAGAGTTAAAATTTGACCAAAAACGTAGAAATGTGGACCTAGTTTATTGCAAATAATCCATAATGACCTCAAATAAACAAAACAATGGTTATGTGATAGTAGTCACTTTATTCAGGTGGATAATTTAAAAATATTTGAGTGTAGAACATTGGGAGTTTTTGTACAGGAGTGAGATGTGCTGAAGTTGTACAATCTTAAGCGTAGTGTTGCGTTTTAATAGACCATTTCCCCCTGTAATAATGCTTAAAATACCAATAAAAAAGCCGACCTGAATAATGTGGTTCCATAGCCATTGTTAAAAACTGCTAATTTCAAATTAAAAGATTAATCTTGTCAAGAACTAGGTTACCTGGTGTCTGGGTATACCATAGTGTGTTACATACTTTGTAACAATATCTTAATTAGGTGGTAGGACCACTGGAGATGCGTAGTACATGTACAATAAAACCTACTTGTTGTGTTGTATGAACTGGCGGTTGAGGGCCTGTATTTCCTGAAAGACTTATTAGCAATGAACTTATTTAAGTATAACTCTGATGTTGACCGTTGCGAATGGTTGGTATCAAATGAAATAGAGGAGTTACACAAACGTTCGACCTTATTTTTGAGGGAATCAGCTGAACTGAAATGGAACTAGTTTTGGGTTTAGGTCTGTTGCCTGATCTCTATTTTCTACTTTTTTGTGATAAAGGACCGGCAATATTATTTCTTCTAATCACAACGCGTTGTGCTCTAAATAGTATGGTATAATGCCGTTATTCTGAATGTTGATTTTTCGATATTATACATTATCCTGTATACCCGCTATCCTGCATATCCAGCCTACTAATTAGTTATATTATTTTATTTTAATCAGGTTACATCTCCATTTTGGAAAAAAGGTGTAAAAACAAAATGCACATTCTTTTTTGACATTGGTACATTAAAGCGGTGATGTGATTTACTGTATACCAAGAACCTGAAATTGTTGAAAGGCACTTACAATGATACTTCAGTTGCTTGAATTTATCTTTCTAGTAAATATTAAATTACCTAAATAATAATGATCAGATATAAGTTTTAGTGGGATAGTTCTATATTTAGAGGTCGCGTCATCAAGCTTAAGATTTTAACAACCTATGAAAGAAAAGAAGCACATGACTTATTTTTAATGTGTGTTTTCTTTTCTTTGAACACACAAGATATGACACAACTTGATTGAATAAAAAAGGTCATTTATTATACAGTTAGTCAATTCTGGTTGAAACGCCTCATTTTATTATCTAGACAAATGCATCTATATCGTATAACATATCTTGTATACGTCACAATATGACGGCGTGAAAAGCGTATTAATAAGTCGCTTGGTGTTATATTTACATTTTGTATAAATTAACCTCAGTTTTTAATTTAATGAGCCAAATTGTCTGATTTTCGCACATACATTCAGTACACGAAATATTTAACGCCTATTTTAGCATCTTTTTTTACTTTAGTAATTTTTTTTAACAACATTGTAAAAGAATGTAGACATTAATTAGGTGTGTTTGGTCAATGTGGATATTTTTCAGATACTTGGTAAGACTATGGTTAAAAAACGGGAACAACCGATCATGCAAAGGTATTGTGTGCTGTTAGAAGGGTGTGTTGCGCGCTGTTTGGTTAAGTTTGCCTATTTCATCTTTGCGTAAATTTGTTGCAACCTCGATGGATTGGTTGCCCTATTGTAGTTTGATGTTGGCGGAGAAGCTATGGGTACTGTGTGCAAAAGCTGTGTGACTATTTTTGCATCATTAACAACGATGTGCATTTAAAGCCTCATCATTGCAACAATTTTTTTTTTTGAACAAATAAGCAAATCGCATGGTACTGGTTTGTCAAACGTCGGTTTCATGTACAATTGCCATGTCTTTCTTTTTACGACTTCACAATTTGACAGCCATTCTAGATCTAAGTCTTAAATTGCCATCATAGGTTGTCCAACAAAGAAATGTTTCTTTCCTCAGTCTAACTTCGTGTTTGTTTCTGCCTTTGTTCAAAAGCTGATAACGCAACTGAAGTTTATACGTAGCTTTTTGGGTCTTTAACCAATTACAATTGTGTTGAATTAAACATCAGGAAGTTAAATTTTCATTAAAGGGTCTTAGTTTGAAAATATTAATAACTCCAAATGCCATTCCGGCCGAACCATGTTTAAGGTTAACGAGAATGGTGTCCCCTTTCTTTCTCGACCATGGTGATTGAACTAATTTTGACATTTGTTCAAGGACAATGAAACTATGCATATGACGTACAATAAATCAATAAATTAACATCAACTATTAATGTTAGATCGTATTTATTTTCATTAAAACATCAAAACAATGAATAAATCAAGAAATATCGATTGCTTAATTTAAAATTCCCGCCGCAATGAGAGCTGCCATTGAACTCTAATCTATGACGTCACACCATCAATTTTGGTCTGTGTTATCAACATAGCATCAGTATTAGAAAATCATTATATTCACTCTAAATGACAAGTATTTGAAAATATGAAACCATATCGATTTGAGACCTTTCTTTTACCTTTGACTTTCCGCTAAATTACAAACCAATGACAAAGGAGCATATTCGTTGAAATCTAAAAGCTGAGGGTTAGCGTCGGAGGAATCTCCGAGTAGTGCTGGGAATTGTTAACAGATTCCAAGTATCGTAGAGTTAAGCGATTGTTTTTACAACATCACGACACTTTAAACGTGCATAAAAGCTTAAATACGTACTTCGTTTTCAAAACAGCATGACCAAGTGTAATAATTTCAACCACTTTATTAGAATAAATAATGTTTTTGGACTTTCCTTTAATATGTACAAGAATAAAAAAAAATATGTAACAATAAGCATATGATTACATTTTATTTCACAAAGAAGCAAAATATGCTAACTTGTATAAAACATTCAAACAAGACTGTAAAAATAAGTAAATTAATGGCTGCAAAATTTAAACTATCCTCAGTAGTTTTCTTGGTGATCGGTCAATAAGGTTTTTCGGCTCCCAGTCTGACATCATGTATGTAATTGATGTGATTTTGTGTCTTGTGTTTTTGTGGATCTCAAACTAGCAAATTAAAAATTTTAATAATATAAGTATTTATGAGGCAGCAATATATTTAAGCTGGTTATTATGAATAACGTCTAATTTGACTTGTAACGTCAGAACCTAAAGACTTGGAGTCGTTGACTCGAACCCGTCGTTATTGTTATGACTTTTACAAGCGCTGTAGATTCATTAACAAACCTTAGCAGTCATACAATTACATTGTATAAAAAATATCTTTATGTAAGAAAAAGTTTTTTTCGGTAACTATACCGAGTTCTGAATTTGAATGAAAGGGATATTTAATTAAACGTTAGGAACAAGGTAAGGATGTTAAACTGGCATAATCCGGAAAGATGGAAATACAACACAGAATTGTTTATATTTCAATCAAGCCAACATGTGTTATAATATCTGTATATATATAAAGTGTTACTATCTTAATCATGGTGCTTATATACTTTAATGTTGAGGATGGACAATGCAGGTAACTCTCGATAGCTCGAAATCCATGGGACTGAGGAAAAACTTCGAGGTATCAAGAGTTCGAGTTTTCAAGAGTTCGGAATTTTCCGGGTTGACCGACGGGTTTTAAAATTAGTCTTACCGGATGTTATGATTAAGCCTTTTATTTAGTGCTAACCTTACGCACGTGCTTAAACACCGTTTTCTTTTCAGTTAAACATACAGAACTGGATGTTTTAAAAACTAAATACAAACAAATAATGAATAAATTCATAACATTTATTTATTTTATGCATCACATTGCTCAGTACTACTTGACTGCGAGACGACATGTGATAAATCAGATAACTGAGTATCACCAATTGTTCCCACTGTACGGGTCCTCACCAGCTGTAAGAACTTGTTCAGCAATAATCATTATAATGACAATGAGCATCATTGTCATAATTTTTACAGTTTTATAATTCTTAAATTTTGACCATGGCTCAATATTATCGTTTCATCTCAATTAATTTTTCATTTTCATTGCGTCTCCAAATTATCGTAAAACGGTTGGTGTTAATTATAGATTCGGTATGGTCAATCATCAAACAATTATCACCTTGCAGGACAAGTGTCGCCTGAATAAACAACCCGTGACACGGGTCCCGCGTCTAACGCCTGGAGCCATTTAAATGACCAAATAGGTGTTAGTTAGGTATAACGCTTGGAGATACACAATGACTTCGAGGTATCGAGAGTAAAAAACTATAGATTATGAATAACGGGACTGCAGTTTGACTTCGAGGGATCAAGAGTTTCGAGAGATCAAGAGTTCGAGATATCAAAAGTAAATTTGCTTAGTTATATAGGGAAAAAAATCGGGACCCTAGACTCACTTCGAGCGATCAAGAACTTTGAGCGATTGAAGTTCGAGCCATCGAGAGTTACCTGTAATTACAAAAAAAAAATAAATGTGTTATGTATATGAGATTAGATAACATAACAGAACTTCATAATTTGAGATAGTGATGTTATTAAGCAAAGATTGTTTGGTTGCAAACAGATAAATGGCAGCCTAATATTTTAGTAAAACATTGCAGGAATTATTTTTTGCACTAGGGTTTGATATACTGAATGCATATAATTTACATACAGAATTGTAAAAAAAAAAAAAAAAACCAAACAAACAAACAAACAAAAACAAACAAAATTGGTTTACAGTTTAAGTGGCCTATTGTGATTTTAGATTCATAAATAATTTGAGTTTAGTTACTTCTGTGTACGAGCATTAGATTGGAATACATATAAAATATATTTGCAAACACAACAGAACATGAAATTTAACTTAATATTTGACTTATCGCATGGATAATTCATTTGCATAAGCGCTTTTGTTTCTTTGGTTTTCTTATTACCAGTCATTCAATTTAAAAATGTAATTACCCTAAACGTTTATATCTTGTGTTAAATATAGGTTCCTATATTCTAACCAGATTAGTCAAATTGACGTCAATGCATTTCAAGGGCTGTCACAGCTTCGACAATTGTGAGTAAAAACTAAGATTTTATTTTTTTGGAAAACGGGCTTACTAATGAAAGGTTAAGCGAGTTCACACCAGGTAAAAAAACATCAGTTTATAATGGGAAAGACACTGGACTTTTGTATTTTATTAAAAGTTACATATGAGCGCAGTGAGGTACATTTTTTCTCCTTTTACATATAGATAACTTTGACAATATACATTGACCAGCTGAAGGAGAAAAATGTACCTAAATGCGCTTGTGTGTTTTAAAGGCTTTAAATGGGGGGCGGAGCTAAAGTTTTAAAGAGATTGAATGTAAACACTGTACCCCTACCATAAATAATGATTTATATCTCGCATGTAATTGTTTTTTTCTTTGTTAAGAAAGATATTCTACAATAATACATATATCAGAAATTAAGTATATACAAAATAGAAAGAGAAATTTCGAAATTTACTGCCAATTTACTGGGGGCCTTATTTCACGTCATCTTTGTAGAATTCTTTTTTCAAATATAACAGTTACACGTTAACGATATGTATATTTAATTATATAGATATATATATATATAAACGACATTTTCCCATGATGACAGGCTAAAAAGGTAGACTTCTACAACATTTGAGTTATATTATAAATTATTTAATTTTGTTTACGAACAAAAGGCCATAAAATCTCATCCTTGTAAAGGTACTGGATATTATTAACATCATTTAATATTATGTAGCATGAACTATATCGGGCAGAGCTTGTTCTGAGTAAAATTCGTAGTGAGAACTACGAAAAATTAATTTTTCTACACAATCCTTCCTTTAAAAATTGCATTCATGTTCTTACCCTATTTATAAAATTGGATTACCCGACAAATGTGTCATGTGATGCTAAATGCGTCAAATAGTTCATCTTATTTCATGTAAATTTTTAAAAAAAAATCAAATACAATGCGTACTGGTAAGAAAGTCATCCTTTGAACTTTCAAGTCACATTATGAAATAAGCAAACGTAACTGCAAAACTTCCAATTTTTTTTTTAAATAAGAACAAACTACAACAAAACCAAATCTTTATACAGATATATAAAGCAAAACTAAGAATAAAATTATGTATGTATTTCATGAAAAAAATCAATTCCCGTGCCTACTGGTAAAACAGTCAACCTTTTAAACTTTACAGTTACATTAAAAATTAAACTTTTGCAAACTTAACTGCAGAAACACTTCGGTATTGCAAATACAAACAAAGGCAAGCCTTTAAACAGATATATAAAAATTAACTAAAAGTAAAATTCACACCATAGCTGCTTATGATATTGGCTGCATGCAGTGTTCTGTAATACTGTTCTAGCTTAAATTTGTTGGTATATAATACAAACATAGAATTTGAATACTATTGGTATGTACTTGCCAATGAAACTACAAGGAGAACAGAATGTATTCCACTTGCGCAGTAAAACTTTGAAATCTTGAATCTAAGATTTAAGAAAAAAATTGAACAATTAAATATAAAACGATTCAAAAAATATATAACCATATATATCAAATTCTCACCATCAAATTAATTGAATAAACTCATAAAAATATCAAATGTCGTCAGCTTTAAGAACTTATGTCTTCCAAATAGTTCATTATCGCACTAGAATACATACACAAATCACATTAAAATTCAAGCAATATTACAAAGTACTGTGTCATATAGATCTTATGCAAAAATATGTTATAGAAAGCACTCGGAATTTGTTAAATTGACCAACCTTTTTGCATTGCAAATCAAATCTATGGCATATAATTATCAAAGAATAGTGTTTATAAAATTTTTATAAAATTACATAAGTAATATTTTGATGTTAATATATAAACTAAATTCATCGTACGCTTGTATCCGTAAAGTGTCGTGATCAATGAGAAAATTAATATTTACTTTTTACTATTTTAATCAATGCTTCATATTGTCAACACAAAAATTGAATTATTAATACTTTCAAAATGTAATGTACCTCAGGGTATTAAATATATTGCAAAAGACCAGATGCGTCTGATACTAAATGTTTTATTTCCTTGTAATTATTGATTCATATGCCATAATGGAACCTCCTTTGAAGCAAAACTGTATGTTTTTCTGGTAGGGATTGATTCCAATGCCGGTGGAATTTTATCAAAGCATCGCATTGAAAAGTTCGTCTCCTTTATACATTAACGCACTTAAATAAATTCCAGGGTTTTTTTTCTTGTTTCTTTTTTTTCATAGTTTTTGGGGTGTTTTTTTGGAAGGGGGATATGCACTGTATTTGTTCAAAATTATCCTATTTGTGAAAAATGTAAAATGAACCTTAGCTACGCTTAACAGTTGTGTTAACTGAAAGTATGCACAAATCTATGCTGACCTTCATTATTATAAACGGCTGTTGATTACTGGCTGAAATTATTTGACATTTCATTATTTAACAAACCCTGTACTGTTAAATGAATGCATGTCACTTACTTTAAATTCTGGTTTAAGGATTAGATTTGTAAATACTGTTTTCTTTCATTATTTAATCCCTTTTAACTTAGTATTTTCAACGGATATATTCGTTATCTCTTAGTGGCATGTGTGGAAATGTTGGAACAAACATGTTTTATCTCTACTGAATACATACTATAAATCAAATAAATATCGCCTATTTTGCTATTGTTCATTTTGTTAACATTCATCGATAAAAGAATACTAGTTACAAACAAGGATTACTTTTGCTGTAAAAGAGAAAAGATGGATGTTGAACCAGAGACCTTAATTCCAGATGCAGGATAACGTAAAATTTTAAGAGCAGATTAAAGTTTTAGAGCAGATAAAAGTTTTGGAGTAGCCATTCTGTCAAACTTGTCATACATGTAGTAGAAGTTCTTACTTGAATGGTAGTACATGTAGAATTAGTTAGGAAAGATAAGGCTAGGATATGAAGCAGAATTAGTGTAACCAGCACTATTGGTATCTAAGTAATTAATTTGGAAATAAGGACGTTGTAAATGACATGAACAAAAGTGTTCAAAATCAAAAGTCCAGAGGAAAAATACAATTCAGGAGCAGAGCAAACACGGACCTCTAAAAAATTAGAGGTAGGATCAGGTGCCAAATTAAGGCACCTGATTCCCAATATTTATAGAAACCCAGTAGCGGGAGGTCTGCGGTG
>WFKH01010211.1:10987535-10998430 GCA_016163765.1 Magallana hongkongensis | reverse complement strand
TATGGTTCAGGTTTATAAAGATAAACTGTTCAATCGAAGTCATTATAGAAATATGTTATGTTATTAATGATGAGCCAATTTTACAAAAAGTACGTATTTTAGCCAAAAATGAGGGATTTCCTATTAGTTTTTTGAAAAGAAAACATTGAGCGCATGCTTGCCCCAACACCATTTTTAATATGATATGCAAAATAATATGAACAATTATATATGTATATATATAAATATCTTTATGATATGATTTTTTTTTCCAAATTTATAAAACACGGGGCAGAAATTAGACCTTATCGCATATAGTTCTTTCTATCCATGAACATGTATATGACGAAATAACTTCTGGGGTCTCATAAAATTTCATATCAATTGTAAAAAATGAATAATTTCTGGGTTTTTCTAATATAATGAAACAAATAATTCACAAGGCCCTTATCAAAACTATCAAAAAAGCTGTCCATTCCATAGATACAGAACAACACTTAACTTTAACAGTGAGGGGTAAAACATAAAAGACAGCTACACGTAAGAAAAACAAACTAAGACGTAACGATTTTTAAAAGTTAATAGCAAACACCTAAAATGATACAGATAACACTGCAACGAGAACACTGAAATGCTAGTAAATAATTAAACCTTGCATTTCGCTACTCCATCTATCCGAAAATAAGACCTCCACAATTAAATACGGTGTTTTACAATTACTGGTTCCCAAACATTCCATTAAAGCATAGATTCATCTTGTCAAATAACACTGTTTTTATATCATAATTTGGCTTGAGAGCATTTCATTTCCCTACATCCAAATGATCACTTAGAGCAGTATCAGTCTTTGCAGTAGTTTCTTTACATCCTTGAAATACTTGAAATTTGTTTGAGTGATAAAATGCTCTCTCTGCAGCAGAGAGATATATGTTGAATATGCATACTCAGTTAACACACGGCCATATATTATTCACAAAAATGCATTCAGAGTTCATTCAATGTAAAAAGTCACAAGAGGCTCTCTGACCTTCATGACTACAGCATGCACTGTTTTTGGTCTGACATATCAATGTGTCAACTGTGTGCTGTTTATATTTTATAATACACGGCTGTTTATACTTTGTACTAGATGAATATGTTGATTTTAATCTCATACAATGATCACAAGTCTCAATTCTATTTATATGGTGATAAGTTACATCACATCAAATTGAGATGCGACTTTTTATTTTCGTTCAAAATCAGTATTTCTTAAATTAATGAATGTATTAAACAAAACTTTGTCAAAAACCAGAGAAGTTTTTTCAATTAGTTACCAACCCCTGGACCACACAAAAATCCTTCCTGCGTGGCATTTAAAATGAAAATAAAGCTGAAAAACTGCCTTATATCTCTTCTAGATTTGACTTTGATATGTATTAAATGTCAGCTTAATTGTACCAGGTTTCAGCTCTTCTTTACTCTCCTACTTCGAGAGTAACCATTTGTTACTTATGGGTACAATGATTAATTAATTTTGAGGCTAACCTCTTGTTCCCTAGGGGTATTTGATATATTAGCTTTGATAGAAAGGTTCAATTACAATTTTTGTAGACAGCTCTAAAGTATTTTTTTAATATTTATTTACTACTCTGTGTAAATATAAGTAAAGAAATAGATTTTGTAATATTATATACACTATGTCAACATTTTGGCCCCAATCTGGAGTCAGAACGCTTACCTATGGGGTTATGACATTTACAATTTTAGTTGAGGGTTTTATGGGATTTCGTAATATGCATTCAGTTCTCATTCAGTGTCGGCAGATTTTTTATCATAATTAACAGTAATACTATATAACCACTTTTGCCCCACCTTTGAAACAGAGCCTCTATCTCGAGGGACATGAGATATACAATTATTGTAAAGGGTATTTGATTTATATAACTATGGAGTCAATTTTTTTTTAAAGATGTGTAGACGTGGAGAAGAATTTTTTTTTTAAAATAATCAAATTTTGACAACTTGACCCTGCTCTCAATGTCCCTTGTGGAGCAATAATTTGAAGTTAAATAAATCAAATAATCAACATCTACTGTGATTGTGAATATTTGATTTTTAAATAAAAACCTCGGAACAATGAATAAATCAAGAAATATTGATTGCCTAGTTTAAATTTTGCGCTCCTATAAGAGCTCTATTTAACTTTATTCTATGACGTCACACCATTTACTCCGGTTTGTTTCCTCAACAGAGCATCACTATAAACTCATTATAATATTTGCTCTAAACAGACATGTTCTGGTAAAAAATAAAGAATATCGATTTTAAACTTGTTTTTTCCCCATCGAAATCAGGAAAATTCCGCTAAATCTTAACCTGGGAATTTTTGCTTGTTTGACAAATACATCTGAGCACGAATGTTATAATAATTTAGTTGCAGCAAATTATTTTAAGTATTTGGTTAAAAAAAAAAACAACTTAATTTTTCAACATTGAACATTGAAAGCAAATGTGTTGAATTAAGATCCATGTTATTTGTAAAGTTAGCAGCATCGTGGTATTGTTGGCTTTAAACCGGTTCTGAAATCAACATCATAAAAATGCATATCAATGAATTAATATTAACAGATAAACAGTAGTCATTTTTTTTTTTCAATAAAAATGTATATTATGCATATCAAAATTTATTCTATAGAAAGTGTGTGGTACCTAAAGATCATCAATTTTGTTTAGTTGATTACTTGAGTAACAGAGAGGCATACAAAGCACTGCGTACATATAAACAGGAATAGATGGTGTGACGTCAAAATAATTGATGTTTAATGTTTCTGGTTTTCAATACAAAGGAGTTCAGTACATCATGTCAGCATCCAGTAAATGTCAAGGAATTCATCTTCTATAACTTCAAACGTCCGTTAAACCTTAATTATGTAGTTTTTTTCAAAACAGTTTGTCCAACTGTAATCATTAAAACCACTTTATTATTAGTTCAAAAATAAATATCATATTACTTTTATTCCCCTATAACAACCGTTTTCTTGTTACGTCTTTGTTTTGTTTTTATTTTTTTTATTATAATATTTGACGTGAGAAATCAGATTTGTAATGCATGAAGCTGTGGTAGACCTCGAAGGGTGTTCTAATTTGTCGTAAATATATGATTTTCATAAAGGTTTCTACACAAGTACGGATTTTCTTCAGCATAAGTTTAGGTGTGGATGATCATTTTTGAGACAATTTATAAAGGTAAACAATTTACGCACACAGAGGATTAATGTCCCTGGGTTATCATCACGTTCCTTAATTGTACCACTTGTTCATGTTTCTATTGACTTTTTAACTTAATTTTATCTTCATTTAATTTAGATTAGATAAATGGCCATGTTTATTCCCTTTATAAGTGTTATTTTAATACGTTTGTAGATGAGATATACAGAAATAAAGCATTCGATATCTTGTTGCCTATCAATGTTAACACTTTTGGTACTGAATAAAGGATATTATTCTGTTAAATATTTCCACCACGCAATAGGAATAAAAAAGTACATGAACAGTTACTAGGATCAATCTAATTATTATTATTCAATCAACACCCAACGTTTGTTAAAATTGATTGCGAATGCATTATTGTTTGACCACGGAAAAAAAAATTAAGCATACGGTTAGAAGGTTTGAATCATCAATCATCGATTTATATCTCTTTGAAATATCTTGAATCTAAATCCTTTCTATTGTAAAGTTTGGAAAAGTAACAGACTTACAATGTACGAAGCTGTAATAACCTCTGAAAGGTATTGCTGTCAATCCTACTTATAAGGTTATATCTTAGGTCCCTATAGAAGAGTGTATAATGAATATTCATTATAAATAACACCATTGTTTAAGAAAGCAATCTTTGTAGGAAACTTTAAAAACATGGACACAAAAGTTTAAGCTAAAAATGACGTTAATAAACCAATAAAGTCTGACTGTAACACAGGAAAAATGTCCACATGTGTAAAATATGTGTATAATTTTACACATGTTTTACACATATAATGCATGTGTACAACACATGTTTTAAATAAAATTAAAATAAATTAAATAAATTAAATAAATAAAAATCAACAATATTAGGCATCTTAAAAGTGTTGGATCTAATGTATAGATACTATTTGGCTAACGACACAAACGATTGAACTTACCATGCAACCAGTCCCTTCTTTTGTAAATAACTATGTACAAATAAATTGCATCATGTACATGCATATAACTATATATAATTATTTATTGAATTATACTTTATAAAAGAATTTTGCTTATTTTTCTTCATTTTTTTCAGAGGACATTCTTAACAACAAAAAAAGTTTACCGAATGTTATTCTTTATTTCCTCCATATTTAAAAAAAATCGAATTTCCAAATTCAAAAGGACCAAAACTCCTAGAAAAATCAAGAAATCAGATTTTACTGGTAATATGCACATCTACACATTCTGTGCTAAACACTTACAAAGTTTTAAAAAATTCCAAGCAGCCAGTGAAAAAAAGTTGCGCTTAAAAACGGTTAATTATATTCATTATAGAACCAAAATTGTAAGTTAAAAAGGGCTGGAATACATAGAAAAATTCAGGAATCGGAATTCACTAGGAAGATACACATCTATATACACATGTGTCCTTAACACCTATGAAGTCTCAACAAATTCCTTGCAGCGGTTTAGGAGGAGTTGTGCTTACAAACTGTCCATTACTTTATTCAATATATTCCCCTGTTATTTATTGAGTACTTCATTACCTCTTCATGCCCCAGGTGATACATTTTTTAACTGAAGATTATCAACATTTATTTTAGTTTAAATCAATAACCATTCGTATTCCCTAAATAGGTGTTATGTTGATATATTCGTAGGTGCGACACACAGAAATAAAACATTTGAAAGCTTTTTGCACATTAATTGTACTCTGATAAACAGATAAATTCCTTTACGTAATTTTACCACGCGCCTGCAACTATTAATACATTCATCTTTTTAACATTTTGCCATTTCTAAGTGGTTAGATGTATTAGATTACTTCTGGGACGGAGGGTTGTTTCAAAGGGCGAGTTTGATGGTGATTCACACGATTGTGCACCACACACGCCTTAATACAATTCTATGATGATCAAGTAAAAGTAGAAATATTAACCCACGGTTTAACACAATTTGAAAGCATTCTTCAACATAAAAATTTGCTGACGCAGAAATATGATTATTAGAATATGTGGTAGTAAAGCACTTTCAATTTAACGTTCTTAGGATAGGCAGCTAGACGGCTGTTGTGCAGAACTTTTTACTCGCGTAGTAAAACGTATTTAAAAAATAATAGAATTCGGTCACATCCTAATGTTCTAATTTTAGCTTTTTTGCGATTACTTTTACATCGCAAAATATAAAGATAACTGACGCATAAGAAAAACAGTTGCAGATATTCCCCATTTTTGCAAATTTTGTAACATGCGAAAAACAAACGGATATACGGTATAATCTAATGAGTTACTGTTTGTGAAAATGGACAAAGAAGAGACTGCAGAAACAATGATTAAATTCATTAATTATTTAAATATCGCCATCATTTAAGTTTTATTTCAGAAAGTAAACAGTCAACACTATGTTGTGAAACGACGTTCACTGAATTATAGTATTATCAATATTATAAGCTGGTAATCCTTACACTTTTTTTTCTTTTTTTGTTTTATTTATTTTTTTTTTGTCAATTTGTCATATTTGACAGGAGTTTGATATATAAAACCAGGACCACTTAACAAATTCCAACACATAATTATCATACGAGGGCTGTTCAAAAATTATTTTTGATTGAATAATATATTCCTTCTAATCCACGGCTTTTCGTTAAAATCCCCATAAATTCTATTAATTAAGGTGGCTCAGTACACTTTGAAAGAGTTTGTCAAATAAGTAGAAAATTAGTTGATTATGAAAATTAGCAAGATGCATAGGAAGTATGTAAATCAAATCGGCGCAAAAATATGCAAAGTTGGATAAAAATTAATGGAAATTTTGGAGGAGAGATTTCTGGTCTTTCTAAACGTGCAATCAGTTCTTATACAGTATCAGTAGATTTTTTAACATTATTAACAATAACACTTTATAACAACTTCAGCCCATCCTTTGAGACAGAACCTTAATCTTGAGGGACAGGATATTTATAATTACGGTTTGGGGGCATTTTGATTTATGTAACTATGAATTTAGTTTTATTTCAGATGTGCAGAAGAAGAGAAGATTTTTGAAAATGGTCAAATTTTGACAACTTTGGCCTTGCTATTAATACCCCTGTGTATCATCATTATGTAGTTCAGTAAATCAAATAATTAATATCTACTGTGATTGAAGATTATATTTTCTTTTTTCAATAAAAACCCCGGAACAAAGAATAAATCAAGAAATATCGATTGCTTTATTTAAATTTACTGCTACAAGAGCTCTATTTAACTCTATTCCATGACGTCACACCATTCATTTCGGTATGTTTCCTCAACAGAGCATTAGTATAAGCTAATTTAAATATTTGCTCAAAACTGACAAGTTCTAGTCACGTATGTTATAATAATTCAGTGGCAGCAAATAATTTTAAGTATTTGGTTAAATATTGACTTGGGATAATTGTTCAACAATGAACATTGAAACCAAATGTGTTGAATTAAGATCCTTGTTACTTTTTAAGTTTTTAATCATCATCTTTGTACGGTGTTCTTTAAAACGGTTCTGAAATCAACGTCATAAAAACGCGCATCAATCAATATTAACAGATTAACAGCTGTTATGTATTCAATAAAAATTGTATATTATGCATAATAAGTTTCATTCATTAGAGCTTAACATGTTTACTTAAACATCATCAGTGTTGATCAGCTGATTAGTTGAATAACAGTTCGGCACAAACCAGCTTAAAATCCAAAGCAGAACACTGCGTTCATATAAACCGGAATAAATGGTGTGACGGCAAAAAAAATGGTGTTTCTACTTTTCAATACATAATTATTCTACATCATGTCAGCATCCAGTAAATGGCAGAGGATGAAATTCCTATAACTTCAAACGCGCATTAAACCTTAATTATGCAGTTGACTTCCCTTCCCCTTTTACCACTTTTTTTTTTAAGGTCTTTGGTTTTACTAAAGTATTTGACGTTAGAGAACATCATGACTTAAGACTGATATTTTCTAGGCCTTTAATAAATCCTTTAACAGGTTGTATTAAAAATAATCGTGTTTATATCTTTTGTATACCACTGTGGAAGTCTGTGTGGAACGTAATATCAATACTTAAATAATGTGGGAAAGACGGTAAGAAATCAGACTTAATTGTGTTTAAAGTTGTGGTAGCTCTCGAAATGGGCTGTTGTTCATTATAATTTACTGCTATGATTTTCATCCAGGTTTCTACATAAGTATGAAGTTTAAACAATCGTGAATAAATCATTGTTAGACAATAAAGTATAAAGATAAGCAAATTATGCACACAAAGGAATGATATCCGTGGGCTTTCTATCAGAGTTTGTTGTTTTAAATGTACCACCTGTTCATGTTTCTACTGATACACCTTTTTACTAAAGTAAATCTTCATTAAATTTAGTTTACATAAAGGACCATGCTTATTCTCTCTATGAGTGTCATTATATATGTTCGTAAGTGAGATAAACAGAAGAGGTAAAGCACTCGATGTCTATCAATGTTGACACTTATTGTACTGATTAATGGAGATTGTGAGAATATTGTAAACGTAATACATTTGGCTGTGTATTCTAATTAGCGTATTTCGGCTGAATGCCGCTTCAGCTAAATCAAGTACATCACCAAATTTCAAATATATATGAAGATACATAGGTGCATAATGGAAAACGCTAAATCAAATCCACGCTTACTTGTTAAAAATCACTTTCCGCCAAATATTGTACACGCCAACTATAATACGTTTACAGTAATTACTAAACACAGAGAGAGTGGAAGATTGAGTTTGATGGCCTGACTTTTTCCACGAATGTGTACTATACAATCCTTTACGGGCAACAATACAGTCCTATGGTAATCAATAAATAGAAGAAAAATCAACCTTAGTTAAACGAAATTTAATAACATTCCTCAATGACTTGTGGTGATAACGAACAGTGTTCAAAATCAAAAGTCCAAAGGAAAAATATAAAACAGGGGCAATGCAAACACGGACCTCTAAAAAATTAGAGGCAGGAACATGTGCCATGGAGGAGAGAGCATCCTCTGCTGACCGGACACCGCCGTGTGCTCTTTGTCGTAATCGGGGAAAACGGGAAAATCCGTAGACAATTAGGTGATTAATCATGGTCTAACAATAACTATGAAAAACGTCATTCAGCATGCGACCCGGTGTAAGTGTAATTATAATTGGTTGTTATTTAATTAATTCGCAAAATTAAACATATTTAAAAATAAAGAAACTACCTTAGACAAAAACCAAAGCATATAAGTAAATGATTTACATTTAGTGATAAATGAGAAATACAATGATTAAACTAATCTGATTAACTTGGCTCAACTCGACAGAACAAGTTAAACCTGAACTTTATTTATTTTACGACGGTTGATAAACAAGGTCTACAACTTATATTATTATCTCTCGTTGGCACAAATGTTAGCGCGAGAGGGTCATTGATGTAGGAGGAAGCCGGAGTACTCGGAGAGAACCCACGTGTCCAAGCGGGCGACATACAACCATTGTCGATCATGGGGATCGAACGGTGAGAAGCGAGTGCATTATCCACTACGCTACTTGGACACCACAACAGCCATCCTAGTCTATTGAGTATTTAACCGCCTCTTCATGTTTCTGTTGATATGTTGTTGATATACTTTTTAACTGAAAATTTTCAACATTTATTTTAGTTAAAATGAATAGCCATTCTTATTACAGCAATGCCTCTTATTTTTATACATTCGTAGGTGCGACGCACAGAAATAAAATGTTTGAAAACTTTTTTCATATTAATTTTAAGTTTTATGTGAAATAGATACAGTCCTATAAAGCAATTCTACCACACGATTGCAATCATTAATAAATACATTCATTTTTTCAACAGTTTGCCATTCTTAAGTGGTTAAGTGTATAAGATTAACTTATTGGACGGAGGGTTGTTTCTCACGATTGTGTACTATACATGCCTTTATGTGCAACTATACAACTCTATGATATTCAACATATTATAAAAATATCATCCTTAGATTAAACGAAATTTAAAAGCTTTCCTCATTATAACAAATGGTTGTTTCAAAATTAGAAACGGAAGTATGTGGTACCCAAGCACTCGCAATTCTAAAAATAAAGAATATAGCTTATACACAAAACATTACATATGAGTTACGGTTTGGAATAAATGAAAGAAACAATGATTAAACTAATCTTTTTAAAAGGGATCAACCCTACAAAGCACGTAGATGAACAATTACTTATCTGGGTTTAATTAATGTTCAATTAACACCTCACTAATTCAAAAAGAATTGTGCATCATTGTTACACCACTGGCAAGAAAGTTGAGTTTTACGATGAGTAGATTGGAACAAAAAAGCACCGATTTATATCTTGTTAATGAAAACTGGCTATTTAGATATTCTATAATAAATGTTGGTACTGTAGGTCTCTAAAATGCACTGGTAAAACCATAAATAATACTAACCTGGTAAAAGAAAGCAATGTTTGTGGGAAAAGTTCATAATATTCAAAAAATAAAGTTAAATAAAGCGTTAGTAAACCAAAAAACCATCTTCGTTTTGTTTCACTTATTCACCATCACTTGTAAGATATAACACGGCGTACAAAAATACTTTGCTAACTATTATAAGCTTATTATTCTAAAAAAATTAGGGTTTTGTAAATTTGATCTATCAGATAAGAGATATGCGCATTTGGAGCACTCGACGAAGCTGTTTAACAACAGTTTCTTTGTGAGATTTTTGGATTTTCTTTTTTCAATAATTCATTTCACGTTTCAGAAAACCATCGCTAAAGACTGACATTTTCTAGTCCTTTAAATGAAGCATTTAACAAGTGTGTATTCAGATATAAACGTGTTTGGTATCATTTTTATACCACTGTGAAAGTCTTTGTTTAGTAGAACGTAATATCGATAGATAAGAAATGATAACAATGAGTGAGAAATATGATTTATAATGTGGAAGCTGTAGTAGCTCTCTAAGGATGTTCTTATTGATCCTACTTATATGATTTTCATCAAGGTTTCTACATAAGTATGAAGTTAAATCAATCGTAAATAAATCATCTTTTAAACAAATTAAGCACCCAAAGATGTGATGTCCGTGTGCTTTCTATCACATTACGTATGTTTTATTTGTACCACCTGTTCATGTTTCTAGTGATACACTTGTAACCTTAAGTTTATCTTTATTTAATTTAGTTTAAATAAATGGCCATGCGTATTCCCTTAATGAGTGTAATTTTTATACGTTCGTAGGTAAGATAAACAGAGTAAAGCATTTAAAAGTTTTTTGCCTATCAATGTTGACACAAATTATACTGATTAGAGAATACTGTTCTGGTTAATATTTTTTACCACACACTAGGAATAATTAAGTTCTTCCTTTTCCAACGTAAGACCTTGTACTGATTCGGATAGAAATTCTTCATTATTGTTATTCTTCTAGACTTTTTTTTCAAACTGTAATAACTCGCTTAATTTTCATCCAATTGCATTCATATTTTCAGGGTATATTTTTATTAATAACACGTTTCCAGGACACAAAAAGATATGAAATTGTTACGTCCTCTTTTGAGTTATTACCCTTTCTAAATATCTTATGGGTACTCCATTCCGGACGAAGTATCCAAACCGGCCCATAGCAAGTGATTTTTAAGTTATAAATCTTTAAAAGAGATACTTTGAACGTTGTCCCCTTCCCCTAAGT
>WFKH01010211.1:10927625-10956207 GCA_016163765.1 Magallana hongkongensis | reverse complement strand
GAGAGAGAGAGAGAGAGAGAGAGAGAGAGAGAGAGAGATGTCTAAAATACGTTTTAAAAATAAATGCTATTCATTATGACAGAGGGGAGAAAGAATGGATGAGGTAATTTGGTATTCATAGCTTTCTATAATGCACAACTTTTAAAATTTGATAAATTATTGTAATCTATTTAGAATAAAAATCAAACTCAACATTTCTTATAAAAATTAAACAAGCTTACAATTAAAAACATATTATTTTTTTTAATATTCGACACATATAATAGTTATTGTAATACCAATGACAAATTTCCTACAAGTTTAATTTTTCTAAATTGGTTTGTAGACGAGATTTAAACGCCGTCTTCTTTTTGAAGTAATTGTATACACTAATAATCCAATCCTAACCTTTGCTTGATTTCTGAGCCTATTTTCAAAGACTATTTCAAATAAATGTATGTATCGTTTTGCGAAAGAGGGAATCCATTCAGGGTTAATCCTTTGGCCTTGTTGTGACAGGTTTGGTGTTATTTCTTTGGCAATCAATTACGTACAGACGACATACCGGCACATTGATTTGTGAAATAATTCTTGCATTTTCTATGTTGTTAGTTTCATTAATGACTTTATTTCAGTCCCATTCTTTATAAGACTAATTAGGAGCTCAAAGTTTAAATGTGCATTTTGTAGTCCCAAACGTTTCCTTTGTACGAATCATTTATGTTAGAATCTTGATGTATGTAAACATACGTACCCTTGCTATCACTAAGTGTATGACTGACATTGTCTAAATCATGGCTTTGAATTTTGTTGCTTACAAGGATATGATCTATTAAGGTACATGTATGCTCAGTGATCCTTGAAGGTGTATGTATTGTATTTGTGAAGTTGTTTGTGTTCATTATTATTGGAATCTCATGTAAAGAAATAAGGTTGAGAAAATTGTCATTCAGGTTGCCAAACACTATAGTACTAGAATATATATCTTTGGTTTTTTTAACGGATTATGGACGTTTTTGCACAAAAATAGTGCTAGAAGTTGGTGGACGGTAAACACAGCATATAAGTACTTTTAAAAGCTTATTTCAAGCTATAATATTTATGTGTTGCTTGGCTTTAGTTTTTTGTCATTACAGCTCCCCTACGAGTTGTGATCATTCCTAAAGTAAGTTTCATACCCCTCTTTATTCAGACTGGAATTGCTAATATTTGCATCCAAATAAGTCTCGGTAAAACGTAACACATCTAAGACCTGAACAAGATACAATAAGGAATTAATGTTATTTGTAATGCTTCTTGTATTGATATGCATAATATCAAGAGAACTCCAAGCATATGGACCGGGGTAAGTATTTATATCACAGGGTATAAGAGAATAAAAAATATAAAATATTATGGCCCATAAAAATGTTAGGAAATCAAACCAGATTACACGAAAATAAAGTTGTTCTTTTGATTTCATCAGCAATAATTAGATTGCATATATATGGTAAATAAGCAAGGTTAAAATCAAAGGCCGGAACTGTCTTAAAGACTTTGAGCTGACATTTTCTGGAATAGAGACACTATGGCATTTCTGTACGAATTGTCGTATATCATATAATATCAGATAATATCAGAATAAAAAAGTAAATGAATTATTTTTTGTGTAATTTTAAATTTGTGTTAAATTATATGTTGCTTTGAAAAACATTCACAAATGCAATTTTAATGTCATCATTTAAATGTATACCCAGCGTATTTCTTTTAAAACTACAAAACAATTCACAGTTACAAAAATCGAAGGAATTTTATACTGCAAAAATAAATTGTTTTCTTTCTGCTATAAACAGTATTTGTACATTTTCACAGGCTCAATCCTAGAGCTATATTGGGCTTTTTTAAATATAAATTCTCGTCAAACGTCTATCAAACAATAATTTAATACGAGGATACAACTCATTTACAGTGTTTCCTTAAATATAATAAAACGTATTTTTTAAATTTCATATCCCGTTGAAACACGGTTATGGTGTGATTGTTTACAAACAAACCCACACCACGGCAATTTGCCGTATCTACAATGCTCAACCAACTAGCTGCAATATCATCTTTACTTTATCGGCTGTAGGTACTTTTTTATGTTATTCATGTGATGTCAAAAGAAAATCAATCAATTTTACTATGGCTGTACATATTTTTTTTTTCTTTTTATATTAAATTCAATATTGTTGCTTTTGTGTTGCTGCTTTCGTATGTTTTTTGCAAGAAAGTCACAAGAGTTTAATTTGTAAATTTAATTTTTATAGGGTACGGTCTCCAAAAAAAAAATGTAAGCGATAAACTTAAATCTTTACACAATTTTTTCTTCGCAATTCAAGATATCGCTGATTTAGCAAACCTATGCTTCTGCAATGTATTGTCAATATCCAGGAGACATAGTTAAGTTTTTTGTGCACAATTTTGTTAAATAAATTAAAAAAAAAAATTTGATACTTTTGATACTTTAAAGAACTTATTTCTTATGCGCATATAGGTGGCGGTACAGAAGAATAATCTTGAAGAATGCCAGAAGACTGTCGAGCATAGGCTCCTTTATGAGTACATAAAACAAACATTTACTGTGTGACAATCACAAAGTTGACAAAAATATTGAAAATAAAAATTAATTATTCGAGTTTATAACTTATGTATGCAATTTAGACATTCATAAGCAACACTAAATTATACGCTGTTTAAACTTTTATATTCAAATTCACATTGCACAATTACGTTGCAAAAAAGTTTTGATGAACAACATCTACATCTCCTATGTTCATAATATTTGATACTTAGTATTGCATTTGATGATCTCATTTAATCATTTTCATTATACTTAACAAGTTAAGTATGATAGACGAAACAAATGTCATATGACATCCAATTCCGATTTAAATTTGAGGTTTATATCGACAATTTCAATTGTTTGTGTCGTGAACGTTTTTAGTGCTTTATATATACCGTCCGCTGGCTTAGTATCTACTAGATTTCAATCTGTGCACATACACGCTTACTATCTAAAAGATTTTTACATAAATATTTAAAGGCTAAAATCATGGAAGAGACTTCCTCCCCTGGGTTAGATGGTCTTCACATCCCCCTCCGGCGAATATAAACTTCGAATGGTATAAAGTAGTATTTTTGTGCGCATGCTGGATATTTACTCCTTTTTGAACGCTTTGCGTCACAGTTCAAAAAAAATTTGGGTCATTATTTTTACTATATTCTATCAGTGCCTACTATCTATTCAAGATATATTACTGTAGTCAGGTACTCTTTACACAGTTGCGCTGAAAAATATAGTTCTGTTCATGATATGCAGATACAACATTACAATAAATGTTTAGAATATCTATGTATATGTAATACGTGGAAGAAAACAAAATTAACGTAAAATTGTTTGAAAAAAACACCCCACCCCAATAAATGTAAATGTGAAATATTCATATTCCTACGCTAGCTGCCTCCTCAGTCTTTTTCACGAAAATATAGGTCACTCTTCGATTGACAATTGTTTCACTAATGAATGTTGCTTATATTATTACAATAATTATATTACTTTCATGATTATTGTTCGTTAGTTATCACACGATCTCTTTTAATTTTTCATTGTGTATGAGTGTGTGTCTTTTCTTTTTTTTTAACGACGGAATGGTTATGCAACACCTGCACATATTTCTGGTCGCACTTGTGTAGACTCTGTTTAAGAACAGATTTGTGCACTGTTTGCTTATGACGGGTGGCAGTATTCAATACGGACATGAAGAAATATATACGTCAGTTTCTTAATAAGTTCAGTGATTTTAACTTACGAGATCGGGTGAGCACAGTGAAAATTCAAGTAATTTTAAAGTCGAATATCTTGGATATGGGGTAACCCATATCTATTCTTGTATAATAATGATAGCTGATTTAATATCAATTTTCCACAAAGACATCGATTCTCTTTATTAGCAGATATTGCAGCGTCCGCTCTCGCCATATATATATATATATATATATATATATATATATATATATATATATAACTTTAAAATGCGATGGTACTCCAATGTCCGATGGTCACGCCAGAGTCTGATGGTGTGCGCCAAACTTCGATGGTGTGACACACCAAAGTCTGATGGTTCGCGTGCAGTCGTCAAAGTCCGATGGTGTGACACGCCAAAGTCGGGGGGTTCTGATAAGATACATAAAAGTACCAATAGTGTTTGCTTGTTTGTTTATTTGATCTTTTCGCAACTACTATTTTGGTTATGATTAAATATGATACCTGTTACATTCATTTGTGTTTCTAAAGCACTGTTTCAAAAAAAACTGTTGTAGTCGAGTTATTTGAAACTATTGACTATGCAATTGTATTTAGACGTAATAAGTACGGTTAGGTCTAATGACCCAAAAATGTGTCAGTCTTTTAAACTTACGGATGACAGGAAAGTAACATAATTTCTCTGCTCATTTCGTGATTCAGTTTTTTTTTATACTAGGTGAGTGATATTTATCTTAATATAAACAATATAAATGATCACAGTTAATGCATAAATGTTAAAGATATGTTCAGAAAAGTTAATGAAGGAAACGACGACATAAATTTCATAAAATTAATGGACCTTGGATTTTATATAGAAAAACTATAAACACAACAAGTGTCTTAGTATTAAGACACTTGTTATTAAAAAAAAACTATAAACACAACAAGTGTCTTAGTATTAAAAAAAATGTTGAAGACGCAAATTTTTATACCTTTAATTTTTTTTAGATGATTTTCTTACCTCTTTACCTGAAAATTAATATTGGTCAACTCCAATTTAATAGATTTGAGTGTACTAGGTTTGTTACCCGTTGAGCAAACTTATCTCAAGTAGAGGACGACACAGTCTTCGTTAAATTTACCTTTAAATTAAGACTTTAAAATCATGAGATACCATTTTCTCATATAATGAAACATTGAATCATATTGTATGCTTGGCAAAGGGTTTTTAAGGGTTAATCATTTTCAATGACTGATATTATATATTTATATTTTATATAATTATTTATTTATTTATTATTTAGTCCAATGAACATGACATTACGTCACAATATGCAGTTTAAATAGCAAGGAGAATTGATATATCAACTCATTTTGTCTTGATTTGTAAGGCAGTTGACTTGACATCGGTCTACTGACCCGCAAATCCCGAGTTCAAATACAGCAGGGACGTTTGTTGACTTCTATTGCAGAATATTTTGAATATTAATTTTTCTCTCAAAAATTGAATTTTGTCCACTTCTTTTGAATCATTTTTTTTTTTTGGCAAAGCTTGGTAGCGCAGTGAATAAGACATCAGACTACTAGCCCACAAATAAATGCAACTTTTATCAATATTACATTGTTTCGTTGCTCTTGAGGAATCAGTCGATATTTACCCCAAACTGTACATGTTGTATAGTAGCTGTTTATAGTTTTATTGGTAGTTTTGTTGTAGTGCTAGTGTTTGTTATGTTAGTTGCCATTCTATGTAATTTATTTTGTTTGTGTCCTAATGATGGTACTGATTGTCCCAAAAAATTGACAATTTCAATTGTTCGTGTCGTGAACTTTTTAAGTGCTTCATATATACCGTCCGCGGCTTAGTATCTACAAGAATTTAATCTGTGCACGTACACGTTTTCCTATCTAAAATATTTTAACATTAATATTTAAAGGCTAAAATCATGAAAGAAATTTCCTCCCCTGGGTTAAATGGTCTTCACCCCCCCCCCTCTCCCGGCGAATATAAACTTCGAATGATATAAAATAGTATTTTCTGTGCGTATGTTGGATATTTACTCCTTTTTGAACGCTTTTCGTCACATTTCAAGACAATTTTTCTAATTAAAATGTGATCCACATGGGTGTAACTACGCTAGTTTGAATACTTCGGATTGTTTCTTGTAGAAACTTATAAAAAACAACACATTACTTTTTGGGATTTACTTCCGCTTATTTACTATGATGGATGAAGTGCGGCCAGTGTCTACAATTATGCAGATGTAACGCATTCTAAATGAACGACACACGTACTCAATGTGGAAGCGAAGTAATGAAGCAGTATGTATTTGTGCAACATAATGCGGATACCCTTGCAATTCTTTGGAAGAATATATCGTTTTTTTTATTTTTCATTGCTTGTAGTTTCTTTGTTTTCAAACATTTTACCACAAACTTTAGTTCATGCATTTAGAAGTCCATGCAATCTGTATGTCTCGATCATAAAAGCAACCGAACTTTATCGACCGGTAAATAGATCCCAGTAGTAGTTGAGAAGCGATCGGAAATAATATGGCTATCACATGCTTTTATGAATTCATGTTAGCTTGGAAATTTTATCAACATAATTGCTAAAGAAGTCGGAAATATTATAATGAACAATTTTTCATGTAATCTTTATACTGAGCACAGCAAGAGGCGGGCGAAGCCCTCTTAGCGAAGCTCAATGGTAACAGTATATATATAAGAAATTCCATGAAAAATGAAAGTTAAAAATCATGGGTACTAAGGGCTAAACAATTTTCCTGCAGCCCTGGGCGCCGCTATATTGGAAGCCATTTTGTTCTATATATTTAACTCGATCATTAAATGACTGACGCTTGTCGATGTTTGTTTCCCCTAAACTTGATTAAAAACTTTCCAAAAGTTTCAATCGAAAGTAATTGAAATGAAAATAATCGACTATGCAAACCAGATAAGTTTTAACAGTGCTTTAATCAAAAAATACAGCTAGTTTTACGTATGTTCTATCACATTATTCGATGGAAATTACAAATATTAACATCAAGAAACCGATCTTTAAGATACTCAATGAAGTAGCAAAAATTAAGGTTCATCAACATATGAAATGATAAGCACTGAAAGAAAAAATAAAATAAAATTTCACGGAATCATTCCTTTTTTCGGCTATTTCCGAAGACAAAACTTGTTTTACGTATGAAACATGACGTCACAATATAGACTGAACACACGGAGTATAGTTTAACTTCGGCTAATGATTTGAGTAGGCAGGCGGATCCTACTGTGTGTGTTTCAAATAAATTTTATACTCTCCTTTACAAAAATCAAACCGCACAAACCAAAACAATCTGCGCTCGGCCTAACGGTCACACTGTTTACATATTAGTTCATGATACATTTAGGATCATAAATCCGTATTTTGTATGAATAAAAATATGGCAAGTAAGAATTGTCTCACGGCCTAACAAAGCCACCTTTAGCTCTAGACACCGCTGATACATGTAGCAACTATTATCTGGTAAGGTATGTGAATTAAATGTTTCAGAGCAGCATGGCTAGAGACTGAGAAATGTGCAAGGCTACTAGCAGGCATTGTTAAGTCCATTAATTGATTGATTCACAAACATGTATTTTATCAGAGAGAAGCGTGTTGGCATTATTTAACATGTAATACCACTTTTGTAATCTTTGTTCAGTAGAACGTAATGACGATACATTAATAAGGTAGGAATTAAAATTGAACAACTAGACTTACAGTGTTTGAAGCTGAGATAACCCCTGAAAGGTGTTGTTGTTGATCATACTTATCTGATTTCCACCAAGGTTCCTACATGAGTACAAGGTATAATGATTTATGAGTAAAACACAATTTTAGGTAATAAATTATGATTAGAAACAAGTTTCAAAAACAAGGAATTAACGTTCATTTTTATAAAAAAAAATACATACAATATGTTTTAGTTTTGTGCATTCATTGCTTTTTTTTCGATCAGTGACTTTCAAAACAAAATATAGAAGGAACAGCCAGCCTCGGTTTAATATCTTCTTTTTTATTTTTTTTAACTTTTAACTGAACTTAATATTCATTTTATTTATTAAAAAATAAATGTAGTTCCTTCAATAGGTGTTTTTTTCATGTTTTTTTTCATCGTTGTGAGACAAACAGAAATTAAAAAAAATTCGATAGCTTTGATAACATAAATTCTGACAAAAATCGAAGTGCTACATAGATTTGTGCATGCTTTCAATTAACACAAATTTTGAGCGTAGCTAAGGTTCATTTTTCACAAATAGGAACATTTTGTACAAAGACAATGCACATCTCTCTACCCCCCCCCCACCCCCACCCCAAACAAAAAACAGAAAACAAAGAAACAAAACAAAACAAAAACCTGAAATCAAGAGCGTTATATCAGAAACGATTTTTTCAATGAGATGTTGTATTAAAACTCCACCGGCGTTGGAATTAATCTATACCCCTATTATACAAAAATACATCTATTTTCATTCTTTCGCTACAAAAGATGTTCCCTGATCACACAGGGAAATGCAACATTTAGTATCAGAGGCATCTGTTTGTTTGCAATATATTTAACACCTTGAAGTACATCATATTTTGAAAAGTTTAATTATTCAATATTTGTGTTTACACTATAAAGAAAAAAGTGAATGTAAATGTGAATGTTAATTTTCTCATTGATTGCTACATTTTACGGATACAAGCGTAAGATGAATATGGTTCATATATTATCATCAATTCATCAATTATTATTTTTATGTTATTCTATAAAAGTTAAAAATAATATTCCTTATTTATTATATGTCATAGATTTAATTTGCAAAAAGCAAAAAGGTTGGTCAATTTAACAAATTTCATGTGATTTCTATAATATGTTTAAATATAAAAACGAATCTGTAAGACAGAGTGCTTTGTAAAATTGTTTGAATTTTAAAATTATGCTTGAGTACATGTGTATCCCAGTGAAAACATGAACTATTCGGATGACATTGGTTTTTAAAGCCGACAACTGCTATTTTTTAAGAGTTTTTTCAATTAATTTCAGATTAAGAATGAGAATATGACATATAGGGGTAGTTTGTTTTCAAATCGGTTTTTTTTTTTATTTCATTTTTTATATATTTTCTTAAATATGAAATTACTTGTACTTGGGGTTTTTTTCATGAAATATTCTGAACTGTTTGACAAACTAAGCATCATAGGACTCAATTGTCGGGTCAAATTTCATGAATAAGGTTAAAACATGAATGCAATTTTTTACACGAAGGAATGTGTAGAAAAATTCAATCGTCATTGTTCTCCCTAGGGATTTTACTCAGAACAAGCTCCACCCAAAATAGTTCATGCCACATAATACTGATTGTTGTTATCAAGATCAGATACTTTTACGAGAGTGAGATTCTATGAGCTATTATTTCTCAACAAAATTAAATAATTAATTTATGATATAACTTAAACGTTGTAGACGTCTTAACTTTTTTGGCCTGTCATCACGACGAAATGTCATTGATATTAAAAAACACCGTTCACGTGTAACTATTACATTTATGAAAAAAAAATTTCTAAAATTTTGTAAGAGTTAGAAAGTGAAGTGACATTAGACAATTCTCTTAGCTGTGATAGCCCTTGAAATGCATTCTTATCAATCTGACTAATCTGGTTGGAAGATAGGAACCTTTCAATGAACACAAGGTATCAACGCTCGGGACAATTACACTGTTAAATCGAATGACTGGTAATGGAAAAACCAAAGAAACCAAAACGTCCATTCAAATGAATTTTATATCCATGCAGAAAATAAAACATGTATTCAAATTTTAAGTTTTTATTTCTGTTTACAAGTATATTTTATATGTGTGTTTTACAATTCTCCTGCACAAAGTAACTAAACAAACATTTAAGAATCGTAAATCATAATCGGCTACTTAAACTGTAAGCCAAAATGTTCTAAAATTTAGTATGTAAATCAAATGCATTCAGTATATCAAACCCTTAAAGCAAATAATTTCTGCAATGCCTTACCAAAATATTGGTTCTCACTTCTCTGTTTGCAAAGAAACAATCCTTGCTTACTATCTTACAATTTTGTGTTGTGTAGCTCTGCTATTTTAATCTTATCTCATATAGATAAGAACATCTATTATTTTAGTTATTTTCCATCCTCAACATTAAAGTATACACACACCATGAATAAGATAGTAACACTTTTTATACACAAACTTTATAACATGTTAGCTTGATTGAAATATAAAGATTCATCTTCGTGACGGTCTGTGCTGTATTTTCATCTTTTCAGAGTATACCAGTTTAGCATTCTTTAACATGCTACTTACGTTTAAGAAATATTCTTTCCATTTTAATTCATTAATCGGTATGGTCACTGAAGAGAATTTGTTCTTACATAAAAATAGTAATTATCATTGTATGACTACTATGAGTGGTCAATGAACCTACCGCGCTTAATAAAGTCATAATAACTTTATCTGTTAATCAAATGCAGATAATAGCAGTCAAAACAACTGTAAAAGTTATTGGGTACATAAGATATCTATTATATTTATTGGCATGTGCATTACTGTAAACAGAGAAAAAACACAAAAATATCATCAATTTCATGCACAATATCAGACAGGGAACCGAAAAATCTTATTAATGGGCTACCAGCAAAACTAATAGTTTCCATTTCGATGCCGACGATAATTACTTTACCTATTGTTACAGTCTTGTTTGAATGTATTATACAAGTGAGACAACTTTGCTATTTTGCTTTACTTGAGGAATAAAATGTAATCAGTAACTTATTGTTCAGTCCCAGTTTCTTTTATTAATTATTCTTCTCTATTTATAATTTTTTTTACATATTAACAAATGCGAAAAATAGTTTGATCACGTTCGACGAGAAAGAAAGGATCACCATTCTTATGAACGTACGACATGGTTTGGTCTAGCCTGGTTTCCATAAACAAACAACTCTTGATCACGCCACAATATCAACGATTAGTTCTGGACAACGATTTTCTTTCTTCACTCACTACAGGTATGTGTTTTTTAAATAAAATTTCAATTCGAAGATACTCTACTGATGTGAAACTAAACATAATTTTGATGATTAAATGGAGACCCAAAAAAGCTACGTACGCACCTCAGTTGCGTTATCTAATTCTGCACAAGGGCTGACACAAACACGACGTTAGACTGAGGGAAGAAATATTTCTTTGTTTGACAACCTATGAGGACAATTTATGACTTATAATGGCTGTCAAATTTTGAAGTCGTAAATAGAAAGACCTGGAAATTGTACATGGAATCAACGTTTGACAAACAAGTACCATACCAGCAAATTCTTATTTGAAAGGAAATTGTGGCAATGATGAATTTTTAAATGCATATTGTTGTCAATGATGCAAAAACAGTCATACAGCTTTTGCGCGTGGTACCCATAGCTTTTCGACTAAGTCATTATAAAACTACAATAGGACAACCAATCCATCGAGGTTGCAACAAATTTACACAAAGATGAAATAGCAAAATCAATCAAACAGCTCACAACACACCCATACAACAATACACAAGGCCGTTGCATGGTCGGTTATTCTCCATTTTATACCATAGTCATCCCCCTGGTATCTGACAAAAATATCCACGCTGACCAAATACACCTTAATAATGTCAAAATTCTTTAACACTGTTGTTCAGAAAGTTAATAAAATAAGAATAGATGGACTTCTTGTTAAAATAGGTGTTAAAATTGCATTTCGTGTGCTGTGTTTATGTGCGATTTTGAACTTAAAAGACTTTTGTTTGGAGAGGGTATAAAACTATTGTATCTGCTTTTTGTTTGCTTAATATCGTTCAACATATTTTGATAAATTGTTTAATGTTTGGTTGCAAGTGTACGACAAAAGTTTTGAAACTCTAATTTTTAATTAGATCATACCCATTTCCCATACGGTAGTTTAAAATCTATTTTCTGCTCATTATTCCTCACATGCATATTCTAGTCTTTATAATTTGTAAACATTGGCCGCAGTTTTTCTCAATAGACCATCTCCTCTGCCTCCATTTTCTATTTTTTTAAGTTTCATGATATGACAGGGCAGGTTACGAACCATCTTGTGTTTTTTCTCAGTCATGTATATCATTTTTACATTTTATTTAACTTGAATGTATGCTTTAAATCGTGGTATGTTTAAAATTCGAATTAGGGTATATTTCTTTACTTTCTGTGGTTTGTCAGTTTATGTACATACTTTAAGATAATGTTTTCTAGACAAAAACTCATATTTCTAGCCAAACTGTTTTTTACTGAACATGTTTTCAATATATCTCCAGTATAAGCACTGTTTATATTTTTTTGGCAATTAAAATTCATTATATACAAAAGAAATCTATTTCTGATCAGTCCTAAAAAGCGAAAGTACAGCTGTAAAAGTATGATGTACCGTTGTACAATAAAACAAGTCATTGCTATTCGTTCAAGGTAAATAGTTACAGTTAAAAAACACTTAATGAGCAGTCACATCATCAAAATTTAATTTTATATAATTAATCTGGCATAACAAATACCTTGTAATAATCTTCGCAAATCGATATTCTTAAAATATTATCGTTTGATTTTACAGATTTTACATTTTTATAGAAATATTGAAAATATTGTGATGCATTGTTTAGAAATGCCCACCATGGTCACTAGAGGGTTATGACCATATTAACCGGAATGTGCAGAGACCTCCATAAGCGTCATGATATGTGTTTGTTGTTCAGAAATGATTGGTGTATTAGGTGTATCAATAGCAAATGTTTAACAACCATATTACAATATATTGCTTGTTCTTTATTCGTAATTGAATGATAAAATATATCAGAGAAGCACCGTTCGGGTCGTATTCATACTTTACCTGCTGACATGCGTAAGTACACTAGTACTTAATCAATTTAAATTTCTTACTCAAAAAGAAATATTTGATCATCTTTGCTATAACGATAGCATCTCAGTAAAAGTTTATTGGCAGTGGATTAGAATCGTGGATTAGAACCATGCAATAAACATTTCTATATTGTAAACAAATAAATAGGCGGAATATTTATTCACAGGAATAATACATTAGAGTAACAGACTTATAGTTTTTGAAGTTGTGATAACCCCTGAAAGCCATTGCTGTCGATCTTACTTATCTGAGTGTCATAAAGGTACCTACAATAGTAAAATAACAATAAAGTGGTAAAGATAGACTTGGTAGTTTTAAATAAAAATCCAAAAGGGGAAAAAATTATGCATAGCAAGAATTAATAAGCAGGCACGTGGGTTCATAATACTGATTTTTTTTTTTTTTTTTTTTTTTTTTTTTTGTGTTTGTAACATTTAAGATAGATATATAATTAATGTTTCCGATGAATGCTCGTTAATACATTTTCAAAATATTTATTATTGGATCCATGTAATTACATTTAAAATTTGAATATTTTGAGGGGAAAAAATGTTGCGTTGATATTAGCATTGACTTATAAGTCTGACCGGTGAAGTATATCCAGTGACTGTCATAGAATGAATGAACGTTTAGGTGAAAATATATCTATTCTGAGGCTAATTTAATTCCTTATTCAAAAATATTCTATAATATGAAAATACGATATAAACAGGTATCGCCTTAATAAACAGACAGACAACAGGGCCAAAATGAATTATTATATAGTTAGGCAGACTCGCAGAATATATTTAAGAGGAATTTTTCTGCACATTTCCGATAGTCAAATTATCTTTCCAACGTGTGTACCCGAAACCTAGACATCATTCTTTTTATTCTAAATATAAACACAATGAAGCCAAAACATTATTTACAGACAAAATTCATCAGTTTATCTAAACACTGTTTTAAATTAAATTCTATTTTCTGCACTCAATTAATATAAATGGTTTTTAGCTGTTCAATTATTTATCGAATGCGATGATTTAAAAAAAAAGAAATTAAAAATTCTACCAACCAAATGCAGAACAATTAAAAAAATATCTACTGCTTTTGTCAATGATGATTATTTGTCATAATAAACCTTAAAATATTTCTTAAATGTATCAGAATATCAAGGGCTGTCATTTTTATTTGCATATAGGAGGTTCAAGTATTGAATGATAAACTTTCAATTTTATTTATTACATATCCAATGAGTTCTATACATTTCACCATCTTCATGTACATGAATATAATCAAAATACTCTATAAGAAAAGCATCACCCTTTTTTGATTCATGCCAGCACAACTTAGATATCAATATTGCACACATTTGTTACTTACTTGTCATTGCAGTGATGTATATGCCTTATAAAAACAAGAAACATAAATGACAAGTTGTGTTTCTGAGTTATTAATTCATCAAATGAAAAGCCCCGAAACATTCCACGTGTAATCACAAAAGGTGTCTGCCTTATTACGCTGTTTAACAAAAAAATTTGGTTTTGGTGATGAGCATTTTTATTTATCTAATTATGAAAAATGCAATAGTGTGCAATAATTAATCATTTTCAATTGATAATCAAGGGAGTAATTGCAATTGATTGTTAAATAATGCCTGAAGAAATCTCGAAAACAATACTAGTAATTACTAGTACAAAAATATATTCCAAGAACCCACTTACGTACACTTTGTAGAAAACTTTATGTATATACAAATGCAATTTAAATCAACTTAGACCAAAAATGTGACAGTGGACCTCAGCACAAGTATAATACGTACACTCAATTCATTTTATTTGACGTTTTTAAAACTTGAAATATTAAAAATATTTTTTATAATTGATAACGGTCAGTGGAATACTATGATCAGGCAACTTCCGTAGTAGACTGAGACACTTATAAGCGTTATGCGCACGTGTTAAGTGATTAATAACGGGCTGATGCTAACGATTTAGGGTCATCAGATGCAACTCTGCAACGACCATAATATTTAAGGTTCCCTGATGTTTGGTTGAACGGTTGAATTTATCTGAGAAGTGCGACTTCGGCCTGATTTCTTTGAATAGGTTCCAGCAGGCATTGATAATTCATCACTTTGTTTTGTTTTTATTATGTAAACAAGCAATTAAGTGCATCCAGTTGTAGTAAACAGGTAAACTGGCAACATTTTTATAAAAATAATATGCAATATCTGAAGAATTGTTACTGGCATTGCTGATTACTTTTAAGAAATAAAGAAAGAAAGAAAGAGATAGAGAGATAGAGAGAGCATAAATGTCAAAAATACGTTTCAAAAACAAATTTTATTCATCATTATCAAGGGAGAGAAAGAATGGACAAGGTAGCTGTTGAACATAAAGAGTCTGGTTGAAATTTGGTATTCATAGCTTTCTATAATACGCAACTATTACAATTTGATTAATTATTGTAGTCTATTTGAAATAATCAAAATTGCACATTTTTTATAAAAATAATCAAGCGTACAATTAATTACATATTATTTCTTTAATAACCGACATATAAAATAATTATTGTAATACTAATGACAATTTTCCTACAAATTTAATTATTCTAAATTCGTATGCAGGCGAGACTTATAATCCAATACGAACCTATGCTTGATTTCTGAGCCTATTTTCAAAGTCTATTTCAAATAAATAAATATATAGTTTTGCGTAAGAGGGAATCCATCCATAGTTTATCCTTTGTCCTTATGGTGATGGTTTGGTTTTTGGCAATTAATTACGTAAAAAAGACATACCGGTACATGTACATTGATTAGTGAAATAATTCTTGCATTATCTATGTTGTCTGTTTCATTAATGACACGTAGCCTTGTGATTACTAAGTGCATGACAGATAGTGTCTTAAGCATGGCTTTAAATGTTTTCCTTACAATAATATGATCTATAAAGGTACATGTATGCTCAGTGATCATTGTAGATGTATACATTTGTTAGTTGTTTGTGTTCAAAATTCTTTGGATCTGATCTCATACTTAGAAATAAAGCTGATAAAATTGAAATTTAGACTGCCAAGAACTATCTTTTATATCTCGTTTTAATGGATTATGGACGTTTTTGCACAAAAGTACTGCTAGAAGTTGGTGGACGGTAAACACAGCAGATAAGTAATTTTAATAGCTCATTTCAAGCTTTAATATTTATGTGTTCTTTGGCTTTACATTTTTGTTATTACAGCTCCCCGTATGAGTTGCGGTCATTCCTAAATTTAGTTTCATACCCTTCTTTATTCAGAATAAAATTGCTAATATTTGCATCCAAATAAGTCTTGGTAAAACGTAACACATCTAAGACTTGAACAAGATACAATAGGTAATTAAAGCAGATGGAAACTATAGATATGCAGTACAATAAATCAATTAACATCTACTGTGATTGTAAACCGTATTCATTTTCAATAAAAACACCGGCATAATGAATAAATCAAGAAATATCGACTGCTTAATTTACATTCCCCATCATTATGAGAGCTGCCATTGAATTCTAATCTATGATGTCACACCATTCATTCCGGTTTGTTTTATCAAGATAGCATCAGTATTAGCTAATTATGATATTCGCTCTAAACTAACAAGTTGTTGAAAATATGGAACAATATTCACTTTTGCTTTTGCATTTGACTTTCGGCTAAATCACAAAGCAATGACAAACAGAGCATATTCGATGACTTAAATTGACAAATACATTAGTGCACATGATTGTAATAGTGTTGGAGGAATCTCCGTATAGTTGTAGTTATTGTAAACAGATGCCAAGTATCGAAGAAGGTGTCTGCTGTCGGTTTTTTGTTTTTTTTTTGTTTTTTTTTTTTTGTTTTTTTTTTTTTTTGACATTGTAATTCCAAATTTAGGGTATAGTGAATGAATTTTTAAATACAATTATAACATACTTATTCAGTTGAACTTGAATTAAAAACAATTAACAGAAAAATTGACATATGAACATAAACATCATCATTAATTATCTAGTTGATTACTTTATAAACAGAAAGGCATAGTCCAGCCTTTATTCTATACCGTGTACAATGTTTAAGTAAACCAAAACAGGAAAAGATGGCGTGACGTCAAAAAAATTGATTTGTTTTGTTTTAAATACAAAAGAGTTCTACATCATGTCAGCCTCCTGTAAAATTGCGATTTCTCTGACTTCAAAAAAGCATAAAAGCTTAATTATGTATTTTATCTTCAAAACAGTATTACCCTCTGTTATAATTGAAACCATCTTATTAATATCAATAGCAACGTTTCATGACTTTCCTTCCCCTCTTATTACTTATGCTTCTTATATTAATATTTATAACATCTAAAGAATTCTCAGCATATGAACCTTGGTAAGTGTTTATAATATCGGATTACAAGAAAATAGAAAACATAAAAGTATTGCCAAAAAATATCAAAGAAATAAACCAGATTAGAAGAAAACATTTCATCAACAATAATAAGATTGCCTGTAGTAAATAAGCAAGATTTAAGAAAAAATAATAAAAGACTTTTTGAGGGTGCTGTGTTGTTTCATATAGAAAATCCCTTTAGCAGCTTGATATTGTTATAGTGAATTACCCTTTGTCTAAATTGGTAATGAACAGTTCAAAATGCTCATAGGAATTGGTTGAAATTGTAAGCATTAAAATGTATTAATTGATTGACAAGTAGAATAGCTTACCCAGTAACTATTAGTATTTGATTATATATTTATTAATTAAAGTTTATAAAAAAAATAAACATTCAACCATGTTCAATATGCAGTGTTCAGAAAAAGAGGAAAAACATGGTTTAAAGATATTTTTCATCAGTCTACTTTAAATTGAGCTTACAGCATGAACAATAATCAAACATTTTCTTTATCATATCTTCTGCCTGGAATGTCATTTATAGAATAAAAATCATTTACATTAATGTCAAAACAGTTGAAAATAACCGAAATTACCTTGATTATGCATACTCTTTTTGTGTTTTAGTATGTGATTTAAGGGCATACATATACATGTATGTACATGTACATGAGTGTACTTACTGTAGCAAAAATGATGATATAACATGGTTTAATTAATTGTTTACACTGTTTTTGTATACTTACTTTATTTGAAATAAATTTTCAAAACAATGATAATTTTTGAAAAACAGAAATCAGGACCTCTCATAATTATCAATGATGGGATAGCGTGATGCATGTTGATGCATATTGCTGAGAGGTAAAAACCAAAAAATTAACACGGAATCATAAAATCTATTAAAGAGTATGAATGTAAAGCTGTTTCTCTATCATAATTAAACAAGCATTTCAAAATTGGTCCTATCTAGGTAAACGAAATTGACTACCTAAAAAAGTTATAAACAATTTGTAAAATGATTCAGGAAAATGAAATGACTAAATCACACCAATATAACACCTTTAAAACTCAGCAGTCGTTTAAGATCTAGTTCTTATACATGGAGTACATAAAGACATCTCTATTTTCTAAAAAAACAAACCACAAAGAGAACCTAAACTCTGTTCAACTCTGGTTTTTGGACTATGAAATAATTTTCAGAAATTTGGCATATAAAGTAAAAAATAGGTCCATTATATTATCCATTTATCAGTTTAAAAATAAAGAGAATAGTGAGTTACCAGCACGGTTAGTCTGCAATTATTGATCATTTGCAATGCATTTGCAGGAATACAACATGATAAAATTAGACTCTTTATTACTTATTTTGTACCAAGCCTCCAAGCCTGCTCTTCTCTTTAACAAGTAGATTAAGATAGACGTAAATGTAAAAGAAATTAAAGCAGACATTGTTGTTTTGATTTGCAACGTTTGAAGCTGTGTTATACCCAGAAAGGCATTCTTGTCGATTCTAATTATCTGGTTTACGGCAAGGTTCCTTAATGAGTACATAAAACAAACTTTAATGACGATCACAAAGTTAAAAAAAAACATATCAAATAAAGGAAAAAATACTACACTGAAAACTCATGCAGCAGGATATTTTTTCCTATACCAGTGAAAGTTATTTGTGTTCATAAGTTTTGGCTGCGATTTAGACATTCAAAACCAACGCTACATTATATACAGGTAATACTTCATTATTTATATTCGCATTGCAGCCTTGAGGTTGCAAAACAGTTTTCGATGAACAATATCTCCATCACATATGTTCATAATGCTTGATACTTTATATTACATGTGAAGAGATCATTTAATATGAATTTCTGATTTCATCATCATAAACGAATTAAGTCTGGAAACAAATAAAATAACCACAGAAAGCTTAATATCCTGGAATAAAAAAATGTTGAACTTCGTTTTCATAGTCATCGCTTTTAATGTATAATTCAAACTTCTCGTAAGAAGCTTTTATTTTTAGATCACCTGAACTGTTGATGAGCAAAGAAAACTTATTAGCAATTCGCCAATCTTTTAAAATCATAATCCGTGTGTGTTTGTGTGTGTGGGGAAGGGGGGGGGGGGTATGAAGAACAGGTATATAAATTTTCTCTTTTATTCTTAATTTTGCTTTTCCTTTAAATTTAATACATGTTCTCTAAAGAGTGGGGGTGCCTTCTTCAAATTTCAATTTTCTATATGTTCACTTAAGAAAAACGCCTGTTGCGATACGAAGTAGCCCCCTCCCCTCCCCTATGCTATGTTCCTGTATATAATCTAGCGCCAGGATCGTCAGGCACTCTAGACTTAGGTAAAATTTGTACGCTGTCGTGATTAAAAACAGTGAAAAATGAAATGCTACTAACGTGTCTTTTTGTTACGCATATAATTACAAATATTAGTTAACAGGAATGATGTACTTGTATTAGTAGCTTATTGATAAATTAAACTTCCAAGTATGACATCGTTTGTAATAGATGATAAAGAATAAATGATCCTTAATAGAGACTCCCATTTTTACTTGTCAATAATACCTTGCATTGCCAGTGATTAAAAAAAAAATAAATAAAATAATTTGAATTAACGATTTCAAAACAACAAACTTACTAATATATTATTTAAATCAATGAAAATGTTCTACTGTCCTATGACATTGTTAGCTTTTAAAATGGCTTGTTATTTTCATGTTATGCACAAGCTTATACTGTTGAGATCTCTTCATAGAAAATTGTGCAGTGATTTGTACATTGGTTACTCGGTAAGATATTAAAGTAGTAATCTTTTTTACAGTTTTTGTCTATTTCTTAGCAATGATTTGAAATAGTGTGCTCAATGATTACTTGTATTTATTTATGTTTTCGCACAAATACCTTTTGTCTCAATCATGCGTCTTTTTGCAAAGTAATTCAACATTAAATATTTATTATTTAATGTCAGTCAAATAATTGTTTTCAGGAATTTGTGATGCTGAAATGGTATCTCAGATTTCATTAAAATTCTACGATTTTTAGTCCATTGTTGCGACATTCATCAAACATCAATTGTAATGTGTATTATTTTGCTTGCCGAAGAACTGTAAACAAATCTGAACCTTAAAATCACTGATAATGTGAAACTTGTTTCATTTTTTATCTAACGTTTATGATTAAATGTATAAAACTGATTTTGTGTTGCTGGTGTTTTTTCGCACAAAATACAAAATATGTACACGTACTCTGTTCTGTTCGGTTCTACGAAGATATTATCGTTTGTGCTTATATATAAATAGTGTTATTTAGAAGGCGTCTCCAAAACATTAAATGCTAAATCAAAATCTGTTTAACTATGTGCTTAATTGCTTATTATCCAAAAATAACCCCGGAAATAAATGAATAAATAGAATAGAATGTGTAGGTCAAGGTAAAAGTGGAGAGAGGGGCACTGCTAAGCATGTTAATTGTTGCAACATCAGAAAAAAACCATATTTTCCATTGTCATATTTATTTCTAGAAATCATTTTAACCACCTGTTAATGAAGATAAAGTTTAAAATCAATTAACGTGTAGATTTTATATTTGACTACAAGTACCCGGATTCTAGGAAATAGACTAAAACCACGAGGCACGATATCTACTGAAACTGAAAGGGTAAAAAAAAAAACACTTGGTCTAAATGTAAATGACAATAACATTCGCAGGGGTGACTCAGTTCATGTTCAAAGTTTAATAACTGCACTATAAACGGGTGACCGGACATGTGTGATGACATGTGACTCAACACGGGTATACTTGTAAGCAGATTTTGAACAGTATTAATATAAAAAGTTACATAAAAAAGATTTTAAGTGACAAGATAAAATCAACAGTCATGTTTTCCGTAACGGCGAGTGATTGAAGATAAAAAGAACAAATGTACATGTATACATGTAGTACACATGTTCACTTGGGAATGATACATTATTAGATACAAAGAATAATCCTCATACAAAGACTAGAGTTAAGTCCCTGATCAGATTTCACAGCTCAATTACATATGGTATACATCAACATTTATGTAGGGGAAAATTGTTTTATTATATCATTTTGTTCTTGTATTATTTTACGTACTCGTCAATTTATATATAGAAATGCAATTTTTAACTTCTGGCACTCTGTCTTCATGATTTTTATGTGAAGACAAAAAAGGAAATGTAAAGGAAATTAACGTATGGAAAATTCCAATTTTATTTCTGTTTTAAATACATTTATATATATAAATACATTTATTCAATTTTTGAGTCAAGAAATTTATCAACATTGTATAAGAATCAGTATGTATGCAAAGTTGCGAGTAATTTTAACCCTCTTTGTCACTAATAATAAAACAGACCCGACTAGTTCCATTTACCGGAGGAATTGAAGCGACTCATTTGAAGCGGTTAACCTACCTAACTGTAATTGTTTTTTAAGATTTAAACAGTCAAGAAAGCGTAAAACAAATACTCTTACAGGCCTAACACTGGGCTGAACGAACCCTATACGCGTTGAATGTATATGAAATACATGTACAATATGCCAAAACATTCTACGTTCATGAAGAATACTATTGTTTTTAAGAACAATATGAACTGCTTGCTAAGAAAATCTTCTCTTCTGTGGTAGATGTAGTAAATTAGTTACATTGGCAGCATTCTCCTGATTTTGTAATCAAACACTCGCATTTTTTGGCACAATAAAACACTGTAAAACCTGACACAAAGATAATGCATGTTCCAGTAATAAATAAACAGGATACAGATTTTCCATTTTTTTAAAACGGTAGTTTTATCAAATTTACCTAATTCAATTTACTACAACTTTAATTTATCAGTTTTATACATTTTATACTTCATACCATTTAATTCAAGAGGCAGCGAATATCAGCAACAATAGGACTAAGCAATTTCAAAATTTTTAATGAAAAAACATAAAATACTTTTCCTTAATATGTTTAATGTCCTCGTTGCATCAAACAAACTATTTTTAGTATATACATTTATTATGTATATTCTAGTTTAATTGTGTTTTAGCCCAAGCGTAGCTTTTTTTTAAATTGCTTGTGCTTGTACCTTGTCGTTAGCCGATGAAATGCAAATGTTATTATCTCGTTGGGATCACTTGTTTTTACCTAAGAATGAGGAGGCGTTTTTATGTACTCTAAGATATTGATTGTTTGTAAAGGTTTACCCTTTTCTATCCCCGTCATACTAAATGTATGTTGTGCCATTTTCTGAGATGCCACATGTAATGTTTATCGTCCAAACAAAATAGTAATGATATTTCAGACTTTGAGACATGCTTCTACACCTCCTTCATTAGGAACATTCAGCTTACTGTGTATGTCCTTTGCCGTATATTGCAAGCACCGTGCTGTTCAGAAAGCGTTTAATGACAAATACTACAAATATCGTTGGGCCCAAAGATCCATAGAGTACATTGAAGGTCACGCGCGGTTATGTTTTAACTCCGCCTTCTACGATCTGATTGGACAAGGGTCAGTCAAAACATTACGTTGAAACTTTTCTGGAGATAACGCCGATTAAAAGCTTCTACGTAGTTCACTGTAAATGATTTTTTTTTTTTAGAAAAAATGAATACTTTTATAATATTTTCTTAATTTGAACTTTTTCATCAAACATCACTTATAATTGGACTAAATGTAATTATACTAATTGTCAACACTTCTTTAGCATTGCCTTCACGATTGATACCGTTTTCTACATGTGAACTTGCCATTGATTTTTAAACAACAACTTTCATAACAAATGTCTTTAAGTTATCTATAAAAGTTTCTAAACAGAATGTTATTACCTGTAAGCTTCACAAGTGCTCTAGAAGAGCAGTAGGAACATATCGTTTCCAGTGTCTCTGTTACAAACCAATGAAAGGTGAAACAGTGATAGTTCTTACTTTTGGTATAATTGTCATTTCATTTTTGAAATAATCCTATTTTCTAACCAAGGTAGCTATGAATAGTTTCTCAGCATATATTATTTCATGTATATATAATAATTATCGTACTACGATATTAATACAACAGACATGAAAATGTCTGACCACCCTCCCCGTTGTCTGACTGATCACTGTCTATAGTAACGTTTTAAGGAATACGAATGGTCATTTAAAATATTTCTCATGATGTTGTCTGTAAAGGAATTTATTATTCTCTGCTCTGAGGCACATATGAACCTACCTGTCGATGCAGACCGATATCGCTTCATCACTTAGACATTTTTGTTTTCGGAAACACTGTTTTTGTCATGATATTCAAAAAGAGCTCATATTACGGGATAATAATCCCGATTAGGAAAATATCAAGACAGGTAACTCTAAATCATCGTATAAAAATGAAAATGTGCGGATTTAAGGGATTTTTTTTTTATCGGGAGAATTTTATTTCCAATACCCTTAAGTTTTCACTGATTTCCTTTTATAAAGTGTATATCCGCGGCGGTTTTTTAGTCAAGGCTTTGTTTTCGATTTTCCAATACAGTGCTCATATCACGCACAAGAAGTTAACACATGAAATAATAGAATATCAATATAAAAAACATTTAAATGAATCGGGAATTTGAACGGACAAAGGCTTTTAATGTGGGATTAGCTTAAGAGCCAATAGGATCGCTTTGAAAATTACAGGAAATAGTCATTACGCAGGGGTGTTAAGGAAGCGTATGGAATCTGAGTTACATGTAATTCACAAATCTTAGTTATTGCGTACCTTTTCAAATATTAAAACAACAAAACGTTGACCAAAACACTGGAGACAATTTTTTTTGCATCAATTAGACTGCATTAGGTAGATTTAACATTGATGACGTCATGACTGAAAGTTGAATGTCGTGTAATTTTGATCGGAAAGCATTGTAAACAGATTCAAAATATAAGTAATCGAAAAACTCCTTTAAAGTATTTTGGTGTGATTTATTGAGAATATAACTAAAGATCATTGAAAGAGATATTAATTTTATCAATCATTCGCTAAAAGGTATGTACTTTTGCTTTTATTTCTCGGCCAGGCTTTCCTCTGTGGTTGTTTACGATATAAAAATCCGACTAGAACAACACTTCACCGTAAATATTGAACTTCAGATTTAACACGTATCAATGGTTTGATCAATGATTAACTTGAAAAGTGCTGCTAGAATCCTGTGTTTTGTGTTGCTATGATGCTACATAGCGTTTTCCGTGAAAACCGTATAAAAGTTAGGAAGGTTTTTTGAGAACCGGATGTATAACAATTTAATTGAAGAGAATATAGGATTCTAGCAGCGGTTTTGATAAAACTGAGATGTTTTGCATTCACTTGATATGCTTATTGTTTCGTAGAAACCGCGGGGTAGTGTTGGTCTATCTCATTTTATGTTAAGGCATTTACGTAAGCTATTTATAGTCATCACGTGATAATGCACCGATGTGGCAGTACTGTACTACGCAATTTTATTGCATTGACATCTATTTCAAAAGATAATACTAAGTTTTTGATCTAATTCACAACAGTTATTTAATCTTACGATTGATTTTGTATATAACATTCAAAATGAGACGCTAAATTGCCCATATGCTTCCTTAACATACCGGCGTAATTTGAAGGTTATTAGACAATTCGGGTTTTAATGAAGTTATGGAACAACAGCAAAAATGTTTTATCTGACGCATTCGTTTAAATTTTGTCATTGTATAACATGGAAATTGTTGGCAATATAAAAAATGTGTTGTTCATATAGATATTTATTGTAAAATGGCATGTTCTAACTGTTTAAATAATGACTGTTCATGTAGACTAAAATAAATTCTGTATAACCTTATGCAAATTGTATCGACACTTTCGTTGGATTCTTTTTAATTAACGCATGTAAAAAGTTTTATCAAGACAATTTAAAAACCAAATAACCCTGCATAAAGAATGCATGCATAAAGCATTTGTTCTGCTTTGTAGTGAACAATAGAAATCCACACTGGCTTTCGATTGGATTATTGCCATAATGATGACGTTGCAAGTAGAAACGTTAACTGGCTTTTACATTGTAACAACCTGAAATTCTAGCTTTATTCTTTACTATAAAACCCTAGTTAAAAACATCGGTAAGTAATATAATAATCCTGTGGGGAGTGCCTGATTTTAAATACCCTTGGTTCGCCCTGCATTGTTACATAACGTCCCCGTGAGGAGCCCTTCGTTTACACCTTAAATAGTAAGGGGGAAAATATGTATTGTGTAGTAGTCGGGAAAATAGAAGCAGATAGACATGGCCGTCGGCCCGTCTGTTACCACCAGGTGCAGGACATTAGAAAATCATCAGATATTTAAAGATATCTTTTCTTTTTAATGGCAGTTTTAAAAATCGCGTTTAGTTAGTTTTTCTTATAGTAGTTTTTATTATTTTTCCACCCAGTGTCTTTTGTCTTGTTTGCTGTTTAAAAGTCTCCCTACAAAACGTCAATAGCTGTCCGGGAAATGAAGGCTTTGGGTGCTGAATTTATTACTTGCTATAATATTTTGAGTGCAACCTTTTTTCAATTTTTATGGTGATGTTTTATAGATACCTTAGAAGTGTGTAAGTGAACTATTTTAGACCTAATGACACATCTCTAAAACCAGTTTTGTGACTGATAATAGTGCGTTCACCGTCAACCTTGAACATTGTAACATAATGCAAAGCAGATTGAAACATCTTACATTGTGAAAAGTTAGTTTATGATATGTCAAATATTTATTTAATTCCACTGTGTATTGTGAAAACTACTAGTAAATCTTGATTCTGAGTTCTATTGATAAAACATTTTTAAATGCCTGTATCGGGCAGCCAGGAACTCGGACCATTGATGCCAAATCCCCAGAGAAAATATCCATGCAGCGCTACTGAATATATAATACTGTTCGTACTGCATATGATGAACTAAAAACTATACTATACAACGGCGAGGTATCTCACCCGAAAGTACTGGTAGCCTGTAGTATAGAACAAAAACCCTAGATAGTGCTACTAAAACAAAGACATTATTTTCATGTAAGTTCATCAGGGTGTATAACACGCATCCTCACATACATTTTTAGAAATTTTCCTTCCTTTTTTGGTTAATTAAGATTCGTTGTAACTTAAATCCTCCCGAGCGTAGAAGCGGAACCACAATTAACATAAACTATTTTATGTGGCACTGACAAACTTCAAATTTTATAACCCAGATTAACAACGCAAAAGAAAACCGTCTGTTTATAACCAAAATATACAGTCGTTTGATTAGTCACGAATAGGGTACAGATTCCGTTGTGCTGTAGATATACCCAGGTGTTATTTTAAGATCTGTATTTTTGTCAAAGTACATCAAATGCTTTCTGATATTAATGAAATATTGTTTTATTTATTTTTTTTAAACAAAATGTTATTCTGACAAATCACGTTTGCAGCAATATTACCCGATAAGTTCGGAATAGCATAACTGTTTCCATACAAATAGACCTGTAGAGAAAAAAGTTTCGGTGCTAAATTCCATTGATTGAACCTGTTGAATAACAGGTTTAATGCATTCCATCCACTTGTTGGTATTTTAATAGCAAATACAGTTTGATTTGCACGGAAATGACAGACAAAATCACTATAACATTTTTAGACTAGTTTTTAACATCCTGTTGGAATAAGTCGCAGCGCCTCCATTTATCTTATTGTGGTACAATACAGAAATTTTTAAAGACTTAAGTCATTTAATTGAATCCAAACAGTAGTTGTCTTATTTTTATCACTGCATTTAATTCTGAATCAGAGAAAATCAAATTGGATATTCGGAAATCGTAATATGATAATAAGTATTATTATTATAATATTTAATTATATGACTCAGTTTTGTTTAATATGATATATTGTGTTATAGATACACTATTATATTACACAATTCTAAAACACGTCATTCTATTGTAAGATAAATTATGATGCCATATCATAGAAAAAGGAATTATGTAATATATAAATATATTATACCAACAACCAATTTCATCAAGCAAGTTTGAGTGAGATAGAACAAGGTTTTCTGAGCATCCTTGATAATAAAGATCAAGCTCTCTTTCTAAAACCAGCCTTATGTTTCATATTCATAGTTGCATGAACCAAAAAAGCCATAATTATTTAGGCTATTTTTTTTTTTAAATTTATAGACTTTAATGTTTAAAGCTATTTATGCCGCCTTAATGCTATTTTCGCTATGTTGAAATCCAGACCAAAGGTTGTCATAATGATAAGGTGGATAAAAGAAAATATTGTGACAAATGGGACAGTTTTCTCATTGGTATTCATTAAGTACTAGGGTTGTTTAATGTAGAGAAAAATGAATATTTACTTATGCATATTTAGAAACGATTTACGTATGTGTAGATTTCCGAATATGGGCGGGAAAAGTAATTGAGAAAAACAGCATAGGGGAAAAGGCGTGAAAGCAAGTTAACAAAATTGAATAGTATGAAAATACTTTTATGACGTTGGAAAAATGATTTATTCCTTCATTATATCCATTACGAAAGGATAAAAGTTATTATCAATAAACATAGACCACTATTTCCACACATGATCAGAGAATAAATAAAATAAAACGTCAACATCATATATTCCTGTGGCTCTTCGACTCAAAACATTTCTTTTGTCTCTTGTCTTACTGATTATTTTGTCTTCGAATGCGTTAGCCCATGGCCACTACTAACATACCGACCACGCATTTGAGTCGACCTCTAGTTTGCATACTAAAAAAGCTTGTGAAATCACGTGAAAATGAATATATCAAACTGGGGCGTTTGCAGTCCGGACCGGAATGTAAAATAATGAAATGGAAATTATACTCAATATATTTTGAAATGCAATTTAATTAAATTGTAAAAAGTTTATAACTGATGTAGCTTAATGAAAAATCACGAACATTTCTTTATAAACATTCATTAATACAACATATATAGCTTTAACTGTCTGTCTAATGAAAAGTGGCAATAACAAACTGTCTACCATCTGAGAAATACATAAAGCGAAATACGAATTTAAGGCAGAGTAACACAGACCCCTAGACAAATTGAGGTGGGATTAGGAGTCTAGGAAGAGTAAGTATCCCCGTGCCGACCGGTCGCATCCGCCGCGTGCTCATTGTCAAGATCATGAAAAACGGAAGAAACCGTAGTCAGTCCAGTGTATAAATAATGGTCTAACAAGTATGAAAATCGTCAGTCAGCATGTGTCCTAATGAAACATTGTACTTGCTGACAAGGTCATTGTATCGACCATAGAACTTGCGTAAAGATGATTTTAATCGAGGTTCTTGATATTCTTGTTCCAACAACTTGTTTGTAAGTAGCTTGCCTCGTTTAATAAATGGTTCGTATGTAGAGCATGCTCTTGTATAACGAATCAGCTGGGAGACATAAACTCCACAAGCAGGGGATGATGGTATATTGCGACATAGGTGAGGGAAGTTGACGATGGAAAAATTAAAAGAATATCGATTA